>SJYX01021294.1:47241-71794 GCA_006410675.1 Oreotragus oreotragus | reverse complement strand
TTGGACTGTGAAGAAGGCTGAGCGCTGAAGAATCGATGCTTTTGAACTGTGGTGTTGGAGAAGACTCTTGAGAGTCCCTTGGACTGCAAGGAGATCCAACCAGTCCATTCTGAAGGAGATCAACCCTGGGATTTCTTTGGAAGGAATGTTGCTAAGGCTGAAACTCCAGTACTTTGGCCACCTCATGTGAAGATTTGACTCATTGGAAAAGACTCTGATGCTGGGAGGGCTGGGGGGCAGGAGGAGAAGGGGACGATGAGATGGCTGGATGGCATCACAGACTCGATGGATGTCAGTCTGAGTGAACTCCGGGAGATGGTGATAGACAGGGAGGCCTGGCGTGCTGCGATTCATGGGGTTGCAAAGAGTCAGACACAACTGAGCGACTGAACTGAACTGATGGGACCAAATGCCATGATCTTAGTTTTCTGGATGCTGAGTTTTAAGCCAACTTTTCACTCTCCCCTTTCAAGAGGCTGTTTAGTTCCTCTTCACTTTCTGCCACAAGGGTAGTGTCATTTGCATATCAGAGCTTACTGATATTTTTCCCTGCAATCTTGATTTCAGCTTGTGCTTCATCCAGTCTGGCATTTCGCATGATGTACTCTGCAAAGAAATTAAATAAGCAGGGTGACAATATACAGCCTTTACATACTCCTTTCCCAATTTGAAACCAGTCTGTTGTTCCATGTCTGGTTCAAACTTGACCTTCATACATACTTCTTGACCTTCATACAGGTTTCTCAGGAAACAGGTAAGGTGGTCATATATTCCTATCTCTTTCAGAATTTTCCAGTTTGTTGTGATCCACACAGTCAAAGGCTTTGTTGTAGTCAATAAAGCAGAAGTAGATGTTTTTCTGGAACTCTCTTGCTTTTTCAGTGATTCAACGAATGTTGGCAATTTGATCTCTGGTTCCTCTGCCTTTTCTGAATCCAGCTTGAATATCTGGAATTTCATGGTTCACATACTGTTGAACCCTGGCTTGGAGAATTTTGAACATTTCTTTGCTAGCGTGTAGCTATATATGTTTGTGTGTGTGTGTATTTATATATACATATATGTGTATATATATTTATATATATGCTGCTAAGTCGCTTCAGTTGTGTCCAACTCTGTGCAATCCCATAGATGGCAGCCAACCAGGCTCCCCCATCCCTGAGATTCTCCAGGCAAGAACACTGGAGTGGATTGCCATTTCCTTCTCCAATGCATGAAAGTGAAAAGTGAAAGTGAAGTCGCTCAATCGTGTTGAACTGTTAGCGACCCCACGGACTGCAGCCTATCAGGCGCTCCATCCATGGGATTTTCCAGGCAAGAGTACTGGAGTGGGTTGCCACTGCCTTCTCAGTATATATATATACACGTGCTGCTAAGTCGCTTCAGTCATGTCCGATTCTGTGAGACCCCATAGACGGCAGCCTACCAGGCTCCTCCGTCCATGGGATTTTCCAGGCAAGAGTACTGGAGTGGGATGCCATTGCTTTCTCCGATATATACATCTAAGTATATATATATATATACATGTAAGTATATATATAAATGACATATGCAAATGCAATATATATATACATATATGAGAAGGAAATGGCACCCCACTCCAATACTCTCACCTGCAATATCCCATGGAAGGAGGAGCCTGGCAGACTACAATCCATGGGGTCGCAAGATTCAGACACGACTGAGCAACTTCACTTCACTTTCTATATCTATATATAAGATGTATGTATGAAATTTATCACACATATATACATACCCATAATGTCCTTTCCTTTAACTCTCCAGTCACATTTCTTCTTTCCTTGGGTGTCCACTGGATGTCCAAACTAATTCTGGATCATCTATGGGGTCGATTTAATTGTTCTCTGTATCTTTGTTCAGCCACTGCAAAGTTATAAGCCAACCATGGCGAGAGGATTTAACCACTTTCATTAGTCTTCTTCCCAGGTCTCTCCTTGGTGGGGGGGGCGGGTGTTTTACTCCTCATCCAGGTGCTCCCTACTTGCTTTCACTAAGTGAAGTATGCCCAACTGCCTGTAGCAGCTTCATCAGGAGCCTGCTGGGGTCAGTATAACTTGACCTTTTCATAATATTTATCTTGGAAGTCCAGTGATGTTTGAAGTTCTAGGAATAGAAGTACTCCATGCTGCCAAGGGACATACGCAGTGATTCCAGGAATTCCAGCTTGCAGCTTGTGAAAGAAAGCTTGGAAACATTTGCTTCGGTATCTAAAATCTAAATTAACACTAACCTCCAGTGTCAGTTTAGCTATTTGAAAAGAGAACAGAACAGAGGAAAGAATTCTAGGAAAGGACTTAGCAGACTCAAGAGACAGTTCTTGTTCTGGCTGGTGCAAGGTCATTTTAAGCAAAGCAGCAGGATGATAGTTATGTAGGATGACTTAGGAGCCCATTGACCCATGACTCTTATTCTCCTTTGTCACTACTCCAGAGCTTTATGATCTTAAACAATTTACTCAGTATCTCTGAACCTGTAGGTTGCTGTGATAATCATATGTAACAATGCATTATTGCAGTGTTTCAAACTCTCAGATGAAGGAAGAATACTGTTTACTGCTGCTACTGCTAAGTCGCTTCAATTGTGTCCAACTCTATGCGACCCCATAGATGGCAGCACCAGGCTCCCCCATCCCTGGGATTCTCCAGGCAAGAACACTGGAGTGGGTTGCCATTTCCTTCTCCAATGCATGAAAGTGAAAAGTGAAAGTGAAGTCGCTCAATCGTCTCCGACTCTTCACGACCCCATGGACTGCAGCCTACCAGGCTCCTCCATTCATGGGATTTTCCAGGCAAGAGTACTGGAGTGGGATGCCATTGCCTTCTCCCAGAATACTGTTTATGAAATACTAAAACCACTCTTAAACCATCTAGAACTCAAAATGACTGAGTAGAAATGCATGAGCCTCTCTTCTACAAAAACACCAAAATCACAACCAGCTGCTGAACAACCATCTACAGGAGAATGTTGGAACCTACCAAAAAAGATACCCCATGCCCAAGGACAAAGAAGAAGCCACAAGACCGTGGGCTGGGCACAATCGCATTTAAAATCAAACCTCATACCTGCCTGAGATGCTGAAACAATGGACTGGTTTAAAATTGGAAAAGAAGTATATCAGGCTGTATATGTCACCCTACTTATTTAACTTGCATGCAATATACATCATATGAAATGCCAAGCTGGATGAAGCTCAAGCTGGAATCAAGATTGCTAGCAGAAATACCAATAAACTCAGATATGCAGATGACGCCACCCTAATGGCAGAAGGTGAAGAGGAACTAAAGAGTCATTTGATGATGGTGAAAGAGGAAAGTCAAAAAGATGACATAATTCAGAGTTTAAAAAATGAAGATCATTGCGTCTGGTCCCATCACTTCATGGCAGAAGAGGGGGAGATGGAAACAGCAATGGACTTAATTTTCTTGGGCTCCAAAATCACTGTGGACAGTAACCACAGCCATGAAATTAAAAGATACTTGCTCTTTGGAAGAAAAGCTATGACCAACAAAGACAGAATATTAAAAAGCAGAAGCATAACTTTGTCAACAAATGTCCATCCAGTCAAAACTATGATTTCTCCAGTAGTTATGTACAGATGTGAGAGTTGGATCATAAAGAAGGCTGAATACTGAAGAAATGATGCTTTGGAAATGTGGTGGTGGAGAAGACTCTTGAGTGTCCCTTGGACTGCAGAGATCAAACCAGTCAATTCTAAAAGAAATCAACCCTGAATATTCATCAGAATGGCTGATACTAAAGCTCCAATACTTTAGCCACTTGATATGAAGAGCCAACTCCCTGGAAAAGACGCTAATGCTTGGAAAGACTGAAGGCAGGAGAAGGGGGGAGGGTGACAGAAGATGAGATGGTTGGATGGCTTCATCGCTCAAGGGACATCAGTTTGAGCAAGCTCCAGGAGATAGTGAAGGAAGTCTAGCATGCCGCAGTCCATGGCATTGAAAGAGTTAGACATGACTGAGAGACTGAATAGCAGCGAAACTGCAATGAGTATTTAAAATTTATTTGTTGGATTCTGTTTCTTTTTTTTATATTAACATTTTTTTAATTTAAATTTTATTTTTTTACTTTACAATACTAGAACATATCCTGTGGAATACTTTGCTCACAAAGTATATTGCAATTTTATTTTGCATAAAACTATACATTTTGCTCTAAAATTCTTCCCACATGTATGTGTATATCATTTAAATCTATAGACCAACACAGCCTAGTACACAGTCATTTTCTGTTGCCATCATCAAAATTTAAGATGTGAAAAAAAGATTGTTATGAATTTTTTTAAAAAGTATGACAGTTAGGACAAACTCCATAGTGTACCTCAAATAATCCCTCCAGATATAACTTTTTTTTCCTAATAAACACATTTTTTTTGGCCAGTCTATTAGTATGACAGTTTTCATTGTCATTAAAAGTATTTGGACATCACCAACTCCTCTTGTTCAGACAACTCTTGAAGCTGCAGTGTTTTCTTAGTTGACAAATTCATGGTTTCTAGTGAAAAGCAAATCTTGTTCTGACATTCTAACTAGGCAAAGTTTTTGTTTATTTTTTATTGTAATATGGTTTTGAAATAAAACTAATTTTATATGCCTTGCTGCTTTTAATTAGCAGTTTGTTTGCCTTATGTGGTTACCAAATGCCAATCAATGAAACACATCAAGAAGAAAGAGTACAGTTTACAGCAGTGGTAACATCTAAAGTGAAGATTAAGTGTCCTCTTCCATAACCAGGGAAGTAATATATTTACTTCTTTTAGTTTCTAGCAGATGAGGTGACTGGACCATTATTTTTGATCTGAAGGAAATAAATCAGGTAATTGAGTACTATGGTTCTGCTGTGATGCTGGGAGGGATTGGGGGCAGGAGGAGAAGGGGACGACAGAGGATGAGATGGCTGGATGGCATCACTGACTCGATGGACGTGAGTCTGAGTGAACTCTGGGAGTTGATGATGGACAGGGAGGCCTGGCATGCTGCGATTCATGGGGTCGCAGCAAATAGTCTGACATGACTGAGCGACTGAACTGAAATTAGTATGTTAAAATCACGTTTCAAAGTGATGGTATTAGGAGGTGAGGCTTTTAGGAGATAATCAGGTCATGAAGTCATCAGTTCAGTTCAGTTCAGTCGCTCAGTAATGTCCAACTCTTTGCGAACCCATGAATCGCAGCACCCCAGGCCTCCCTGTCCATCACCAACTCCCGGAGTTCACTCAGACTCACGTCCATCGAGTCAGTGATGCCATCCAGCCATCTCATCCTCTGTCATCCCCTTCTCCTCCTGCCCCCAATCCCTCCCAGCATCAGAGTCTTTCCAATGAGTCAACTCTTCACATGAGGTGGCCAAAGTACTGGAGTTTCAGCTTTAGCATCATTCCTTCCAAAGAAATCCCAGGGNGGTCGTCCCTTTCTCCTCCTGCCCCCAATCCCTCCCAGCATCAGAGTCTTTTCCAATGAGTCACCTCTTCACATGTGGTGGCCAAGGTACTGGAGTTTCAGCTTTAGCATCATTCCCTCCAAAGAAATCCCAGGGCTGATCTCCTTCAGAATGGACTGGTTGTTGGATCTCCTTGCAGTCCAAGGAACTCTCAAGAGTCTTCTCCAACACCCCCAGTTCAAAAGCATCAATTCTTTGGCACTCAGCTTTCTTCACAGTTCAACTCTCACATCCATACAGGACCACTGGAAAAACCATAGCCTTGACTAGACGGACCTTTGTTGGCAAAGTAATGTCTCTGCTTTTCAATATGCTATCCAAGTTGGTCTTAACTTTTCTTCCAAGGAGTAAGAGTCTTTTAATTTCATGGCTGCAGTCACCATGAAAGTGAAAGTGAAGTCGCTCAGTCATGTCTGACTCTTTGAACCCCATGGACTGTAGCCTACCAGGCTCCTCCCTCCATGGAATTCTCCAGGCAACAGTACTGGAGTGGGTTGCCATTTCCTTCTCCAGGGAATCTTCCTAACCCAGGGATCGAACCCTGGTCTCCTGCATTCCAGGCAGACACTTTAACCTCTGAGCCACCAGGGAAGTCGGCTGCAGTCACCATAGCACCCATAAATAGGTCTCTAATAAAAAGATCCTAGAAAGAACTTTTACTTCTTCTACCACGAGAGGTAAAGCAAGAAGATNACCCAGGGATCGAACCCTGGTCTCCTGCATTCCAGGCAGACACTTTAACCTCTGAGCCACCAGGGAAGTCGGCTGCAGTCACCATAGCACCCATAAATAGGTCTCTAATAAAAAGATCCTAGAAAGAACTTTTACTTCTTCTACCACGAGAGGTAAAGCAAGAAGATGGCTGTCTGTGAACCAGGAAATAGGTTTTTACCTGATATTGAATTTGCTGTATCTTGATCTTAGACTTCTAAGCCTCCAGAACAGGAAGCAATAAATCTCAGTCATTCATAAGCCACCTAGTTTATGGCATTGTTGTAGCAGCCCAAATACACTAACACCCTGAGCTTGCTATAATCTGTTTGGTTAACAGGCTAAAGGCAAGAGCACAAAGTGCAAAAATAGCATAATATTTAGAATCTGAAAGCATAGGTTGAATCATACTCTAATTCTGAGATGTTAGGAAAGACCATGAGCCTCAGTTTCCTTAGCTTTGAAATTGAGATAATGAAAGAGTGCTTCTTTCAAGAAGTTATTCTGAGAAATAAAGAACATAACTGGTGGGAAATCATCATAGGGACAGAAAAGCACCATAAATAAACACAAGTTATTTACATGCTTAGACTTTTATGAGACAAAGTGAAGTATAAGCAAAGGAAATGTTAATAAGTTATTGTTATGAGTTCTGGGTAGTTTCTTAATATAAAAGCAGCTTCTAGTGATGGAGGAGATGTAGACAGTTACTGTGTCTATTTTAACTTTGTCTTCTTCCTGGCAGAACTGGGTGGAGTTTAGAGCCATTACTAGCAAAATGAAGAGCCTGGAAAAATCCTTGGAGATTTGAAAGCAGGTTTTCATTAATATCAGATGCAATTTTAAAGAAGAAAATTAATATTGCAGAATGGGGTGTGGTGTGTTCTGTGTATATGTAAAGAATATTCTACAGTTAGTGAATATTAGCATTTCTCTTTTCACTCAGGTTTTAAATCATCACTAATGTTTTATGCTGAGTTATGCTCTTCCTTAATAAACTGCACACATTATTTGGTTGATTTCATGTGCTGCCATAGTTCCCATTTACATGGACCTAGAAATGCCTCCAAAACCCACCTCTCTGCTTTGATCTTCCCTCTCAGCCCAAATTGCCCTTTCTGTGCACCTCCACATGAACACCCCTTAGATGCTTCAAACCATGTATGTTCAAAACTAAATTAGTTATCTTCCTTCTAATCTCTTCTCTGATGATCCAATCCCAGTTGATCTCTTGATCTTCCAGGCCAACATTTCAATTACAAACATAAGTCCTCCTCAACTCAATTACTAAGGCATCCCTTTTTCTCCCAAATAACTAAACTTTGTGTTCTCATTTTATATAGGATATTCATACTGTATACTATGGCATTGAAGACAGGTCATGATTCTGTTACCAACCGTTTTAACCTCATCTCCCACTACTTCATTCTGTATACCCTGTAATTTAGTTTGTGAAACTACTAGTGTTTTCTCTAAACATTATACATTTTTACAGAAAGACAAAATCTTCATGCCTTTATTTTTATTGTATCCCATCCATGAATGTACCTTCTGGCCTTCTTTGAAATCTGTCATTCAAGACCCAACATAAATCAAACCTCATCAGCAAGACCTCCAGTCTTCCTATCAGAACTAATCATCACCACAAGACTTAGCTTGTAACACATTCAGTTCAGTTCAGTTCAGTTCAGTTCCTCAGTCATGTCCGACATTTTGTGACCCCATGGACTGTAGCATGCCAGGCTTCCCTGTCCATCACCAACTCTCAAAGCTCGCTCAAAATCGTGTCCATCAAGTCGCTGATGCTATCTGACCATCTCATCCTCTGTTGTCCCCTTCTCTTCCCACCCTCAATCTTTCCCAGCACCAGGGTCTTTTCCAATGAGGCAGTTCTTTGCATCAGGTGGCCAAAGTATCGGAGTTTCAGTTTCAACATCAGTCCTTCCATTGAAGATTCAGGACTAATTTCCTTTAGGATTGACTGGTTGGGTCTCCTTGCAGTCCAAGGGACTCTCAAGAGTCTTCTCCAACACCACAGTTCAAAAGCATCAATTCTTCACCAGTCAGCTTTCTTCATGGTCCAGCTCTCACATCCATACATGATTACAGGAAAAACCATAGCTTTGAGTAGATGAACCNTGACTGGTTGGGTCTCCTTGCAGTCCAAGGGACTCTCAAGAGTCTTCTCCAACACCACAGTTCAAAAGCATCAATTCTTCACCAGTCAGCTTTCTTCATGGTCCAGCTCTCACATCCATACATGATTACAGGAAAAACCATAGCTTTGAGTAGATGAACCTTTGTTGGCAAATAATGTCTCTGCTTTTTAATATGCTGTCTAGGTTGGTCATAGCTTTTCTTCCAAGGAGCAAGTATCTTTTAATTTCATGGCTTCGGTCACCATCTGCAGTGATTTTGGAGACCCCAAAATAAAATCTGACACTGTTTCCACTGTTTCTCCATCTATTGGCCATGAAGTGATGGGAACAGATGCCATGATCTTAGTTTTTTGAATGCTGAATTTTAAGCCAACATTTTCACTCCCTTTTTTCACTTTCATCAAGAGGCACTTTAGTTCCTCTTCAATTTCTGCCATAAGGGTGGTGTCATCTGAGGTTGTTGATATTTCTCCCTGCAATCTTGATTCCATCTTGTGCTTCACCAGCCCAGCATTTCTCATGATGTACTCTGCATATAAGTTAAATAAGCAGGGTGACAATATACAGGCTTGATGTACTCCTTTCCCAATTTGGAACTAGTCTGTTGTTCCATGTCTGGTTCAAACTGTTGCTTCCTGACTTGCATATAGATTCGTCAGGAAGCAGGTAAGGTGGTCTGATATTCCCATCTCTTTAAGAATTTTCCACAGATTGTTGTGATACACATAGTCAAATGTTTTGGCATAGTGAATAAAGCAGAATTAGATATTTTTCTGGAACTCTTTTGCTATTTTGATGATCCAATGGATGTTGACAATTTGATGTCTGGTTTCTCTGTCTTTTAGAAGTGTGTTTCTAATGTAACACATTAGACCACTGCTTCTCAAACTTCCTTGTGTCTGTCATTTAAATGGGGATCTTGTTAAATGTAGATTCTCATTCAGAAGGCTTGAAATGTGACCTGAGATGTATAATCTACTAGGTGATGCTGCTGCTGGTGGTCACAGATCCCACTTGGACTAGCAAGGCTTTAGACCAGTTAATTGTATCCTGGTTAGTAATACAGCTAAATACAAATATGTTGGTCTTGCACACAAAATTTGTTTCAAGTCAGAAACTGTCCTACTCACTTCTCAAGCACTTTATTCCATGTCTTTAAAAATAAAGTGAATTGAATTGATTGCCATCACCTAGATGTTAACTGGAACATTGAGGATCCCATTTTGTCATTCATCTTTATGGTAAGAACACTAATGCAATACTAATAATATGATATAAGCTTCATATATTATGGGCTTACCATGTGTAAGATCATGCACTCAGCACCATAATTATTATGATCTCATTTATGGCTTTCAAGAACCCGGGGTATAGGTACTATTATCAACCCCATTTAACATAGGTTGAAATACTCTCCTAAGAGCCCAAGCTAGTCAGTAGTGGAGCTAGATTTCAAACCCAGTTCTGTATGATTTTAAGTCAGTGTTTTTTCTCACTATGCTCTTTAGTCTCCCTTGATTACATGGCAAGGCTTCAGAAACTGAGGATGGAAAGATGACTGACTGTTCCCCAAAGATATATCAGCTCAATAACTGCATACAGTTAGTAGAGAATTGCTTCAGGGGAAAAAAATGTGTGCATAGTCTAGTAATTTCAAAATGTATCATCTAAAACATTCCTAGGGACCTGACCTTTCCTGGCTGATGGCAATAGCTCTCAGGACCAGTAATTCAGAAACCCAGATGATCAATCACCCACAGTATGGCTTTTTTGTATTGCCATCAAAGTGACACTTCAGAGTATCTGCTGCCATGCTTAATTACACAGAGTGAGAGCTCCTCAACTTAGGGAAGCATATTGCTCTGCGCTAGCCACAGCCAGGGCTCTGCTGCTGAAGCTCAGATAAGGTTTGGATATGGATCTGGATAGTTTAAAACTAATGGATTCAGCTGAAAACAGGCAATGGACAGAGACAGTTGGTACTTCAACAGAAAGATCTAAAAATGGTCATTACAGTAGTATTTTAGTAAGTAGCTCCATGTAGAAGGCCATGGAAAAATAGATCAATAGTTAGAATTTTCTGAGAGGCCTAGACTGTAAGTGTACAAACAGTGTGGGCCCAACTTAGCCCTTCCTTAATGCATATAGAGCCAAACAACTACCGAAATCTAACTCAGAAAAGCTTGGTTTCTTTTTCTTTTTTGCTCATCCTACGTCTTTTGAATGAAGCTCTTTTGTATCACAACTGTTCACTCCACAATAAAGAGGTATAATACAAAATTAGAATACCTCCAGATGATTAAAGATCAGACTTTTTCAAATGTCAAAGATCAATAAACCTTAAGCCATAGTCCTACCCCAACCAGTAACTCACACTTTTGGAAAATAATTTACTTTAGCATGTTATTATATTACTTAATAAGATTCTCATGAAGTTTGAAAACTAGTTTCTCTTTACCCTATGAAATTCAATGAATGCTTCCAAATTTTCTTTTATCTCATTAAAAAAAAGAAGTATATTTTCAAAACTCAAGCTCTGAGTATTACTGAGAATTCATACCTCATGACCCTAATTTCAAATTATGACTTCTGTTTCTAGAAGTATTTTTCCACATCAAGTTCAGTGTCTGACTCTTTGTGACCCCATGGACTACAGCACACCATGTTTCCCTGTCCATCACCAACTCCAGGGCCTTGTTCAAAACTCATGTCTATTGAGTCATTGATGCGATCCAACCATCTCATCCTCTGTTGTCCCCTTCTTCTCCCACCCTCAATCTTTCCCAGCATCAGGGTCTTTTCAAATGAGTCAGTTCTTCAAATCAGGTGGCCAAAGAGTTGGAACTTCAGCTTCAGCTTCAATCCTTCCAATGAATAGTCAGGACCAATTTCCTTTAGGATTGACTGTTTGGATCAAGGGACTCTCAAGAGTCTTCTCCAATACCACAGTTCAAAAGCATCAATATTCAGTGCTCAGCTTTCTTTAGAGTTCAGCTTTCACATCCATACATGACTACTGGGAAAACTACAGCTTTGACTAGACAGATCTTTGTTGGCAAAGTAATGTCTCTGCTTTTCAATATGCTATCTAGGTTGGTCATAACTTTCCTTCCAAGGAGTAAGCGTCTTTTAATTTCATGGCCGCAATCACCATCTACAGTGATTTTGGAGCCCCCCCAAAATAAAGTCTGACACAGCTTTCACTGTTTCCCCATCTATTTCCCATTAAGTGATGGGACCGGATGCCATGATCTTCGTTTTCTGAATGTTGAGCTTTAAGCCAACTTTTTCACTCTTTTCTTTCACTTTCATCAAAAGGCTCTTTAGTTCCTCTTCACTTTCTGCCATAAAGGTGGTGTCATCTGCATATCTGAGGTTATTGATATTTCTCCAGGTAATCTTGATTCCAGTTTGTGCTTCATCCAGCCTGGATTTTCACATGTTGTACTTGGCATAGAAGTTAAATAAGCAGGGTAACTATATGCAGCTTTGACATACTCCTTTCCCAATTTGGAACCAATCTGTTGTTCCATGTCCAGTTCTAACTGTTGCTTCTTGATCTGTTTTCACATCAATCTAACATCTAAATAAGTCTCATGATGCAAATGATGTCTCATTAAATTTGCTTATTTTAGAATAGGGACTATAGACTACGTGCTATTAATAGAAAATTTTGCAAAGTCAAACAATAGTGACTTTTTTAATGTAGATATTAAAAGACAGTATCTTCAAACAAAGACCAGGAATCACTGTTTAAAAAATATGCTGGGTTTCTCTAGGATAAGAATGAAACTTTCTATAACAATCCAACTGGGGCAGGGTAAAAATTCATTCAGTTTAGTTCAGTTCAGTTGCTCAGTCGTGTCCAACTCTTTGGGACCCCATGAATCGCAGCACTCCAGGCCTCCCTGTCCATCACCAACGCCCGGAGCTCACTCAGACTCGTGTCCATTGAGTCAGTGATGCCATCCAGCCATCTCATCCTCGGTCGTCTCCTTCTCCTCCTGCCCCCAATCCCTCCCAGCATCAGAGTCTATTCCAATGAGTCAACTCTTCGCATGAGGTGGCCAAAGCACTGGAGTTTCAGCTTTAGTATCATTCCTTCCAAAGAAATCCCAGGGCTGATCTCCTTTAGAATGGACTGGTTGGATCTCCTTGCAGTCCAAGGGACTCTCAAGAGTCTTCTCCAACACCACAGTTCAAAAGCATCGATTCTTCAGCGCTCAGCCTTCTTCACAGTCCAACTCTCACATCCATACATGACCACAGGAAAAACCATACCCTTGACTAGACGGACCTTAGTCGGCAATGTAATTCATTAGGTATCTTCTAAATGAATAAATAAATACATAAATAACTTCAATGTGGTACTGTGAAGTATCTTATTTTCCAGCTGTTCATGTGTGTATATCTTGTCTACCCAATTCGACAGTAAGCTCTTTAAATCTTATTATTCATTTATTCCACAAACATTTCTTAGTTTTTTTAATTAATTTTTATTGGATTAGAGTTGCTTCAAAAGTTGTGTCAGTTTCTATTGTACAGCCAAGTGAATCAGCTATATGTACACATATATCCCCTCTTTTTTGGATTTTATTCTCATTTAGGTTCCCACAGGGCACTGAGTAGAGTTCCTTGAGCTGTATAGCAGATTTCTTGTTACCTATTTTATACATAGTATTGATAGTGTATATACATCAACCCCAATTTCCCAATTCATCCCAAACTCCTTTTCCATCACAGGTGTCCATAACTTGCTCTCTGTATCTATGTCCCTATTTCTGTTTTGCAAATAAGATAATCCATACCATTTTTATCTATTCCACATGTATGCATTAATATATGATATTTTTCTCTTCCTGATTTACTTCACTCTATATGATAGTCTTTAGGCCATCCACTTCTTTACAAATGACCCAATTTCACTCCTTTTTCATGAATGAGTAATATTCATTGTGTATATGTACCACATTTTCTTTATCCATTCTTCTATTGATGAATGTTTACGTTGCTTCCATTGTGGAAGCTTACAGTGTGGTAAACCAACCATTACTGTAAATAGTGCTGCACAGAACATTGGGGTGCATGCGTCTTTTTGAATTACAATTTTTCTCTGAGCATATGCTCAGTAATGGGATTGATGGGCCATTTGGTAGTTCTATTTTTAGTTTTATTTAGGGAGCTTCCATATACTGTTCCCCATAATGCATGTATCAATCTACATTCTCACCAACAGTACAAAAGAGTTTCCTGTTCTCCATACCCTCTCCAGTATTTATTGTTTGTAGATCTTTTGATAATGGCTTTTCTGATCTGGGATGGACCTGAAGAGGCAGAAGAAATGGTGAAGACAAAACAGAAACTATATGGACCTAACAGAAGCAGAAGATATTAAGAAAAGGCAAGAATACACAGAAGAACTGTATTTTAAAAAGGCCTTAATGACCCAGATAACCATGATGGCGTGGTCACTCACCTAGAGCCAAACTTCCTGGAGTGTGAAGTCAAGTGGGCCTTAGAAAGCGCTACTACCAACAAAGGAAGTGGAGCTGATGAAATTCCAGCTGAGCTATTCAAAATCCTAAAAGATAATGCTGTTAAAGTTCTGTACTCAAGATATTAGCACATTTGGAAAACTCAGCAGTGGCCACAGGACTGGAAAATGTCAGTTTTCATTCCAATTCCAAAGAAGAGCAATACCAAAGAATGTTCAAACTGCTATACAATTCAGCTCATTTATGCTATCAAGTTTATGCTCAAAATCAATCCTTCAAGCTAGGTGTCAATAGTCCACAAACAAAGAACTTCCAGATGCACAANAGATATTAGCACATTTGGAAAACTCAGCAGTGGCCACAGGACTGGAAAATGTCAGTTTTCATTCCAATTCCAAAGAAGAGCAATACCAAAGAATGTTCAAACTGCTATACAATTCAGCTCATTTATGCTATCAAGTTTATGCTCAAAATCAATCCTTCAAGCTAGGTGTCAATAGTCCACAAACAAAGAACTTCCAGATGCACAAGTTGGATTCAGAAAAGGCAGAGGAACCAGAGATCAAATTGTCAACATTTGTTGGATCATGGAGAATGCAAATGAATTCCAGAAAAACATCTATTTCTGCTTCATTGACTATGCTAAGGTTTTTGTCTGTATGGATAACCACAGACTGTGGGAAATTCTTAAAGAGATGGGAGCACCAGACCACTTTATCTATCTCGCAAGAAACCTGCAGATCAAGAAGCAACAGTTCGAACCAGACATGGAACAATGGACTGATACAAATTTGTGAAAGGAGCATGACAAATCTGTCTATTGTCACCTTGCTTATTTAACTTATATACAGAGTACATCATGTGAAATGTTGGGCTGGAAGAATCATAAGCTGGAATCAATATTGCTGGAAGAAATATCAAAAACCACAAATATGCAAAGTACACCATCTTAATGGTAAAAGGTGAAGAGGAAATAATGAGCCTATTGATGAAGATGACAGAGAAGAGTGGGAAAAGCTGGCTTAAAACTCAACATTCTAGAAACTAAGATCATGGCCTCTGGTCCCATCATGTCAAGGGAAATTTTGCTGTTCAGTCACTCAGTCTTGTCCAACTCTTTGTGACCCCATGGACTACAGCAAGCCAGGCATCCCTGTCCTTCTCCATCAAGGCAAATAGATGGGGGGAAATACGGAAACAGTGACTAACTTTATTTTCTTGGGCTCCAAAATCACTGTGGACAGAGAGTGCAGCCATGAAATTAAAAGATGCTTCCTCCTTGAAAGAAAAGCTATGAACAACTGAGACAACATATTGAAAAGTGGAGACATTACTTTGCCAACAAATGTCCACTTAGTCAAAGCTATGTTTTTCCCAGTTGTCATGTAGAGATCTGAGAGTTGGGCCATAAAGAAGGCTGAGTGCTGGAGAACTGATGCTTTCAAACTGTGGTGCTCGAGATGATTCTTGAGAGTCGCTTGGATAGCAAAGAGATCAAGTCAGTCACTCCTAAAGGAAATCAACCCTGAATATTCATTGGAAGGACTGATGCTGAAGCTGAAGCTCCAATACTTGGGCCACCTGATGAGAAGGACTGCCTCACTGGAAAGGACCTTGACTTTGGAGAAGATTGAGAAGAAGAGAGAGGTCACAGAGGATGAGATGGTTGAATGGCATCACCAACACAATGGACATGAGTTTGAGCAAATTCCCGGAGATAATGAAGGACAGGGAATTCTGGAGTGCTGCTGCTGATGGCTGGACAAAGAGTCGGACATGACTGAGTGACTGAACAACAAATTTGGATCATCATGAGGTGATACTTCATTGTAGCTTTGACTTTCTCTAATAATTAGTGCTGTTGAGCTTTTTTCCACGTGCTTGTTGGCCATCCATAGGGTGGCTCAGTGGTAAAGAATAAACCTGCCAGTATAGGAGATACAGGTTCAATCCCTGTGTTTCTCTTCTTTGGAGAAATGTGACCCAGTCAGTTGTTCCATGTCCAGTTCTAACTTTTACTACTTGACCTGCTTACTGGTTTATCACAAGACATATAAAGCCATCTGGTTCTCCCATCTCTTTAAGAATTTTCCACAGTTTGTTGTGATCCACACCGTCAAAGGTTTTAGTGTAGTCAATGAAGCAGAAGTAGATGTTTTTCTGGAGTTTGCTTGCTTTCTCCATGATCCAACAAATGTTGGCAATTTTATCTCTGATTCCTCTGCCTTTTCTAACTTCAGCTTGTACCTCTGGAAGTTATTTGTTCACATACTTCTGAAGCCTAGCTTGAAGGATTTTGAGTATAAACTTGCTAGCATGTGAAATTAGAGGAATTGTATGGTATTTTGAATATTCTTTGGAATGGCCCTTCTTTGGCATTGGAATGAAAAATGACCTTTTCCAGTCTTGTGGCCACTGCTGAGTTTTCCAAATTTGCTGGCATATTAAGTGCAGCACTTTCACTTAAGCACTTTCACCATCTTTTAAGATTTGAATAGCTCAGCTGGAATTCCATCACCTCCACCAGCTTTGTTCGTAGTGATGCTTTCTAAGGCCCACTTGACTTCACACTCCAGGATATCTGGCTCTGGGTGAGCAGCAACACCATCATGATTAACCAGGTCATTAAAATCTTCTTTGTATAGTTCTCCTGTATATTCTTACCATCTCTTCTTAATCTCTTCTGCTTCTGTTAGAGCCTTACCATTTCTGTCCTTTATCCTGCCATGCTTGCATGACACTTTCCCTTGATTTCTCCAATTTTCTTGACGAGATCTCTAGTCTTTCTCATCTTATTGTTTGGCTCGATGTCTTTGCACTGTTCATTTAAGAAGGACTTATTTTTTTCCTCCTTTCCATTCTCTGGAACTCTTCATTCATTTGGGTATATCTTTGCCTTTCTCCCTTGCCTTTGTTTCTCTTCTCTCCTCAGCTATTTATAAAGCCTCCTCAGACAAATCAGGGAATTAGTGAGTGTTCTAATTTCATTATTTTACATATATTTGTGCCATTTTCCTAGCACCAATTATTGTCTTTTCTCCAGTGTATAGTCTTGTGTCCTTTGTCATAGATTAGATGATCCTGGGTGTGTGTGGGTTTATCTCTGGGCTTTCTCTCCTGTTCCATTGGTCTACATTTCTGTTTTTGTGCCAGTAGCTTTATATTATGGTATAGTTTGAAGTCAGGGAACCTGATTCCTCCAGCTCCATTTTTCTTTCTCAAGATTGCTTTGCTTGTTTGGGGTCTTTTGAATTTCCTCACAAATTGCAAAAAATTCTGTTCTAGTTCTATTTTAAAATGCCATTGGTAGTTTGATAGAGATTGCATTGAATCTGTAGATTGCTTTGAGTAGTATATTCATTCGGGGAAGGCAATGGCACCCCACCCCAGTACTCTTGCCTGGAAAATCCAATGGACGGAGGAGCCTGGTGGGCTGCAGTCCATGGGGTCGCTAACAGTCGGACAGACTGAGCGACTTCACTTTCACTTTTCTCTTTCATGCATTGGAGAAGGAAATGGCAACCCACTCCAGTATTCTTGCCTGGAGAATCCCAGGGATGGGGGAGCCTGGTGGGCTGCCGTCTATGGGGCCATACAGAGTCGGACACGACTGAAGTGACTTAGCAGCAGCAGCAGCAGTATAGTCATTTGTACAACATTGATTCTTCCAATCCAAGAAAAAGGTATATCTCTCCAACTTTTTCGGTCATTTTTGTTATCTTTCATCAATATCTTATAGTTTTCTGCCTACAGGTCTTTTGCCTCCTTAGATAGGTTTGTCCCTAGGCATTTTCTTCCTTTTGTTGCAATGGTAAATGGGATTCATTTATTGATTTCTTTTCCTGATCTTTTGTTGTTAGTGTATAGGAGGAGTACAACAGAGTTCTGTGTGTTAATTTTGTATCCTGAAACTTTACTAAGTTTATTGATTAGCTCTAGTAGTTTTTTGGTGGCATCTTTAGTATTTTCTATGTATAATATCATGTTGTCAACAAACATTTATTGAATGCATAATATCAGGCACTGGTTTTAGGCACTGAGGATAAAGCAGATTTAAACAGTTAAAGATGAATGAAAATGATGGCAGTACAATTCTGTAAATGCACTAAAACCCATTGAATCCTACACTTGAAATAGTAAATTTTACAATATTTAAATTCTCATCAATAAAGTTTAAAAATTACTGTCATTTAGAGACCCAATTTCTAATGAATTTTCTTTTTAATTTTTTCCATTACTATAGCTAGTACAGTGTAGGTGTAAAGTCAGAGATGAAACAAGTGAAATCACTCAGTCATGTCTGACTCTTTGCGACCCCATGTACTGTAGCCTACGAGGCTCCTCCATCCATGGGATTTTATAGGCAAGAGTACTGGAGTGGGTTGCCATTTCCTTCTCCAGGGGATCTTCCTGACCCAGGGACTGAACCTGGGTCTCCCACATTGTAGACAGATGCTTAAACATATGAGTCACCAGGGAAGTCCTTGAGATGGAAATATATTAGCCAATTGATTTCTTGATTAATTCAGTTCAGTTCATTTCAGTTCAGTCGCTCAGTCATGTCTGACTCTGCGACCCCATGAGTCGCAGCATGCCAAGCCTCCCTGTCCATCATCAACACCCGGAGTTCACTCAGACTCATGTCCATCGAGTCAGTGATGTCATACAGCCATCTCATCCTCGGTCGTCCCCTTCTCCTCCTGCCCCCAATCCCTCCCAGCATCAAAGTCTTTTCCAATGAGTCAACTCNTGTACTCTGCATACAAGTTAAATAAGCAGGGTGACAATATACAGCCTTGACGTACTCCTTTTCCTATTTGGAACCAGGGCATTGGTAAATCACTACAAGATCGTCATACATCTGGTACCTTTGCTAAGAATCGGTATAGGCTATGACCCTGATGTTATTCAAACTTTCGTTCGGTACTGGCTTTTCCATGTATTACCCTACTGTGTAACCAGGTATTTTTCAGTCCCTCAGAACTTCATTTTCCTGTGCTAAATGGAGCTAGCAACAGTACCTCTCTCACTGAGAGAATTAAATAAGAAAATGTGGGAGGACTTCCCTGATGGTCCCACTGCTTGACTTCACTTTCCAATGTAGGAGGTGTAGGTTCGATCTCTGGTTGGGGAGCTAAGATTCCCATATGCCTCACAACCATAAATATATATATATATATAACAAAAGCAATATTGTAATGAATTCAATACGGACTTTAAAAATCGGTCCACATCAAAAAATATCTTAAAATATACTGAGAACATAAAGAAAATATAGGGGGGAAATACAAGAGAAATACCAATGAAGCAAGGCTGATTGTATTTTGCTAACTGTTGAAACAGTGATAGGGTTTATTGTAAGATATTCTTTATTTTGGATTAGTAACTAATGAAAATTTAAAATTTAAAAAGTATAGATGATAAATGGGGAAGGCAATGGCACCCCACCCTAGTACTCTTGCCTGGAAAATCCAATGGACAGAGTAGCCTGGTGGGCTGCAGTCCATGGGATCGCTAACAGTCAGACAGACTGAGCGACTTCACTCTCACTTTTCTCTTTCATGCATTGGAGAAGGAAATGGCAACCCACTCCAGTATTCTTGCCTGGAGAATCCCAGGGACGGGGGAGCCTGGTGGGCTGCTGTCTATGGGGTCACACAGAGTCGGACACGACTGAAGTGACTTAGCAGCAGCAGCAGCATAGATGATAAATAAAAGGCATTAGGAAGAAGGCAAGAATTATTACTGACCTAAGTGAATGTATGATAAAAACAACTTCAATTTTCCTCCTGAAAATGAAGCCATGAATATTGCTTATTATTTGTCTCCATGCTTTACAAGAATTACAAATATTTTCACATACGATTTTTCTGTGAGATAAATAAGGAAATGGAAACCAGTAGGTGTTTGCTTTCACAGTATCATTCTGATAACTCTATTACAATCATTATAGTGAGCTCAGGAAAAACAGACCAGTTTTTCACACTATTCATGTAACCAAAAATTGTCTGACAGTCTGTCACAGTGCAGCCACTTCTCAATTTCCATGTGTAAGAGGAAAATGCAAGCTAACTTCTGGTTTTAGCTTTTTGTTTACAAATATATCTTCAATTTTCCATCTGGGTTACACAAAACATGCCATAACTTCTTGATAAAATGTTCCACAAATTCCTAGACCCCTGGTGTCTGAGCCCTGTTGATCCCATTAGTTTATTTTCTCTTTATTAGATTTAAAGGAAGAGCTCAAACACCCATATGAATGTTGTTATTTATTTCATATCTTGCAGTCTCTCAGAAGTAAGAAATTGGTAATCACCATGGCCTTTGTTGGGGGCGGCAGGAAGGAAGGGCTGAAGTCTCAGCAGGTCTGGGAGGCATGGGAAATAAGAACAGGATAGCGGTACTGGGCTGGCCTTCACCACAGGGACAAGCAGAAGGTGAGGAAAGTCAGTAAAATGGCTAGCTGGGTGGATGAGTTAAAGGGTGAGAGGCATGCCTTCCAGTGGGAGAATGGATTGAATAAAGAGGGCACACAACACTGCCAGCTGGAGACAGGAGCTGGCAGCGAAGGTGAGAAGGGCCTAAATGACTGAACGTGATGACACTGGCGTGAGGCCTTGCAGCCCCTTCTTTCAGCAAGTCTCTAATAAGCATCTGCTCTGTGGCTGGCACTGTGACAGTGACAAGACAGAAATAGTTTCTGCCCTTTTCGAATTACTTGCTAGCAGTTGGTGCAGACTGTTACAATGCAGTGATGAAGCGTCTTACATCAGTGTCTTACCCAGTGATGAGAGCAGAAGTACAGGGCCCTAACTCAGACTCAAGAAATCCTAAGAAAATAACACTTAAACTCAATCCTGATCTATCAGGAGTCAGCACGAGAGGAAGCAAAGGTAAAGAGGTGTTAGGATGCCTTCAGCTGTAAGAAATGGAAAATCAAGACTGATTTAAACAGCAAGCACTTTTGCTAGATTGCAAGGAGGCAATTTGGAAGTAGGATGCACCTCAAAGTGGATTGAACCATGGGTGAAGACATATCATGGAAACACAGGATTTTGTCACCTCTCTGTTCTACTGCCCACAGCATTGGCATCATCCTATTTCTGGTTCCCTTTATGGCTACAGGATGGTGGTCATAGCATTTTACTGCTGTATGTTACCTCACTCAAACTGAAGAAAGAAAGATGATAACTTCTTATCATTCTCTCTAAAGAATAAGAAAGACCTTTCCCAGCAGCTTCTAGCAAACCTCTCCTGTATCACATTGCCCAGAACTAGGTCATATAACCAACCACAGGCAATACAGATTGGATTACCTTTAGGTAACTGAGGAACAGGTAGAATCGATATTAGGGAACCAAACACCAAGTCTACTGCAAGGTGGGAGATGGGAAAAAAATGTACCAGGAAAAAAATTCCAAGAGAAAGAATCAATATCTCTGAACTCCTGGAGGCAAAGGAAAACATGGGAAAGACAAACACAGGTAAAGTTTTGCAAAGAAGATAAAGTAAGTAGCATTGTTAGCATGCCAGATGCAAGCAGGGCAAGCACCATGGGTGTGCACAGTGGCCCACACAAAACGTCAGTCGGCTTTTATCCCTGATAACTCCACTGTAGATTCTCAAGTCCAGGGTCCCGGGGACTGTGTTTGAGATCTATAGTTAGAACTTTAATGTCAGAAGCTGGCAAACTTGCTTTCTTCGAACCCAGGGCATAAGCTGCAATCATGAAGAGTAGGGTGAGGACAGCTCTCCCATCTTCTCATGGAGCTAGCTCCAGCTGGTGCTCTGAGTTATAGCAGTTTGGGGGCACTGAGACCCAGCCCCTTGGATTCAGTGTCCTCAGGGTGAGGCACTAACAGAGAAGTAATGATGAGGCTCCTTCAAATGGTTCTGACACAGAGGGGATCAGCAAGTGAGGGCTGCAGGAGGAGTGGTGAAGAATATCAAGGGTGTTGCTCCACAAGTGACTCAGCTATTTTGGACCCAGGTGAGAATAAATTATAAACACCTGTAGGGAAGCTAAATCCTTGGAAAGAGGCCTGGAGGTCATTGTAAGTTTTATCATTAACATAAAGCCAGTTGGCATTAGGTTGGATTAGTACAGAGGAAATTTCATGGAGTAGAGAGAAGCAAGCAGATTTCCAGATGTGTAATTAATTAATTGTTAATTAATTAATTATAGCAGGGTAGTAATACAGAGGTACAATAGTAGATTGTATTGTTTTTCCTAATGATTCATGACCCCTTTCTCTATAGAAGGATCATTCATCCTTGTTAGGGTCACCAGATATAGCAAGTCAAAATACAGGCTGCCTGTATTCCAGATGTATAACAAATAATAATGTGAAATAAGTATGCTCCATGCACACACATGGAACACACAAACACAGAAAACTAACCAATCTAATCACATGGACCACAGCCGTATCTAACTCAATGAAACTATGAGCCATGCCGCCAAAGACAGATGGGTCATGGTGGAGAGTTCTGGCTAAACGTGGTCCACTGGAGAAGGGAATGGCAAACCACTTCAGTATTCTTGCTCTGAGAACCCCATGAACAGTATAAAAAGGCAAACAGATAGGACACTGAAAGATGAACTCCCCAGGTCGGTAGGTGCCCAATATGCTACTGGAGATCAGTGGGGAAATAACTTCAGAAAGAATGAAGAAATGGAGCCAAGTGGTCCACTGGAGAAGGGAATGGCAAACCACTTCAGTATTCTTGCTCTGAGAACCCCATGAACAGTATAAAAAGGCAAACAGATAGGACACTGAAAGATGAACTCCCCAGGTCGGTAGGTGCCCAATATGCTACTGGAGATCAGTGGGGAAATAACTTCAGAAAGAATGAAGAAATGGAGCCAAAGTAAAAAACAACACGCAGTCGTGGGTGCGAATGGTGATAGAAGCAAGGTCCAATGCTGTAAACAGCAATATTGCATAGGAACCTGGAATGTTAGGTCCAAGAATCAGAGCAAATTGGAAGTGGTCAAACAGGAGATGGTAAGAATGAAGGTTGACATTTTAGGAATCAGTGAACTAAAATGGACTGGAAAGGGTGAATTTAACTCAGATAACCATATATCTACTATTGTGGGCAAGAATCCCATATAAGAAATGGAGTAGCCATCATAGTCAACAAAAGAGTCCAAAATGCAGTACTTGAATGCAATCTCAAAAACGACAGAATGATCTCTGTTCGTTTCCAAAGCAAATCATTCAATATCACAGTAATCCAAGTCTATTCCCTGACCAGTAATGCTGAAGAAGCTGAAGTTGAACGGTTCTATGAAGACCTGCAAGATCTTCTAGAACTAACACCCAAAAAAAGATGTCCTTTTCATTATAGGGGACTGGGATGCAAAAGTAGGAAGTCAAGAAATACCTCGAGTAACAGGCAAAGTTGATCTTGGGGTACAGAATGAAGTAGGGCAAGACTAATAGAGTTTTGTCAAGAGAATGCACTGGTCATAGAAAATACACTCTTCCAACAACACAAGAGAAGACTCTACACATGGACATCACCAGATGGTCAATACAAAAATCAGTTTGATTGTATTCTTTACACCCAAAGATGGAGAATCTCTATACAGTCAGCAAAAATAAGACTGGGAGTGGACTGTGGCTCAGATCATAAACTCCTTATTGCAAAATTCAGATTAAATTAAAGAAAGTAGGAAAACCACTAGACCATTCAGTTATGACCTAAATCAAATCCCTTATGATTATACAGTGAAAGTGACAAATAGATTTAGAAGACTAGATATGATAGAGTGCTTCATGAACTATGGATGAAGGTTTGTGGCATTGTACAAGACAGGGATCAAGACCATCCCCATGGAAAAGAAATGCAAAAAAGCAAAATGTCTGAGGAGGCCATACAAATAGCAGTGAAAAGAAGATAAATGAAAAGCAAAGGAGAAAAGGAAAGATATGCCCATTTGAATGCAGAGTTCTAAAGAATAGCAAGGAGAGATAAGAAAGCCTTCCTCAGTGATCAGCACAAAGAAATACAGGAAAGTCATAGAGTGGGAAAGACTAGAGATCTCTTCAAGAAAATTAGAGATACCAAGTGAGAACTTCATGCAAAGATGGGCTCAATATAGGACAGAAATCATATGGACCTAACAGAAGCAGAATATATTAAGAAGAGACGGCAATAAGACACAGAAGAATTGTACAAAAAAGATCTTCATGACCCAGATAATCATGATGGTGTAATCACTCACCTAGAGCCAGACATCCTGGAATGTGAAGTCAAGTGTGCCTTAGGAAGCATCAGTATGAACAAATCACTAGTGGAGGTGATGGAATTCCAGCTGAGCTATTTCAAATCTTAAAGGATGATGCTATGAAAGTGTTGCACTCAATATGCCAGCAAATTTGAAAAATTCACCAGTGGCCACAGGACTAGAAAAAGTCAGTTTTCATGCCAATGCCAAAGAATGCTCAAACTACTGCACAATTGCACTCATCTCACATGCTAGTAAAGTAATGCTCAAAATTCTCCAAGCCAGGCTTCAGCAATACATGAACCATGAACTCCCAGATGTTCAAGCTGGTTTTAGAAAAGGCAGAGGAACCAGAGATCAAATTGCCAACATCTGCTGGATCATGGAAAAAGCAAGAGAGTTCCAGAAAAACATCTATTTTTGCTTTATTGACAATGCCAAAGCCTTTGACTGTGTGGATCACAAGAAACTGTG
>SJYX01021294.1:34558-46799 GCA_006410675.1 Oreotragus oreotragus | reverse complement strand
AACTTCTATGCAGAGTACATCATGAGAAACGCTGGGCTGGAAGAAGCACAAGCTGGAATCAAGATTGCCAGGAGAAATATCAATAACCTCAGATATGCAGATGACACCACCCTTATAGCACAAAGTGAAGAGGAATTAAAAAGCCTCTTGATGGAAGTGAAATAGGAGAGTGAAAAAGTTGGCTTAAGCTCAACATTCAGAAAACTAAGATCATGGTATCATGGCAAATAGATGGGGAAACAGTAGAAACAGTGTCAGACTTCATTTTGGGGGGCTCCAAAATCACTGCAGATGGTGATTGCAGCCATGAAATTAAAAGACACTTACTCCTTGGAAGGAAAGTTATGACCAACCTAAATAGCATATTCAAAAGCAGACATTACTTTGCCAACAATGGTCCTTCTCATCAAGGCTATGGTTTTTCCAGTAGTCATGTATGGATGTGAGATTTGCACTATAAACAAAGTTGTGTGCTGAAGAATTGATGCTTTTGAACTGTGGTGTTGGAGAAGACTCTTGAGAGTCCCTTGGACTGCAAAGAGATCCAACCAGTCCATCCTAAAGGAAATCAGTCCTGAATATTCATTAGAAAGACTGATGTTAAAGCTGAAACTCTAATACTTTGGCCACCTGATGTGAAGAACTGTATCATTTTAAAAGACCCTGATGCTGGGAAAGATTGAAAGCGGGAGGAGAAGGGGATAACAGAGAATGAGATGTTTGGATGGCATCACTGACTCAATGGACATGAGTTTGAGTAAACTCTGGGAGCTGGTAATGGACAGGGAGACATGGTGTGCTGTAGTCCATGGTTTCGCAAAGAGTCGTCCACGACCGAGTGACTAAACTGAAACTGATACACATACATACACATACTAAAATATCTGATTTTTACTGAAATTCAAGTTTTACTTGAAAGTTCAACATTTCACCCATATATCCTAACCTCCGGCCCTGGCCCTGGCACTCAGAGTGCCCACCACAGGAGCCTTACATACTGCTGCCTCATTGACCTTGGGTTTAGTGACATTCTTGGGCCAAATGAATGGGAGTAGATGTGATATCCACCATTTCTAAGCAGAAGCTTTGAAAGGCACCAGGAACTAGCTCTCTGGCTATTTTTCTCTGCCACAAAAGTGGCATATACCCCTCCTTCAGGCTCCATCTCCATTATAAGAAAACATGTGGACTGCAGTCATCACAATGTAAGATGAGCAAAAAGAATGTTTATGATTGAAAGTCATTGAGGTTTAAAGCATGAATCACCACAGCAAAATTTGCTGATGCAGATACCAAGAATAACTTCTGAGAAAAACAATGTATGCTGGGAGTACATGAATATGAAAATAGGTTTTTCCTAATTCAAAGGAGTTATAGGTTTTTCTACTTGTGATATTTCTATTTGTAAAAATACAATATTTCATTTATATGACAATTGATTTCCTCCTTCTTTTAAAGGTAAAAATTTCATTTACTTGCTAATTATTTTAGGGGAATCAGTGGGAGTATATATTCTTTTCAAACTTTGTATAGATAATCTTCAAAGAAATGGTTTATATATTGGGCAATACGCAGTTTAAAATATTTATTAAATATTTCAAAACTATTTATTCCATAGATACTTTCTGTGTGATAAGCTCTATGTTAAACATGAATCATTAGCCTAAATGGCTAGTTGACATCTGTGTGTGTATGTGTCTGTGTGTGTGTGTTTCTGTGTGTATACTTAGTGGCTCAGTAGGATCTGACTCTTTGCGACCCCATGGACTGGAGCCCACCAGGCTCCTCTGTCCATGAGATTCCCCAGGCAATCCAATATTGGTGTGGGTTGCTATTTCCTTCTCCAGGGGATCTTCCCGACCCAGTGATCAAACCTGCCTCTCCTGCATTGGCAGGCGATGCCTTCCCACTGAACAACCTGGGAAGCTCTAGTTGATATTTACCTTAACTCAAATAACATAAAAATCTATGTCATTCTACTTTGAAAAGCCATGTTTACCATGTCAATCACCTAAAATAGAATTTTAAAAAACTGAATGTGAGAGTACATTTAGATGAGTATTTTAAAATCCTTTTAAGTATGTACACAATTTTGAAATTTTGCCTTTTCCTCTGGCAGTCACTTAGTTCTTTCAGCATGGAGTTGATAAAATTCCCATGAAATGGATACCTACACACATAAACATGTAAGAAATTTCTGCTTTTGAATCTTTTTTTTTTCCTACCCATACTCTCCATTGTTCTTGTCTATATCTACAGCATTTCATTGTTGATGTATAATTGCTACTGGCCCCGGTACTTACATTAACATTCAATAAATATTTGGGTTACCTTAGAGGCTTGATTTTTATCACTGCTTACAGTAGCTCTGAAGGGGCTGTGCTAGAACAGTCTAGTAAATATGCAGTCTTGACTATAGAATCAATAATAAACCTCTGTCTTTTTCACTTGGGAATCATTGTTCTCTAATCTCATCTACATTTTAGCCCTTTGAGCAACTGCAAAATCAATGGGAAAAAAATCATGGGACCGTTTTTGTCCCTTCAGTCAGTGCTGTTTCTGTAGTTCCTCCTGGAACATTCCTGAGGCTGAGCTTGCTGAATTTTGTCAACATGGAAATGTCAGCCAGAGCTTGGTATTTAACTGATTTGCACTGGGCAGTTTGCAGCTCACAAGGTGCCAATTAAAAAAACAAGAGGAGAGGCAGAGGAACCTGTCTGTCAGCTTGGTTGGAGTGAGATCTGATATTAATTATTAACGGAACTCAAAATTAACAACAGCTAAGGCAGAATGAGCACACCTTCCAAATACAATGGGAGGTGAAATGTTGCACTGAGAACTGAGTGAGATGAATAGTTTCTAGCTGCAACAAAAGAGAGTTAGCGAAGCTGTGGGGAAGCAGTCCCCAACAGGGTTGTTAAATGCGTAAATGATTACTAATGGAGATTATAGACTCTTGTTTTCTGGAGATTAAGAAAACAAAATGCCAAATTTTAGGGCACCTCCTGTGTGTCAGTTCCTACATTAAGCACTGATTCAGTAGTGAACTGAGTGGTAAAATTCTGGCCATTTGGGAGCTTACATTACAAAAGAAGTGATTATGTTCTTTCTTCAATTATAGAAACCTTCCTTTCCTAAGCCTACCCACTATAGCCCTATTTACTCCTCATATCTGTACCTCCCAACTCAGTTAACTTTAACTGTTGCATTTTCTCTCTGCCAGGTGCTATCGCAGGCAACAGTACATACATTTCATTCTCCCAACAAACTAACGCGGCAAGGATTACTTTTTGCATTTTACAAACAAGACTGTGAGACAAAAAAAGATATGCAATTGAATTAATGCCACAGATCATTTGGGGTAAATCTGAGGTTAGATTTTTAAATTTCAAGGACTCACCTATTGTTTTCCCATCACACTTTGCTACCCTGTTTTATCTTCCCACCACTGGGGCTACTCGAGTCTTTGCTATGTGTTACCTCCTCCTGCGTCTTGTCTTAGCATCTCAGGGACCAGGAGTCAGTCAAATTGTTCATTTAATAGCCAATAAGTGCTTTTAGGGATGCTTCATAATATTAAAATTTTTCAGGTGAAATTTTCTGTACCATAACGACACCTAGATATTTGTGCTGTTCTAGTTTAGCGGCTCTAATGGTGGGAGTTTTAGTGATGTCAGGCTGGTAAGAAGGAGGTGTTGCAGTAGCGGAACATATTAATGCTCCTCAAGTTAAATAGCACAGAGGCAGTTCTGTGTTTATGAGTAGAAATGGCCAAGCTCTGTACTATTGAGAGCAGTGAGAGAAGTAGTCCAGACCCACCCCCGCCCCAAAGTACATTTGTAATATAGTTGTTTTGAAATCAGAATGAATACTTTCAAAAAAATATCAACCTGAAAGCCATTAAAGACATTCGTATAATGAAAAACTACACAGTCATAAAAACATGAGGTTGAGCTATATATACAGCATATGCTGCCACCCCGGATCAAGGAATAATTTTGAATTTCAAGTTTTATTACTTCATAAGGCTCTTTCTGTCATAGATAGTGATTCTTCTAATGGATCTTGGCAAAACAAATGGAAAATTTGCTGGAAAGAATTTCCCATTCTAGATGCTACTAAGAAAGAACATTTGTGATTCATAGAAAAGGGTCACAATATCATCAACATGGATAGGAGTTTGAAAGAAGTTGATTTCAAACCTTATGGATAACTTTGAGAGACTCAAGATTTTACTGGAGACAGTGATTGTCAATGTAATAGAAATAACAAGAGAATTACAATTAGAAACTGAGCCTAAAAATGTGACTGAATATCTGAAAATACATATAAAACTTTGATAGATGCAGTGTATGTAGAAGAGCAAAGAAAACGATTTCCTGAGATGGAATCTACTCCTATTAAATATACTGTGAAGATGGTTGAAATGACAACAAAGAATTTAGATAAGTGACTTGAATTTTAAGAGTTCTGTGGATAAAATGTTATCAAATGGCATTGCACATTACAGAGGAATCTTTCATGAAAGGAAGAATCAATTAATATGGCAAATTTCATTTTTGACTTAGTTTAAGAAATTGCCACAACAACCCCCAACTGTCAATAACCACTAACCTGTTCAGTCAGCAGCTATCAATATCATGGGAAGACCCTTCATCAGCAAAAAGATTATGACTTGCTGAAAACTCAGATAATGGTTAGCATTGTTTAGCAATAAAGTATTTTAAATGAAGGTATGTACATTTTTAGACGTTATGCTATTATATAAAAACTTTTATATGCATTGTGAAACCCCGAAAAGGAAAGTCATGTGACTCACTTTTTTGCAATATTTGCTTTATTGTGGTGGCATGGAAACAAACTGACCAGTTGATTTCACTGGGTAGGAACGAAAATTCCCTTCCCAGGATTCCATTCTCTACTTTTTCTCAACTTGCAAAAAAAAAGGACAAAGACTTTCCTTATAAAAATTGCTTTGCAGGAATTAAATTCATTTAAAGCAAAATGTAAGAAGCCTTAAAAATTAAAATGACCTCAAGTCTGTTTCTTTTGGAAATCACTATGTTTATATTTATTCAGTCTATTCGTTTACTACCTGCCCTCACCATACTTTTATTGCCCTAATTTTGAACTTTTCCTTCCAAAATATGTTCATTACTAACATACGACTTGGATGTTTCTATAATGTTTTGATTCTCCATTTGATTTTTTAATACCTATAGTCATTGGGAATCTCTATTTCATCTCAAATATACCCAGTGAGGACAATGAGAGCTCCTTGAAATGGAGTGGGAAAGGAAGGCTTTACAAAGGTGATCTTAAGAGGAGCAACATTTTGATCTCTGTGGCTCATAATCAGACAAAAAGAAATTTCTGTTAATGATGCTACAGAGAGCCTCTAAATTAACTCCCTTTGTTCTCTCCTAATAGAATAGAGGATAGACATAATGAGAGAAATGAAATATTCCCCATGGATTTTTCTCTAATCACTTAACTTTTCAAAGTAGGGAACAGGATGATTTTTATTTTTCTCTTTCTTGTGCCCTCTGGCATAATTCCCTTTGAAAAATAATCTCCTACAGGAGTCAAATTACAAACCAAGTTGGTTGCAAACATAGGCTTTTTCATTTAAAATATAAAGCTGGCTAACATTTTCATGGCCTAAAAAGAAAAAAACTGTTATAACTCTATTGTTTGCAAAATGACAACAGAGCAAAAGAAATTATATTAATGCAGCTATCTTGTGAAATCTACCATTCCCGGCTGTTCTACCTGGTAGGAAAAAAAATTGACAATTTCAGCTATCGAAAAAAATAGACTCTGTTTCAATGACTTTCTCTCTTTCTTGCAATGGTTCCAACTTTGGCTGCATATTGAAATCACCTGCAAGCTTTTCAAACATACTAATGCCTCAGTCCTGTTCCTGCTGCTGCTGCTGCTAAGTCACTTCAGTCGTGTCCGACTCTGTGTGACCCCATAGACGGCAGCCCACCAGGCTCCCCCATCCCTGGGGTTCTCCAGGCAAGAACACTGGAGTGGGTTGCCATTTCCTTCTCCAATGCATGAAAGTGAAAAGTGAAAGTGAAGTCGTTCAGTCTGTCCGACTGTTAGCGACCCCATGGACTGCAGCCCACCAGGCTCCTCCGTCCATTGGATTTTCCAGGCAAGAGTACTGGGGTGGGGTGCCATTGCCTTCCCCCAGTCCTGTTCCTAGCTATTCTAACTTTAATGATCTAGGGAGAAGCTTGGCGGGATTCTTAAAAATGCCCCAGTGATTCTATTATACAGTTATGGTTTAAAATTACTACTAGGCAGAATTGTGGAATAAAGACCTAAGGGAAGGGCTACAGCTTCAGGCCCCACACCTTCCTTTCCATTAAAACTTCAAACTGAGTTCTGTTTGTCTATGCTTTATGCCTTGGGAGTCAGCATATTGCTTTTATTTTTTTAAGAAAAATTTTCCTTTTTAAAAGAAAAGTTTAAAAACCACTGTTCCAATTTGTTAATGTGGTGTATTACATTGATTGATTTGTGGATATTGAAGAAGCCTTGCATCCCTGAATAATATATTTATATTAAAAAAAAAAACTGTTCCAATGCAAAAGACAAATATATCCTTCTCCATGTCTGACTTCATGTTTGGTTTGTTTTATTACTAATATATCACAAAGATAAATACACAGGTAAAAGCTGAGCAGTGAGCCTATCCTATCCAAGGGAGGCCTTGGAGAAAATAAGATGCTTCTGTCCTGTTCTCAAGCACTTGAGAGTGATTTAAAGAAAAAAGATTTTGGAAAAGGAATAAAGAAACTTGCTCAGGAATAGTGAAGACTTTTTGACCTTCTAAGAAAGCTGACTGACTATATATGTAAATGAAAGTCAATGACTGAAGGGTTCATTAGGAAACAAAATGTATTAAGGCTCCTCAAGATGAAACTGTTGATGGATATTACCTTCTGAATGTGACTCCATCAAATGAGAAAATAATGCATCTAGTTTAAAACTCACTAGAAGCTCTACACATGTTAGTTCCTTTTTACTTTTTTTTTAAGATAGACTATTTGAAAATTACACAGCTAGACGCTGTTGAATTACACTAGTGGAAATTACTCTTCCTTCCACCTTTTTGCATAGGAACTAGCCAGTTAGTGGGTAAATGATAGTGCTAAAGCTCCATGGATCTGGAGCTTACAAGGGGGATCTTTCTAAACTAATTTACTTAAAGGTTAAAGAAGGTATTGTCATAAAAATTATAAAGATAGTATTTTTTTATTTAGAACAATTATAAGCCTTTTTCCTCTCTAAATTTCTTCTTTTTGAACTCAACATTTCCTTTATACTCAATATAAATGCTATAAGTCATATAGAAAACAAAGAGAAAAATTGACAAAGTAAGTCCTTTCTTGTCAATAACCACTTCAAATATAAATCAATTAAATGTTCCAATAAAAAAGTAAAGATTGGAAAATGGGTTAAAAAAAGAAACATAATCTAACTATATGTTATTAAAAAAGAGACCCACTTTAAAGCCAACAACACAAATAGCTTGAATGTGAAATAATAGAAACAGGTATTCCATACAAACACTAAACCAAAGACAGCTGAAATGGCTATCATAATATCAGACAAAGTATATTTTGAGCCAAAACTATTATAAGAGACCCCATGGACTGTAGCCTACCAGGCTCCTCCCTCCATTGGATTCTCCAGGCAAGAGTACTGGAGTGGGTTGCCATTTCCTTCTCCAGAATTGAAGGGGGAAATAATTCTACAATAAAAGTTGGATCATTTTTATTAATAGAACATCCAGACAGATATCAATAAGGGAATAGAAGAGTTGAAAAATATAAACCAAATAGACATAAGAGACATACAGTTGTTTATCTTTATTGTCAGATATTATACCCACAAAATTTCATGAACACTGAGTTAACAAATATTGAATCATTACTCTCAGGAAAAATACAAGGTTTGTTTTCTACTTGAGCCTGTAACACCATTTTCAACAACTGATCAATACAAAATCTGACTCTATGTATGTTTTGACTTAAGGACACTTCATTTAATATGTATTGTTCATTTATTAACTTAAACTCACAGCCAAGAACATCATAACTCATACTAAATGAAGCTTATCTAACACGCATTTTTTCTGTAAGGCACATCATATACGTCTTGCAATTAAAAGCACTATATAATACTTTTGCAGTATGCTTGAAAGTCATTTTAAACAGAAAAATCATTAATAAAAAGCAGGAAAAGGTGAAAAATATGGCATTAGATCATTAGATATGCCACTAGTTTATAGTAAGAGAGCTGAAACAAGAAGACAGAGCATCATCTTGTACAACTGAGATGGGAATATGCACTTCAGGCAATACATCTTTCACTTTTTTTTAGTATGCACATGCCTACACATGACTGAAAACCATAATAACTATTAATTTAAGGGTTGTAAATAAATTCTAGTGGGTAGGCTAATTGGAAAATATGGAATATATAAATGATGAAGATCAACAGTGTATGTATGAAACATTTTACTAAACAACAAAATGCATATTTATCTAAAGTACACAGGAAACAGCCAACAAGCCCATATTTCATGCCACAAAACAAGTCTAAATAAACTTAAAAATATTTAAATTATGCAAAGTATCTTCTCTGAGTACAATAAAATAAAACGAGAAGTAACAGAGTTGAAAAATTCACAATTAGTAGAAATTAACACACTCTTAAACAGCAAATGGGCTCAAAGAATAAATCACAAAGAAAATCATAAACTACTTTCAAATGAATAAAAATTATGACATAACATACCAAAATTTATGGGATGCATCAAAAAATTGCTCCAAGAGAAATTTATGGCCATAAATATCTACATTAAAGAGAAGAAAGACTTAAATTTATAATTTTATTTAAACAAAGAGATGTTTAGGATCAGATGATTTCACTGGTGAATTCTACAAAGCATTTAAATAAGAATTATTAACTATCTTTCTCAAACTCTTCCAAAATAAATAAGATAAGAAGACATCTTCTTACTCACTTTATAAAGCCAACATTATCTCAATAACAAAAACATGAAAACCTACAGAAAATATTTATTATGACTATAGATGTAAAAATATTCAACAAAATACTAGGAGACATAATATGACAGCATAGCAAAACTATGTTTATCATGACCAAGTGGAATTTACTCCAAGAATATCCAAAATAAATAAAATAAGATCACATCTTCTTACTCACTTTATAAACCCAACATTATCTCAATAACAAAAACATGAAAACTTACAGAAAATATTTGTTATGACTATAGATGTAAAAATATTCAACAAAATACTAGGAGACATAATATGACAGCATAGCAAAACTATGTTTATCATGACCAAGTGGAATTTACTCCAAGAATGCAAAGGTGATTCAATATAAGGTAGTTAACCAATATAATACACTATGATAATACAATCTAGGAAAACAATCACCTGATTTTTTTTTATTGATTCAGAAAAAAAGGATTTGACAAAATTCACCTACTTTTCATGACAAAAGCCCTCAGAAAATTAGGAATAGAAGATAATATCTTCAACATGATAAAGGATATTTATTAAAAACTGACAAAAGAACTAATATGATACCGAATGGTAAAAGACTGAAAACTTTTTCTTCCTAGATCAGGAAGAAGATTAGAATGCACACTTTAGCCAATGTTACTCAACACTGTACTGGAAGTTCTACCAAAGAAATCTGATAAGAAAAAGAAATAGAAATAATCCAAAACAAAAAGAAAGATATTAAACTGTCTCTGTTCAGAGATGACATGATCCTATATACAGAAAATCACAAAGAATTCACAACTGTGTGGATCACAACAAACTGGAAAATTCTTAAAGAGATGGGAATACTAGACCACCTTACCTGCCTCCTGAGAAACCTGTATGCAACAGGTTAAAACAGGTCAAGAAGCAACAGTTAGAACCGGACAAGGAATAATGAACTGGTTCAAAATTGGAAAAGAAGTACATCAAGGCTGCATACTGTCACCCTGCTTATTTAACTTATGTGCAGGGTACATCATGTGAAATGCCAGACTGGATGAAGTTCAAGCTGGAATTAAGATTGTGGTAAGGGACAGGGAAACCTGGCATGCTGCAGTCCATGGGATTGCAAAGAGTCCGACACAACTGAGTGACTGAACAATAACAACATTAGCAATGAACAATCTATACACGAATTTAAGACAGAAATTCCATTTTCAATAAGATCTAAAGGAATAAAATACCTAGGAGTATATTTAAGCAAGGAGATGAAAGACATACACTGAATATTACAGAACAATGTCAAAAGAAGTTAAAGAAGCAAAAATAAGTGGAAATCTAGCCCCTGCATATAAATAGTGTGATTTAATATTATTAAGATATCAATATAGGTCAAAGTAATAAACATTCAAAGTAACCCTTACCAAAATTCTAACAGCCTTCTTTTACCCAAATAGAACAGCTGATTTTCAAATTCGTATGGAATTGCAAAGATGTCAGAATAGCCAAAACAATCCCAAGACAGAAAAGCAGTTGTAGGACTTCCACTTTCTGATTTCAAGCCTTACACCAATGACTGTAGTCAAGAAGGCTTAGTAGTATGATCCTGAGCTCACCTCCTCCCATGGCACACTTATATTGCGACTATTTAGAGAGCATCTCCCTTTGAGAACAAACTGAACTAACAGAAAAAGACCTTCCACAACTAAAGATATAAAGGAACCACAGTGATGGGGGGACAAATAGTATTGTCAAGATCCATGCTTTCTTTCAGGCAGGCAACGAACAAATGAGTGTAATCACAATTGCAGAGGTTCTCCATAGGGAGAAAAGGATCGGAGCCCTACATCAGGAGTCTCAACTCTGCGAGCCTTGCCCTGGAAAGATGAACCCTGCAAAAATCTGGATTGTAATCTGGAAGACAGATGATGATGGCAGCCATTTTGAGAATGCATTCGACCAGGAGGACAGCAGTGCTAATAAACACTGTTTTGTAGTCAGCTCTCTAACCTACTTTATGCTGGGGGAGTACCCACTAACCAGTAGGCTAGCACTATCCCCAGGACCCCTTCACCATCCATCCACCAATAGCAAGACTCCTCCGTGCCCAGAAGTGGCCCATCAGTCACTGCATGAGCCAACAGGGCCAGGGGCTAACCCCACCTACCAGCATGCCCACAGTAGTTGGCCCTAACATAACAGAATGGCCCACATGGCCCATACAGAGGGCACCTCTAGAGCATATATAGCTCTGATCAACAGAGTGTAGAGTTTTGCTGGGCTCCACAGTCCATCTCCTATGTAAGGAAACTTCCCCAATATCAGGAAACAAAACCAACATTATCTATTCTAATAAATAAAATAAAACACAGAAAATTAGGAAAAATAGAGAAGGAGAGAGAAATGTGTTCCAAATGAACTAACAGTAAAATGCATCAGAAAAATAAACAAAGTGAAACAAGCTATTTATCCAACAAAAATATTTAAAGGTAATGATCATAGAGATGCTTACTGAACTCAGGAGAAGAATGGATTAATGCAAGGAGAAATCTGACAAATAGAAAATATAAATAAGAACAAAACACACTTGAAAATTATAATAATTGAAAATAAAAAATACATAAAAGGAATGAACAGCAGATTAGATGATACAAACAAATGGATCAGTGAATTGGAAATGAAGTAGTGGAACTCACCCAGACTAAACAGAAAAAAAAGAAAAAAAAAATCTTTGAAAAGGAGGATAATTTAAGAGATTTCTGAGACAAGAGTATACTAGCATTTGTATTATAGGGATTCAAGAAAGAGATGAGAGAAAAAGGGATAGAGAACTTATTTTTAAAAGAAATTGCAAATAGAACTGCCTTATGACCCAGCAATCCCATTGCTGGGCATACACACCAAGGAAACCAGAATAGTAAGAAACACATGTACCCCAATGTTCATTGCAGCACTGTTTATAATAGCCAGGACATGGAAACAACCTAGATGTCCATCAGCGGATGAATGGATAAGAAAGCTGTGGTATATATACACAATGGAGTATTACTCAGCCATTAAAAAGAATACATTTGAATCAGTTCTAATAAGATGGATGAAACTGGAACCAATTATACAGAGTGAAGTAAGCCAGAAAGAAAAACACCAATACAGTATACTAACACATATATATGGAATTTAGAAAGATGGTAATGAGGACCCTG
>SJYX01021294.1:3335-29989 GCA_006410675.1 Oreotragus oreotragus | reverse complement strand
GATGCAGGATGCAGGATTCTTGGGGATGGTGTATGGGGATGATCCGGAGGGATGATTCTGGGGTGGGAGGTGGGAAGGGGGGTTCATGTTTGGGAGTTCATGTACACCCATGATGGATTCATGTCAATGTATGCCAAAACCAATACAGTACTGTAAAGTAAAATAAAGTAAAAATAAAAATTAAAAAAAAATAAAGAAAAACTTTTAAAAATTGAATCAAAAAATAAAATAAAATGCTTAGGAATAAATTTAACCAAGGTGGTTAAAGACTTATAGGTTGAAAACTACAAAGTACTATCAAAGGAAACTGAAGATGAGTCAAAGAAATATGAAGATATCTCATGCTATTGGATTGTAAAAGATAATATTGCTAAAATGACTATACTACCAAAGCAATCTATAGATTTAATGCAATCCTTATCGAATTACCCATGGCATTTTTCACAGAACTAGTACAAGTAATCCTAAAATTTATATGGAACCATAAAAGATCCAGAATTGCCAAAGCAATCCTGAAGAAAAAGATCAAATTATGAGTCATAACACTCCCAGACTTCAGGCAATACTACAAAGCTACAGTAATCAAAACAGGTGCTACTAACACATACACCAAAAAAATAAAATAAAAAAGACATATGGATCAATGGAGCAGAATAGAAGGCTCAGAAATAAACCCACACATATAGTCCATTATTTTTCAACAATGTAGGCAAGAATACGCAATCAGAAAAAGGCAATCTCTTCAGCAATTGGTGTTGTGAAAGTTGGACAGCTGCATGTAAACCAACGAGTTAGAGCACATCTACACAATACACACAAAAATAAACTCAAATGGCTTAAAGAATTAAGTATAAGACGTGACATTATAAAACTCTTAGAAGAAAACCTGCAAAAATTTCTCTGACATAAACTGTACCAATGTTTTCTTGGGTCAAAAGAAATAAAAAGCAAAACTAATGGCACCAAATAGAACTTACAACCTTTTGCACAAGCAAAGGAAATTATAAATAAAGTGAAAAACCATCTATGGAATGGTAGAAAATATTTGTAAAGGATGCAACTGATTAAGTCTTAATTTCCAAGATATTCAAACAGCTCATACAGTTCAACAAGAAACTAAACAACCCAACCAAAAAATGGATAAAAGACCTAACTAAACATTTCTCCAAAGAAGACATACAGATGATCTCAACATTGCTATACTTTATAGAAATGAAAATCAAAGCTACAATGAGATATCACTTCACATTAATTAGAATCTCTCTCTCAAAAGTCACTCAGTCATGTCTGACTCTTTGTCACCCCATGGACTGTAGCCCACCAGGCTCCTCTGTCCATGGAGTTCTCTTGGTAAGAATGCTGGAGTGAGTAGCCACTCCCTTCTCCAAGGGATCTTCCTGACCCAGGGGTTGAACCTGGGTCTCCTGCGTTTCAGACAGATTCTTTAACATCCAAGCCACCATGGAAGCNCCAGGCTCCTCTGTCCATGGAGTTCTCTTGGTAAGAATGCTGGAGTGAGTAGCCACTCCCTTCTCCAAGGAATCATCCTGACCCAGGGATTGAACCTGGGTCTCCTGCGTTTCAGACAGATTCTTTAACATCCAAGCCATCACGGAAGCCCTCAGTTAAAATGGTCATGATCAAAAAGTCTAAAATAATACATGTAGACAATGGAATATTAGTTATAAAAAGAATGAAATTATTCCATTTGCAGCAACATGGATGCTGGTTATCATACTAAGTGAAATAAGTCAGAAAGATAAATACCACATGACATCACTTATATGTGGAATCTACAATGTGATACAAATGAACTTATCTACAAAACAGAAAAAGACTCACAGACACAGAAAATAGATTTGTGGTTGCCAAGCAATTGGGGTAGGGATGGAATGAGAGTCTTGAGCTAGCAGATGCAAACTATTAATATAAAATGGATAAACCACAAGGTAAAACATATAGAACAGAAAACTATATTTCATATCCAGTGATAAGCCATAATGGAAAAAATATAAAAAGAATATATGTATGTATAACTGAATCCTTTTGCTTTATAGAAGAAATTAACACATCATTAATCTACTATACTTCAATTAAAAAAATGTATATGTGTTAAATGTTCCAAGTAGAAGACAGTGAGTGACTGAGTGGATTAAAACATTAAGAATCATATATATGCTGCCTACAAGAGACTCACTTCAGATTTAAAGACACATGTAACTCAAAGTGAGGACATTTAAAAGCTATTTTAAATTTTGATACATATTTACAGTTGAATATTACTCAGCCATAAAAAGAATGAAATAATGCCATCTGCAGCAATGTGGATAGACCTAAAGACTATCATACTAAATTTGTCAAAGAAAGACAAATTTCATATGATATCACTTATATATTGAATCTTAAATAAAAAGATACAAATGGAAATGAAAACAGACCCACAGACTTAGAAAGCAAATTTATGGTTACCAAAGTGGAAAGGTGAAGAGGAGAAATAAANACCTAAAGACTATCATACTAAATTTGTCAAAGAAAGACAAATTTCATATGATATCACTTATATATTGAATCTTAAATAAAAAGATACAAATGGAAATGAAAACAGACCCACAGACTTAGAAAGCAAATTTATGGTTACCAAAGTGGAAAGGTGAAGAGGAGAAATAAATTAGGAGCTTGGGATTAATATATACACACTACTATATATAAAATACATAACCAACAGGACCTATTGTATAGCACAGGGAATTATACTCAATATTTGTAATAACCTATATGGGAAAATAATCATCTGAAAAAATAAGATATATGTATGTATAACTGAATCACTTTGCTGTACACCTGAAATTAACACAGCATATTAAATCGACAGTACTTCAATTTAAAAAAAGAAAAGATATTCCATGTAAAAAGAAATGAAAGTCAGTACAGCAATACTTACATCAAACAAATGAGACTTTAAAACAAAGGCTGTAACAAGAAACAAAGGACATTATTCTGTGATAAAAAGATTAATTCAACAAAATGATGTACCATTGTAATTATATACACCAAACATAGAAGCATCTAAATACAAAGAGCATGTGCTTTATTATTAAGAAAGCTTAAGGGAAAATTGACAGTAATGCAGTGTTAAAGGGGACTTTAACACCCTACTGGGGTTTCCCTAGGCGTGCTGGTGGTAAAGAACCTGTCTGCCAATGCAGGAGATCTAAGAGATGTGGGTTTGATCCCTGGTCAGGAAGATCCCCTAGAATAGGGCATGGTAACCCACTCCAGTAATCTTGCCTGGAGAATCCCATGGACAGAGGAGCCTGACAAGCTACAGTCCATAGGGTCACACAGACTAGGACACAAGCAAAACAACTTAGCATGCATGCACACAAACACCCTACTGACATCATTGGACAGATCATTTAGACAGAAAATCAGTAAGGAAACCCTGACCTTAAATGATACATTAGATATGAACATAATAAATGTATAAAGAAGAATTTTCCAAAGCAGAAAAATAACATTCAGGTACACGTGGAATATTTTTCAGTATAGATTATACCCTAGGCCACACATGAAGTCTCAATTAATTTAAATAAGATTGAAATTATATCAAATATCTTTTTCAACTAGAGTGGTGTGAGATTAGAAATTAACTAAAAGGAAAAAAGCTGCAAAACCCACAGACACATGGAGGCTAAAAGATATGCTATTAAACCACCAATGGGTTACTGGAGAAATCAAAGAGGCACTCAAAAGCTATCTGAATACAAGCAAAAAATGCAAGCACAAAGATCTGAAATCTAATAGAGCAAAATTATTTCTAAGAGAGAAGTTTGTGATGATGCAATCCTATCTCAATAAATAGGAAAAGCTCAAATAGACAAATGTAACTATTTTTTAAAGATCTGGCAAAAGAAGAATAAGTGAAACCCAAAATTAGTTGAAGAAAAGAAATAATAAAACTCAGAGTAGAAATAAATGAAACAGAGACTAAAACAATAGAAAAGATCAAAAAAGTAAGAGCTAGATCTTTGAAATGATAAACAAAATTGATAAATGTTTAGCCAGACCCATAAAGAAAAGAGAGAGAAACCCAAATATATACTATCAGAAATTAAAAAGATTACAACCAAACCCACAGACATAAGAAGGGTCATAAGAGATTACTGTGAACAATTACATTCTAATGAAATGAACATTCTAGCAGAAATCAGCACAACACTATAAAGAAATTATCCTCCAATTTAAAAAAATAAAGACAACCTAAAAGAAGTGGATAAATCCTTAGAAATACAATCTCTTAATCCAGAAGAAATACAAGAAATGAGCAGGCTGATTTTCAGTAATAAAATTGAATCAGTAATCAAAAACTACCAAAAATGTCCAAACCAGACAGTTTCACAGGTAAATCCTACCTAACATTTAAGAAAGAGTTAATACCTTCTCAAACTATTCCAAAAATTTAAAGATGAAAGAATGCTTCTGAACACATTCTGAGGCCAGCATCATCAAGGAACCAAAACCAGTCAAAGACACCACACAAAAAAGAAAATTGAAGACCAGTATGAACATAGATGCAAAGAATCCTCAACAAAATATTAGCAAAGTGAATTCAACAATGCATTTAAAGGACCACATATTTAAACAGCCAAATGGGATTTATCCAGGATGTGAGAATGGTTCAGTATCTGCAAATCAAGCAATATGATACTTCACATCAACAAACTGGAGGGAAAAAAATGTTATGATCATCTCAACAGATACAGAAACAACTTTTGACAGAATTCAATATCTATTTATGACAAAATTCTTAACAACAAATTCAGTATAGAGGGACTAAACTGCAACATAACAAAGGTCATATCCTACAGCCAATATCATACTAAAAAGTGAAAAGCTGAAAGCATTTCCTCTAAGATCAAGAGCAAAACAAGGATGCCCACACTCACCACTGTTATTCAATACTGTATTGGAAGTTTCCAGACACAATTATCAGACAAAAATCAAATAAAGAAATATGAATTGGAATGAAGATATAAAACTGTCACTATTTTCAAATGACATTGTACTATATATAGGAAATCCTATGACACCACCAAAACCCTATTANAATTCAGTATAGAGGGACTAAACTGCAACATAAAAAAGGCCATATGCTGAAGCCAATATCATACTAAAAAGTGAAAAGCTGAAAGCATTTCCTCCAAGATCAAGAGCAAAACAAGGATGCCCACACTCACCACTGTTGTTCAATACTGTATTGGAAGTTTCCAGACACAATTATCAGACAAAAATGAAATAAAGAAATATGAATTGGAATGGAGATATAAAACTGTCACTATTTTCAAATGACATTGTACTATATATAGGAAATCCTATGACACCACCAAAACCCTATTAATACTAATAAACTAATTCAATAAAGCTGCAGAATACAAAGTTAATAGAAATCTGTTGTATGTCTATTCACTAATAACAAATTATCAGAGAAATTGATAAAATAAATGAATTTACAATTATTTATTCAAAAAAGAATAAAATATCTAGAAATAAATCTAACTAAGGAGGTAAAAGTCTTGAATTTGGAAGATTATGTGACATTGATGAAATACATTGAAAATGACACAAACATATGGAAGTACATACCATGTTCATGGTCGGGAAGAATTAATTGTCAAAATAACAATAATAACAAATAATAAGACAACAAGGTGATCTTCAGTTTCAGTGCAATCCCTATCAAAATATCAACACTATTTTTCCCAGAGCTAGAACAAATAGTTCTAAAATGTGTATGAAGAGGTATGGAGTCGAGATGCTGGAATAGGAAGACAGAGTTTGTGTCTGTTCACAACTAGGGCACCTGCTTGGCACTCGTGGAGGACCACTGACACCTAAGGGGATGGGAGAAATCCCTGTGTGACCAGGTAGAAAATGTGAGGGAAGGAGGGGGAGAAAAAAAGTCGGGGTAGGATGGGACCAGTGCCTCTAAGCTAGGGATGGGGGACAGGAGAGGGCCCCACACTCCTAGTGATCCATTCAGGGGCATTGAAAGTCTTGGGGATGAAAAGGGACCTTCATCCCTGAGGGGGACTAGAGAAGAACATGACTGGTATCTGCCCTGCCNGGGAGAAAAGTGGGGGTGGGATGGGACCAGTGCCTCTAAGCTAGGGATGGGGGACAGGAGAGGGCCCCACACTCCTAGTGATCCACTCAGGGGCATTGAAAGTCTTGGGGATGAAAAGGGACCTTCATCCCTGAGGGGGACTGGAGAAGAACATGACTGGTATCTGCCCTGCCCCTTTAGCCTTGGGAACAGAAGGAATCTATGTATACCTATAGTTGATTGACTGCATTGTATAGCAGAAACCAGTACAACATTGTAAAGCACCTATACCCCAATTTTTTTTTTAATGTGCATGGATACAAAAGGACTATGAATAGCCAAACAATCTTGTAAACAAAAACAAATCTGGAGGTATCATGCCTCTTAATTTCATCTATACGACATACTATACTACAAAGTTACAGTAAATATATCAAGTAATATGAATTAGCACAAAAACAGGCACATGGATCAATGTGACAGTATAGAGAGGACAGAAATAAACCTATTTATATAATCAATTAGTCTATGACAAAGGAGGCAGGAAAATATGATAGGGGAAAAGCCTGTCTAATAAATGACACAGGGAAAATTGGACAGCAACTTACAAAAGAATCAAATTGGACCACAATCTCACATTAATATACAAAAATAAACTCAAACTGGAATATAAGACCTGAAACCATAAAACTTCTAGAAGAAAATACAGGTAGTATGTTCTTTGACAGTGGTCCTCGCACTTTTATTTTATCTTATTTTATTTGGTTTGTCTATTCAACCAAGGGAAACAAAAGCAAAATATAGACAAAATGGAACTACACTGAACTTAAAAGGTTTATCTCAGCAAGGAAAACCATTAACAGACAAAAAAGACAATCTGCTGAAGGGGAGAAGATATTTGCAAAGACTATATCAGTTAAAGAATTGATGTTCAAACTGTACATATATCTCATACAACTCAACATCAAAGTGACATACAAACTGATTTTAAAATTGGCAAATTGAGAAGGCATTTTTTTTTCTAAAGAAGACAACAGATGGCCAACATATACGTGAATGAACTCAGCACACTAACCATCAGGAAAATGCAAATCAAAAGCACAAAGTACAGTGATATACCACCTGCACCTGCGAGAATGGCTATCATCCAAAGACAACTAAGAACAAGAGTTGACAAGGATAAGGAGAGAGAACCCTGAGAGAATCCTGCTAGGATTGTAAATTGATGCAATCACCATGGACAGCAACATGGAGTTTCCTCAAAAAGTTAAAAAAGAAACATCATACAATCCACCGATTTTACTTCTGGGTGTGCACCTGAAGAAAACACAAGCACTAATGTGAAAATGAATAGGCACATTAATATTACTGTAGCAGCATTTACAGTATCTAATACATGGATGTGACCTAAATGCCCATCAATAGACAAATGGATAAAGAAGTGGTATATTGAGCTGCATGAGCTGTTTGTATATTTTGGAGATTAATCTGCTGTTGGTCAATTTGTTTCCAAATATTTCATTCTGTGGATTGTCTTTTCATTTTGTTTAAAGTTTCCTTTGATGAACAAAGGCTTTTAAGTTTAATTAGGTCCCATTTGTTTATTTTTGCTTTTATTTTTATTACTCTGGGAGATGGATCAAAGAAGATATTGCTAATGGGAGGGGAGTTTGAGGGAGAATGGATACTGGTATATGTATGGCTTTGTCACTTTGCTGTGTACCTAAAACTATCACATCATTGTTAATCAGCCACACTCCAATATAGAGTTAAAAAAGATATTGCTGGAATTTATGTCAAAGCATGTTTTGCCTGGTTTCCTCTAAGAGTTTTATAGTATCTGGTTTTATATTTAGGTTTTTAATCCATTTTGAGTTTATTTTTGTGTATGATGTAAGAGAATATTCTAATTTCTTTTACATGTCACTGTACAGTTTCCCCAGCACCATTTGTTGAAGAGGCTGTCTTTTCTCCATTGTATATTCCTGCTTCCTTTGTCATAGATTAAGTGACTATAGATGCATGGGCTTGTCTGGCCTCCCACCGGCTCGCACCCCTCAGGCAGCCCGGCCTCAACGCCCGCCCGCCCTTTGGCCCTTTAGAACTTCTGGCGGCCCCCCTCCCGCCCCTCCAGGCATGGCCCTGCCTGGAGGGTGCCCTCTGCATCTCACTCGGGCCCCCCAGACCGCCGACCCCACTTCCTGGGGCTCCCTCAGGCCCACACCCACCCCTCCCTACTGGGACAAAGCATCGAAGCAGCCCTTTCCTGACCCCACGGCCCCAGCCCCGTGCCCTCGGTGCCCAGCCAGGGCTCCGCCAGGAACTTGCAGGAGCTCCAGGTGGAGGAGCACAGACGAGCCAGACCTCAAGGAGCCTGAGGCCGGCCTGCTGGGGCCTGCCCGCTCCCAGACGGGCTCCAGTCTAAGCGGCCCACATGCTGCCTCTTTGAGCACGACCTGACCCCACCTGAGGCTCAAAGAGCTCGCCGGGACCCAGCCCACCTCCTGGGGAGCTGGCCCCCGCAGAGGAGCGAGGGGGCGGGGTCGGCCCTGTCCCAGCTGGAAGTCAGGCGCGCAGAAGGTGACGGCTGAGGCCACTGGGAAGGGCCTCCCGCAGGCCAGAGAGCCTGTGGACCTGCAAGCATGACGGCTGAGGGCTCTGACCCCCGAGAGGAACGGAAGTGGGGGTCACGGGGGAACAAGGGGCTGACTCAGCTTAGAAGGCCGGCCCCCCGCCTCGACGGTGCCACTGGATGCCACGCAGGAAAGCCTGGACACCCCAGCCCCCGAGGTTACTGCCCAGCGGCCCTGAGCAGGCGACGCAGGCACAAGGGTGGCCTTGGGGCAGAGAGGCAGCCCCGTCAGGGCAGAGGCTCTCTTTAGTGACAGGTAAATAGAACGGGCGGGGTTCTACAAAACAGGGTATCGGGCGGGCAGGCCCAGCGCCTTGGGAAGCCAGAGTCCCGTGCTGGGCGGAGAGCTGCCTTGCAGGCTCTGTGGAGCTCCGGGCCCAGCCTTAGAAGAAGTCTGAGGCCTTGCGCCGGGCGGGGAGCTGCAGCAAGTTGTCCGTGATGCAGGCTGGGTCCTGGCTGAGTGGGGTGCGCGTCGCTGAGCCGGGGGCCGGTGTGCTCGTCGGGGTCTGGGGCCCGCTGGCCGGGGTCTTGAGGTGGTTGGCGCGGGCGGGGGACGGGGTGTAGCTGGCCCGCAGGGCTCGGTCCGTGTACTTGCTGGCTGTCCTGCTCACCAGGCGCTGCAGGGCTGGGGACATGGCGGGGCTCAGGCCCTTGGGGGTGAGGCTGTAGTGGGGAAGGCGTGGAAGAAGTGCAGTCAGCCCTGCCTGGCAGCAGGGTCCCTCAGTCCGTGGGAAGATGCCTGGGGGACACGTGCACGTTCTATGCTGGGATCCTGAACGGCCAAGCCCTGAGCCGTGGGGCTGCAGGGAACCCTGACTGTTTCCAAGTGGGGCGATGACCCTGACTCCATGGGCGGATGGGAGCTTACGGGGGACAAGGCCTAAAGGTGTCCCCTAGAAACGCGCAAAAAGGGGGCCTCGGCATATGTGAGGGGCACTGCAGACGCAGTGGAAGGGGCCCAGCCCAAAGCTGCAGCCCTGGGCCGACTCCGGTGCCGAGCCTGCGGCCACAGCGTGCGGCCCGCCCCTCACCTGGCCAGGCTCTCCGTCACCCTGCGCAGGGCCTCCTGCTTCTTGGCCCGGTTCCTGGCGGCGGCCTCGTTGGCCATCTTCAGGCCCAGCCGCTCCCTGCGGCCCGGCTCCAGGATCTAGAGGATGGCAGACCAGGCTCGTCACGGGGCGTCAGCCTCCCCAGCCCCAGCCCCCTGAGCGGCCCACCCCTGGGCCGGGTTCTCGCGAAGCCGGCACTACCCAGCCAGGCGCTGGGAGCACCATCCAGGAAAGGGCCCGTTCAGCCTGCTCCCCTGCGGCCACCAGGTACAACGGCATCTGCGTTTCTTCAGAGAACTTCAAGCTGTGCGTCCTGACCAGAATCCCCCCGGCCTTGGGCTCCTCTTTCGCTGGCGCAGCGTGCTGGCTGCGTTAGCACAGCGCGCACCCTCCCGCCGTCTGGGGGTCGGCCTGCAGTCGGACCTGGAGGGCTCCCGCTGTGCTAAGAGGCGCCAGGGCCCAGCGCCCACGCCCTCTGCTCATGTGTGGACACTCCTTTCCTGCCTCCCTGGTGTGTGGGCCTGAAGCTCACACTCACTGCCTCAACGCTCAGCATTCCCGTCTCCCTTGAACCTGTCCTGCCTTCTCTGAACAGCCGTCCGGTGGGCCTGCAGGCTCACAAGGGCCACAGCGGCTCCCCACCCGACCCAAGCCCCGCCCACGGCGGTCCTCAGTGTAGGCTCAGATCCACAAGGAACCACGGTGCCCGCCCCGGCGTAAGCCCCGTCCGCTGTGCAGCCACGGGAGTGCAGCAGACCCCGTGTCCACCCACGCGACCCCCATGACCCCCACCGTGCTGACCCACCTTGAAGGCTGGCCCTGGCGTCCTGTCCACGTAGGGCGTGTCTGACCCTTCCACTCTCAAGGGCGTGTTCTCGACTTCCCCCCAGGTCATCAGCGGGGACTCGGTCACACCTGCGCGTGGAGCGCCCACAGCCGCCTCAGGCCCGGGGCCACCAAGGCGGACCGCTGGCCCCTCTCCTTCCCAGGGTGGGACCCCGGGTGCGTCTGACTGTGAGAGGGTCCACGCGGCCGGCCCAGAGCCTGGTCCGCCGGGCTGAGCCCGAGAGAGGGGCCTCCAGAGAAGCCGGGCTGGGTGGCTGGACCCTCAGGCTAGCGCAGGGCTAGGGAGCCCCGGGTGACACCCATGGGACCCCGCCCCTAGGGAGGAGATCCAGAGTCTTTCAGGTGAAGCCCCCCACCCCGGGCCTGGCCAGACCGTGGTGTCTTCCCAGGCCTGGAGGCCAGCACACGCCCAGGCCGCCCTGAGCCTCGTGACCTCACTTAGGTACGTCAGCCCCGCACACCTGCTGGCGTGAGACCCACGGCTGAGAAATGTCACCCGAGACTGACAAGGACCCCCCGCCGACACACAGGGGAGCACAAGGGGGAGGCCTAAGAGGCGCGCATGACTCCAGGGTCCCTCGGCCCCGTCCTGCCCACCTGCGGGGCCGCATGCCGCTTCCTGCAGGCTGAACCTGGCTTCCGCACACGCGGCCACTCCGGACGGTGCCCACCCGCTGCCCCCGGCACCAAGCCAAGCTGTCCTCCGAGCTCAGGTGAGGCACAGGGACCACCCCGCAGGGCAGCTGGCCCCGCCGGCCCCAGGCGTCTGAGGTCAGGCCCATCTGAGCGCCCAGGGCCCGCAGCCCTGCTCAGTGCCGGCGCTGCACAGATGGGACCCTGGGCCATGGGGTGTGGGCAGGCCCAGGAGAGGCCGCGGCCATCCAGGCGACCTCCCACCCCAGCAGAGGACGCGTCTCTCACCAGGGGCGGGAGAAGGCGTGGCGACGAATCCGAAGCCGCCCACTCGGGGGGACTCGTGCGGGATGAGCTCCTTGCCGTCCGGGCCCACCTTGCCCTGTTTGTGCTGGAGTGGGGGTTCGGGGGGGAGGTCAGGGCCAGGCCGCACTGTGGGCTGAGGCGCCGACACCGTGCAACCCCAGGGCAAGGGAGGAGGACCCAGGGCCTCCAAGGCCTGAAAGCCTGTCGGAGCAGAGGACGTGCCCCGGCCTTCCGTGGGGGCCACCCCGACACGTGCCACCTCTGGGGGCCCCGACTTCAGGCCCGGGGCAGGGAGTGGGGCAAGGCATCTATGAAGGCCTCCCAAACAGCACCCCCACTCCAGCCTCCCCTTCAACCGCCGATCACTGGCGTCGCGGCCCTGAACCACCCCCGGGGTCGGAAGCTCTGCGGTCTGCCACCCCAAGAGTCTGGCTCCACGCTGCCTCCCTTTCCTCATGCCTCTGCCCCATGGGCTGGCACACACCTGACTCACCTGCCTAACCTGGGCAGGACCTGACTTCAAACCCCCAGAGAGAGAACAGACCCAGCCTCGCCCGCGCCGCCGAGCCCTGCTGAGCCCAAGGACGCCGGAGCAGAGAGGCGCTGGCCCGGCCCTCACCTGCGCGTTGAGGGCGGCTGCCTGCTGCAGCTGCGACCTGCTGAGGGCCTGGCTGAAGGGGTCCCTGAGGAAGCGGGTGTTCTTGTGCACTACCTGCCGCGGCTTCTTGAACAGCTGCTCTTCATCACGGACGCCTGGCGGTGAGGGCAAAGCCCTTGGCATCAGGGGAGCGGGCCCAAGGGAGGGAGCTGGTCCCCACCCAGCACAGCCTGGGCGCAGCCAGGGTGGGGTGCACACCCATGCTGACTCCGCCCACAGACCGCGCCACCTTCCCACCCAGAGAGTAGAGGCCCTGCCCCACGCTCACCCTCTGGGTAGTACATGAGGGAGTTCTTGGCCTTGTACTCCCAGGTCTCCACTCCGGCCTGGCCGCTCTCGACCGCCTGGCGCTCAGCCGATGGGAGGGCGAGACTGTCCTTCTGCCTCTGTGTCACGGGGGAGCGAGGGTCAGGGAGGCCCCAAGGCCCGGCCCCGGCAGCCCGCCCTGAGAGGGCACCACTGACCCGCCCCAGGCACCTTCTCAAACTCCTCCTCAGCCTGGTAGAGCCACGCATGGCGCGCCCGGCCCCTCTCCTTGGCCACCTCCATGATCTCCCGGAAGGAGGCGTTGTCCTCGCTGGTGTACCGGCTCAAGAAGACGTCCAGGCTAGGCAGGGGCTCTGCGGGCACCTCCTCCGCGGCCTCTCCTGTCCAGGGTGCCACGGCATGAACGCCACCGTGCGTCCACTCAGTCCCGGGCACCCTCTGCCTGGCCATGGGTCTGTCCGTGAGACCCCACGCCACCAGACAACACTCCCGGGGGTGAAATCAACACCCCCAAGCCACCCACCTCCCCATCCGCTGGAGGCCGGTGAGGTGTGTGCTCTGGCTGGGGTCAAGATGGCGTGTTGGGTGTTAAGAGTCACGAGATCACAGCAGGTCCCCTGCGGGGCCGGGAGACGGGGCGCAAGATTCCCAGGGCACAGGCGTCGGGAGCACCCCAGGCAAGCCCGCCGGCGCTAGGGCCGCTCACTCACCATCACCGTCCTCCAGGCCGCGGCCCCGGGCCCTGGCCTTGCCGCCCACCATGCTGGGGCCTGTGTGCAGCTCAGGGGTTTCAAACGTGGCCGGCGTGACATCTGTGGGGACAAAGGGGGTGAGGTCAGTGGGCTTGAAGTATCGGTTCAGCAAGCAGCCGCGCCCGGCCCCGGGAATCCTCTCACAGGGTGGCGGGGGCTCTCGGGAGGTCTTGCCCAGGGCGGAGCCGAACTTGATGGCAATCTGGCGCATCCGCTCCAGGTCTCCATTCTCCTCAGCCTCCAGGTACTCCTTCTGTGCCTGCAGCTTCTCCACGTCAGGAAAGAAGTCCCTCTGGATGACCGTCTGGAGGCCCTGAAGGACAGGTCAGAACACAAGTCAGAGGCTCCATCTGCCTCCCCCGGCCGCTTACCCCACGGGGTGCGTGCTGAGACTGCAACCTCCATCACCTCAAAGATCCCCAGAGCTTGGGAACACTTTCCTTTTTCCTTTCTTTTTTTGGCCACGCTGTGCACTTGTGCGATATGGAATCCTAGCTCCCGATCAGGGGTTGAACCCGGACCTTCAAGGCCTTCTGTCTCTCTCAGTTCCATCCTCCTCTGTCGCCTTCACCTCCACATCAGCTGAACCTACCTGGCTGTTGCCACCTTCACCCCGCCCACGGCCTCCTATTTCCAATCTGAGTCTTTCACCCCACCACCAGCATGGGTGGAGATTCCCAGCTTCAGACCTCCAGCCGGACTCGCTCCTGAGGTGCGCGTCTGCGCGCCCAGCTGTCCACCCCACTGGCCTCCCAAACCTGAGTGACCTCCTCGCACCTCCTGCGTGGCTGCGGTGGGGCGCTGGCAGAAGGCTCACCCGCTCATCGACGCTGCCACCGTGGCAGCCGGCTTGCGGGGCCCCCGGCCCTCGCTCCCACCACCACCGCTGCCCAAGAAGACCTCTCCGCCGCTCTCCAGACCCCTGCTGACCCCCTGACAAAGGCCTGTCTCTCCGGCTCCTCACCGCGAGCACACACCCATCCCTGCGGCCCCGCGACAGCGCAGACAGTTAGCCCCACACTCCGCCAGCTCGGCCCCCCGCCTGTCCACACGCCGGGGGCGAAGACTCAGGCTGCCCCACCGCCTCGGCGGGGAGCGCGGGGCGGGGAGCGCGGGGCCCGGAAGTCGCGGGCGTCCGCGCCGAAGGCTACCTCAATGTACTCCTCTTCGTCCAGGACCCGCTGCCGGCCCGTCGCAGCCCCAGCCTCGCTGGCTGCGCGCTTCCTCCGGGGCCCGGACGCCGCGGGAAGCAGCTGGGAGCGGGCCGGCTGGCCCGGCGACGCCATCGCTATCCCAGCAGCGCCCGGGCGGCGCAGGCGCGGCGGAGCGGGGGCGGGGCGCGCCAGGTGCGCAGGCGCCTGATACAGCCACCCAATGGGAGAGCCGCGTTCGCCGACGTACTGACGTCACCACGAGCCCTGCGCCTCATGGGAGCTGTGGTCTTCGTCTCGCCCTCCTCTGGTCGCTACTCTCTGGGCTGTGGACGCCAGAGGGCGCTGTGATAGGGGCTAGGAGCATTGTGGCTCCCGCTAACTGAAAAACTCCAGTTCTGCGGAATCCGAAGGCCTTGAAATTTCAGCTTCTCGCAAGAAATCACTATATGGGCTTCCCTGGTGGCTCCGGTGGTAAAGCGTCTGCCTGCAATGAGGGAGACCCGGGTTCGATCCCTGGATCGGGAAGATCCCCTGGAGAAGGGAATGGCAGCCCACTCCAGTATTCTTGCCTGGAGAATTCCATGGACAGNTCACTATATGGGCTTCCCTGGTGGCTCCGGTGGTAAAGCGTCTGCCTGCAATGAGGGAGACCCGGGTTCGATCCCTGGATCGGGAAGATCCCCTGGAGAAGGGAATGGCAGCCCACTCCAGTATTCTTGCCTGGAGAATTCCATGGACAGAGGAGCCTACTGCGCTACAGTCCACGGGGTCGCAAAGAGTCGGACACGACTGAGCGACTTCACCTTACCCTAATCACTATATACACTTCTATGCAATTAACAAAAACACACGCTTCAGAAACGTTGGGTATATTTGCGCTTCAAAGTTTTTATTCAAAGTTTGTGCAAGAAAAGAAATGTCTGGTCTCTAAATGTCGGAGTTGGCTTCCCAGAAAGCTGATCCTTATTGAAATGGACAAGAAAATTGTCTGAGGATTTTCCAGGAACAATCGTTTCTTTCCAAAAGGAGGTTGTAAATTACATCAAGCAAGTTCTGCCCCAGAAGGATTCAATTCAGTGGGGACTCCATGGTATGATTCCTGCCCTCGTGGAGCTGAGTGTGAGATGCAGGAGACCACCCCACAAACAGCAGGCAGGCACGAGGAAAACGAACCCCACCCAGGGGGCATCTTACCCACGGGGCATCTACCTAAGGGACATCTACCTAGGGGACACTCGGGAGACGTTCTCCTGGTGGGAGCGGTTGCCGACCCAAAGGATGGACAGGCACTGATGACCGTGTGGAAGGGGAGAGCCTTGCAAAGGACCAGCGGGAGGAGACACAGTGCACGGAAGAGCGGGGTGGGAGCCCCCACGGAGGGCTAGGCTGCACCGACCTTGTGGGTTATGGGTTGGGGGTCACAGCGAGGAGCTTTGTCTTTGCTCTGTGAGCCGTGGGAGCCCTGGGAGTGCTGCAGGCAGGGGAGAGGCAGGTTGGACTGGCATGCTGGGTTTTATGAGAATGAGTCACAGAGGAATCAGAGTGGGTGCGGGTGGACCAACTGGAGGCAACTGCAATGGCCAGAGCGAGAGGGGACGGCAGTTCTCATCAGGTTGGTGCAATCGAGGCTGGGGAGGAGGCAGGTTCTGGGATTGTTTGGGGAGGTCATCACCTTGGCCTGGGCTTCACGGGTGAGGGAGGGGAGGAGGCAGGGTGTGTGCCACTAGCTCTCTGGCTCACGTGCCTGGGATGCCTGGCAAGAGCTACCGGGGACAGAGTGACTAGGGAAGCCCTGCGTTTCCAAGTGGAGCTGTCAAAGGGACAGCTGGCCATAACTACCCAGCACAGGGGAGAGGCCTGGGGGCAGGCGTAACCGTGGGATGGAGCTGGGACTGGAGGCTGAGGGTGGAAGAGACAGACCAGGGCGCCGATGGAGACGAGCGAGAGAGTGTGGGCTCGGCCTCGAGGACACCTGTGCTCCTGGCAGCTGCTGGTGGCTTGCCCGACAGCTGGAGAGAAGGGAAAGACCAGGAGGGCAGCGTGGCGGCTGGTCCCTGGGGCGCAGAGCTCTGATCACAGGTGCCTCACTCCTTGACAAAAAGCCAGTCAGCCGGCAAGGGCTGGGACCAGGCGGGTGGGGTGTCCCAGCTTGGGGGACGCCCCGCAGGCCGGCTGTGCGATCGCCAGGGCTGAGGCCAGGAGTCGCGGAGACAGCGGGCAGTGCGCCCTGCGTGTGCTGGGCGGGCGAGGGCTGCTGTCCCGGTCGGGGCCCCCGCGCCCTGTGCTCTCCAGGTTCACCTGCCTTGGAGCGTCCTGGGAGCCGCAGCCCTGGCTTCTGGACCTTCCGTGGAGGCACTGTTTCCGGCCAGATGCCGCCCACCCCCACTCCCTGCAGGGCCTGCGAGGGGCAGAACAAAGTCCCCACGCCAGGCGGAGCGGGCGTCACGTGCCAACTTGGGCACTGACGCCTTGTCTTCACGCTTTCCTTCACCCTGGGGGCAGGATGGCAGAGAGCACAGCAGACACCCTCCGAGGAGGTGGGGGGCCCTCCCCAGCTGAGCTGGCGGGGCCGCACAGGGTGACAGAGGCTGCCGGCGGTGACGGAGGCAGACACACCTGCATGGAAGCCTCCAGAGTGAGGAATCAAGGACCCCGTCCCGAGAAGCAGCTCCGGAGGCCAGTGCAGGTAACTCTGGAGCGGTCAGCAGCTCTCCCTCGCGGGGTTCTTGGGTCCGGATAGGAGCCGCGCGGAAGCCGCCGCGCGCTTCTGGTGTCGCCACTTGGCCCGGCGGTTCTTGAACCAGACCTGGGGGGGAGGGGCGCTCAGGCGCGCCCAGCGCAGGCCCGGGTCGCTCGCGGGTCCCAAGCGCGCCGGCCGCGTCTGCGCGACGCGCGTGCGGGCGGACGGCGGCCTCCGGGCGGCTGCCCCATCGGCTGTCATCTGCGGCCGAAGGCCCGGGGCCGGAATCCCTTCCCCCGCCTCCGCCGGCCGGTGCCCCTCGAGCAGCCCCGCGCTCTTCCGAGCCCCCCGAATTCCAGGGCGCGGACGCGGGCTGGACTCGTCAGGGGCGGGAGGGCTGTTTAAAACTAAGGGAGCCTGACCTCCGCCGCGGCCCCGCCGCGCCGGCCGCCTCTCAGCCCCCGGGCCTCGGCGCCTCCGCCCGCCTCGCAGAGCTGCCTCTCCCGAGGCGGCGGGCACCCACCTCCACGCGCTCCTCGCGCAGGCGGATGCGGCCGGCCAGGCGCTCGCGCGTGCCCACGTCGGGGTACTGGTTTTGCATGAAGAGGGCCTCCAGCGCCCGCAGCTGCTCCTCGCTAAAGATGGTGCGGTGACGCCGCGTGCGCCGCTGCGGGCCCGGAACCCCCGCGCCTGGCTGCGCCCCGGGGCCCCCGGGGGGCGCGGCCCAGGGCAAGGGCGCCGCGGGTGCCAGCCTCAGCGGCCACGCCAGCCGCGCGCCTGCGGGACGAGGGCGCGGTGAGGCGCGGGCCGGGGTGCTGGGCTCCCCTGGCCCCGCGCCCTCGCTCCCCTCGCCGCCGCCATGCCGCCCGCCCGCCGCCGCCGCCGCCGCCGCCGCCGCGGGAATATATCCGTCGGGGGGCGGGGGCGTCCGCGCCGTAATCCCCGGGGCGGGCGCCGCGTCCACTGGCGCTAATCCCGCCGCGCGGCCAGGAGCGGGCTAATCCCTGGCGGCGGCGGCGGCGGCGGGAGGGGCGGCGGGGAGCCCCCTGCCCCGATCCCTTGCCCTCGACCCGCAAGGCTGGCGGGCGCGCGCAGGGCCGCCCCCACGGCGCGCCGGCCCCGGCCCAGCGGCTGGAGGACACCCCGACCTGGCAGGCCCTGGGGCCCGGTCCCGTAGCCACCGCGCCCAGGGCTGGTTCTTCCTCCTCTTCCGCGCCCTACAGGGGCGGAGGAGCGAGACTGGAGAAACCCCCCCAAACAGCAGTTCTGAGGTCCGACCTCAATCGGGGCCCAGCACCCTGGGCAACCCCGCCGTTCCGCCGCGCTCAGCCCGACTGCCCGCTCCCACACTCAGGATCTGGATCTCAACCTCGGGGAGGAGACGCGGCGCAGGCGGAAAGCTGTCTCTGCCCATCCTCAAACCGGCAGCCCGTGCCTTCGGCTCTCTGCCTTCTCTCCTGGGTCATGCAGCCCGCGGGGCGCTACTGGGGGCTCTGCAGAAACGGACTGTCTGCTTCCCTCTGTGCCCCAGAATCCACCCCCGATCCATCACGACCCCCCACCCTCTGCAGAGCCAGGCTTCCTGGGAGCTGACTGGTGCCCACACCCCCACACTTCAGCCCCCCTCAGGGTCATTCTGTCCACCGTCGCTGGGGACCGACCCGCACTTTGCCAGATTCCAGGAAGCCTGTGCACCTTCATCTAGGCAGCCTCGGACAGCCGGCCGGGACTTCTGCTTCAGGCCGCCTCCAGACCGCTGAAAAGTTAGTGTGCGGCTCGCAGGACAGGGCTGCAGACAGCCTGGCTTCTGCCCCAGCTCTCCCTTTCCGGCTCCACGAGAGGTGCCTTCAGCTCGACCCACCCTGTACCTCGGTTTCCTGATCTCTGATCTCTGAACTGACATCATTGCGACCTAACTCTCAGATGCTTTGTGGACTCGACCAGTCACTGTGCGTGAGGTTCGATCCCCGCTGGGCGGGGGCCTCGGTGAACGGAAGGTGCCATGGGGGAGCAGCACGCAGCCTGGCGCCTCTCCTGCCTCACACGCCCCTCTCGAGCTCCCTTGTTGATCCCACTCTGGTGTCAGTGAGGACTCTCGACTTCCAGCCGCAGAACCCGCTGGCTCGCTGTCACAGAGTCCTGACACAGACTGCCCAGGACTCACTGACCTGGAAGCTCCAGGGAGGAATCCCCACCTCTGTGAGTGATCCACCTCGTGGTTGCAAGGCGGCTGCCGCCACCCCCAGACCTCCCATCTCTCCCCATGTGTCCCTTTGGGTCACCCTAGAAACGTCTCCCAGCCCACTTCCCTCATAGAACCAATAGATCAGAGAGGCGCCTGGGAGTCAAAAACCCGTCAAAGTCACTTCCCCAAGGATGGGGGCTCCGGGACCAGTGGCCAGGAAGGCTGGGTCCTGGGGTTCCTTCAGCCTTCTCCATCCTCACCCTTGGTGACCTCCTATAACCTAGAAGCTTCAGACACCACCTCTGCAGCAAGGACCCCCCAGGTGATACCTCTGGCCTGACAGCTCCCTCTGCTCCAGGCTGGCATCTCCCTAAGCACCTGCTCCATGTCCCATTTCAGGACCAAGGAACATTCAGTCACTGTGCTTGGGAGAGACTCAGGATCTCCTGGAAACCTCTGCCCCCTGCCGGTACTCTCCACCTTGATAAATGGGTTACCTACGCACCTACCCACCTGGGTGGACGTGCCACCTCTCCACCAGCCCACCCGGCCCAGTGGGATGCTCTTCAAACCTGTCAGCAAATCCTTGCACTCCTCCCTTCAAGAGGTGAAATCTAATCCCCCATTTTTTGTACGTGTGCCGGCTTAGTGACTGACTCTCTTCTAACCGCTAGGAGGCAGAAGTGACCCTGTGGTTTCTGAGGCCGGGTCCTGCAGCTGGGTGACAGCTCCTCTCCATCTGGGGGTGCTCACTGCAGCAGCCACAGGAAGTGGACACGCAGAGCAGCTCCAGCTGAAGGACCGGCCCCAGACCAATGTAATCTCAGAGCAATGTGAGGCAGCTCTGACGTTGACCCCTTTAAAATTTTGTCTATGATGTAGGTAAAGACCCAACTTTCATTCTTTGCATCTGGATATCCAGTTGTCCCAGTCCCATTTGCTGAAAAGATTACTCTTTTCCCCGAACTGAACATGGGGGTGGGGGGGTTGGGTCCACGTTTAGTTGACTGCACTTGCACTTCTGGACAGAGACCTAAGACTAAGGGCGGGCCGACGGCGCAGACGGGCGGGGCAGAGAAAATTGACGATAAATGGACAATAACCGACGGGGCCGAGAAACTGCAAAGCGTGCCCGAAGAGAGATCAGCGCAGCTCACCCCGAAGAAGGACGTCGCGGAAGAGCGACGCCGGGTTTCCGACATCCGTGCGTCCGAAGTCATCACCCCGAACGTCCGAGCCAACGAGGGTCGTGCACCGCAGAAGACCTGGGTCCCACCTTGGGCGTAACCGTCCACCCAAGGAATCCACTGTTCCAGCAGGGGAGTCCTTACCGCTTGACTCCTGGGGCTTTGTGGTTGAGACTGATATTTGGAAGTCTGAGACTGAGAAGTGTGAGTTCTGCAGGGTGTTTTTTTTTTCCCCCCACATTGACTTGACTATTGTGGTTCTCGTGAACTTTCATGTGAATTTCAGGGCCAGCTCCTCAGTTTATTCCAACAGACCAGCTGGAACTTTGATAGAGATTACATTGACTCTGAGGATCCATTTGGGGTGTCTTGCCATCTAAACAACATTAACAGTCCATGAACATAGGACTTCTTCCAGTTACTTAGATCATCTGGAATTTCTTTCAGTAGTGTTTGCAATGTTCAGAGTACACGTGTTTTCCCCCCACTTCTTTGATTAAAGTTATCCTTCGGCATTTTGTTCTTTTGGGTACTATTGTAAATGGAATGATTTTATTTCATTTTTGGACTGCTCACTGCAAGTGTATAGAAATACAAGTGATTTTGTACATTGATCTTGTATCTTGCAACCTGCAGAATTTTATTCTAATAATTTTTTGTGGATTTAAAAGGTTTTCTATATACAAGAGAACGGCACTTGTGCACAGACTTTCCTTCCTCCTCTGCAGCACTGATGCCTCTGCTTCATTTTCTTGCCTAAGCTCCTGGCTCGTGTGTGCTGCTCAGGCGTGTGCGACCCCTTGGACTGTAGCGCGCCAGGCTCCCCTGTCCCTGGGCTGCCGTGCCCTCCTCCAGGGGAGTGTCCTGCCCCAGGGACTGAGCCTGTGTCTGTTGCACTGGCAGGCCCCTGGCTAGACTCTCCAGTAAGTGGCTGGACAGCGAGGACAGGGGCACGCTCATGTTCCTGATCGTGGAGGGAATGGATTCGGGCTTCATCATTGCCCCCCCCCCAAAAAAAAACTATCTACCCATTTACCAAAGTCTCAAAAATATTTAAAATGAGCGAGCCCAGTTAACACCTCCCGTGACGGTAGTCACTTGCTTTGGACCAATCCTCCTCTGGATAGCAATGGTAAACTCTGAACAATATATTTTAAAAAAAACCTGGGAACACTGGATATGAAGAGTAGAAACCAGAAGGGGTCAATGCCAAGGCTGAGGGCCTCAACATCTCTTCTCGGGGGACACAGAAGCAGGGGGTGACTGACTGTCGAGGTTTGCACACTGAGAGCACTGCCTGCTGGGAAGCTCACCAACGCGGGGGTGTGGGGGCCAACCTGGCAGCAGGGCAGAGCCGGGGGAGGGGCAGGGAGGCTTGGCAGGAAGGTAGGTGGGTCAGAGGCCAGTGTCCCAGGAAGCCCCGCCCGGGAGGCACCGGGAGGGACACGCGCGGCTTCAGGATGCAGGCTCCAGCTTTGAGTCCCCATGATGCGCGTGGCCCCATCACCCAGGGCAACGCTCCCAGGTGGATGCAGCTGGTCCACCACTGGGTGCTAATCAGAGGCGCAGGATGGGCGAGCTGGGCGCTCAAGTAAGTGGTCAGGACAGAGCCCCAGCCGCCTCCAGGATACCACCCGCTGGCCCACACGCGCCCACTGTCCACCATCCCACCAGCCACCCACGTGCTTCCACCCACACCCCCTGCACTCAGAGCTGCCTGAGCACCAGGCTCCACGCGGGACGCGGGCCCCCCACGCCCGCACCTCGCCGGCATAACAACGCCCTCAGCGCTGGTGCCGACGCCTGGCCACCTGGGCCCCACACCGGCCTTCCGACGCACTCCTGGCCACTTTCCCGGCCTGACCCCCTCTCTCTGCGCACAGATCCAATCACGGCGCTCCCCTGCTCAGGATAAGAGGATCAGCCGCCTCTTCGCGGTGCTCCTCCGGCCCCTGGACCCCGACACCTCTGTCCGGCTGCCCCCTCCCTCCCGTTGCCCAGGAGGCAGACCAGCTCCGCCAGCAGCCCAGCTCTCTCGGCCGGGTCCAGCGGCCCTCCCTGCTCGTCCCACCTGCCCCTGCACGACCCCTCCACGGTCCCAGTGGCTCTTGGCCGCCCTCACTTCTGTCTCCTGGACTGAGGAGCAGAGCAAATTGCTTCCAGGACTGGTCAAAACCGGTCGGTGCCGAAGACCAGGTAGATGGTGGGGGCGGGGCCTCCAGGGAGGGAGGAGGGGCTGTCTCTTATACACATCTAGATGTGTATAAGAGACAGGTGGCCATTCCTCGTCAGTGTCACCGACTCGGCAGCCTGTCCAGCCACATCTGGAAATGTTAAGCGAGCTGCAGAGATGACACGTGTTGGTGAATGCTTTCAGCACAGCATATTGACAACAGGCTAACACAGTTTTTCCCCCCTGTTTGTATCAAGCCTAATAAGTTATTTAAAAGTTAGAGCTTCCAGGTTTAGGTAAGTTACTGAAAACATGTCCAGACAGATACGTATTAAGGCCATCAGTGACACTTTGAGAAGTAAGATGTGACAGGCCCAGGAGGGTTAATGAGACCCATAAAAAGGGTGACAAGCTCAGGGGAAAACTAGGGGGTTCCAGTGTGTGTACCCTAAGAGGACAGATGCTGGTACCCCTAACACACCACACAANCCCCCCCACCCCGGGTCACACAGGTGTGAGGGGGTCGTCCCCGGGCCGTCGGCTAAATGTCGACCGGCCGGAGGCGGGGTTCCTGGAGAGCGGCCGCGGGCCGACCGGCGGCGGGTCCGAGAGCTTGAGCCCGAGGCCGGCTTTCAGCCGGGGGCTGGGCGGCGGGTCGCCGCAGGCGTCTGAGCGCAGGGGCTGGGATGGCCCTTGCCTGGAGGCCACCCGGGAGACAGCCACTCCTCTGGCCGAGGCGGGTCTCGGGTCCGGGCCCGGCCAGTGGGGGAGTAGATGGGTGTGGCCGGCCCGGGCGAGGATGGGCGGGGTGGGACCAGGGCCTGGCCCAGTCTACGCAGACGAGGTTGTGCTCGGGCAGTGCCAGGTGGGCGTGGGAGGAGGCGAGCTACCAGGCCACGGCCAGGGGCCACCGTGTTTTCCCTGGGTCACCCGCTTGGTCGGCCTGGGCCACGTCTGTCTCTGCGGTCCGCCCGCCGTCCTATTCGGTCACTTCTCTGCTGTGGCCGCCTCTCTCTCTCTCTGGCCCTGTTCCCAGATCTTGAGGAGGCAGGTCCTCAGAACCCCGGATTCTGTGCAGGGAATCTGAGAACGCGCAGGAAGTAGAATGTCAGTGAGGAAAGTAGTCTGGCATCCTCAGCTCTGATTGTTTGCTGGGAAGGCTGAGGACAGCCTGAAACACGGAATCCTCTTGGCCAGAAGGGGAGAGAGCCATTCGTCAGGAGCGATTCTGTGTGTGCTAAGCTCTGATTGCCACTCACCACCTACACGAGGACATGGAAAAACCCAGGGGCTGCCTGTGGGGTAGTGGGGGAGGGGAGGGGAGGGGACCCTGGAGGGCAGCTGTCTGAGGGGCCCTGCCTAGAGGGCGGGTAGGACACCCCTCAGCCACACAGTGAGATGGGGCTGGGAGTTGGCCAAGACCTGCCCCCAGTATGGCCACCATCTCACCCTTTGCTCCCTTGGCCTGTCTCTGAGGCCATTGTCCTGGGCACACTTCCTGATGACCCCAGGCTCAAGGCGATGCCAGGTGGTGAAGGTTGCTTAATGCTGAGTGGCTTCCAGCTGGGCTCAGACGTTTCTGGCTGTGGGCCCGATACCCTGACCCAGAGTCTGCACTCAGCTCACAACTCCTCTGATCATGCAGGCACAGCTGCCCGCGGGGTTCTCCCCGGCCCTGGCCTGTGTGTGTCCAGGTTGGCCAGGGTGGGGTGGGGAGAACCACACTGGAAGTGGCTTTTGACCTCTCAACTGCTCAAAGTTCTGCCCACGTCATCTGCCCCTTGGCCCAGTGCTGCAAGGGCAGCGTCCCCTGCCATTGGTTTCCTCCCTGCGGCTTTCCAGATCTTGAAGTGCACTGGGCTCTCTGCAGACACCTGCCTGCCCCTCTAGCCCCTCTGCACTGGCTCACTTCCCTCCGGCTTTGCTGACATTGTCTCAGACAGTGCCCCAGCTCCCCTTCCCTCAGGTCTCAGCTACAGAACTGCGGCTTCGACAATCCCACCTTCTGTCAACAGGTGGCATAGGTGGCTTCTCCACGCTCACAGCCCCAGGGGACGCAGGCCCGGGTCCACCACCTTTTCCAGCTGGGCCCCCTGCCGTCCACCTTGTGCTCTGGCACAGGTGAGGGGGCCCTGCCCCTCCTGGGCACAGGTCCCAGCACCTTCCTTCTGGCTGAGTGCAGCCCAGCCCCTTCCTCCTTATGAAAGGAGGTGGGGACGGGGCTGGGGGTGCTGGTGGCCATCTGAGCAGACGCCACTCCTGAGCTGTCTGTGGCAGCGTCCCCTCAGGCCCAGCGCTGAGGCTCCACCACACGTAGACACTCCTGGGAGCCTGGCGCCCTGCTGAGTCTTCCCACGGGCTCCCCTGCAGAGCGTGCTCTGAGCGTCCTGCCGACACTGCAGCATTCCGCGTAGCCCGCAGGGCCGGGCCACTTCACGGGTGGGGAGCGGCGTGCAGGTGGCTTCCCTCAGCCCGTGGGCAGCCAAGCTTTGTCGCCAGGCCCTTTCTCCTCCCTCTCCCGTGAGGAGAGGGCACAGTTTGGTCCTTGCACCTAGCACCCAGATCTACCCGCCTCCAGGGATCCAGGTGCTGTGGGGGCTCGGCCCTGAGGGAACAGCTCCGAGTGGGGCTGGGCTGCTAGTTGAGCCACGTCCTTTGTGCCGCTTTTGCTGCGGAGTCAATTGGGCCAGAAGGCCCCTCTGCCCCTGCACAACCTGGGGCACCTCCTCCACTTGGCTCGCAGGTGGTTTCCAGCCAGATCTGGGCCGGGGGACCCTCCGGTTCAAGGTTCTCTGGCCCCTGTGCTGGGCTGGGCTCCCAGCTGTGCCTGGGCCCTGGGGGCAGGTGGGCTCCAGCACAGAGGACCCCTTACCCTGAAGTTCAGTGCTGTGGGTTAGGGCCCCAAGCGCCCACTGCCTCCAAGCCTCGGTGAAGCATTAAGGGCCTCCTGCTCAGCCTCAGGGCACCAGCAGATGGCCACGCCAAAGCAGTTCCCAGTGAGGAGACCAGGAAACCATGAGGGAGCGAGGTGGGCCGGGCCCCAGGCTGCAGGGCGGACAAGAGCCCCCTCTCCAGGCCCAACCACCTGCTGCCCGCCAGATGACCCCCAAGGACATGCCCTCCGGCTCTCCTGCAGGATCCTGCATCCTGGTCACAGGCAAGGCCTGGCGCCAGGCATCCCGGGGGTTGGCGCCATGCCACAGCTTGTTTGCCCACCAGCCCGTCTGGCCCCCTGGCAGTGTCCTTGGTGAGGAGTGGGCCTGCCCTTAGCAGAGGCGTGGGCACCACTGCCCACCCACACGTGGGCTCACAACAGGCACAGGAGGCTGCAACAGGATCCGGTTTATTGCCTTGGAAGGGTGGTCCTGAGAGTGGCAGGTGCCACCCTGTCCCGGGCGGAGGGAGGGCCCGAGGGCCATTAAGGCCAGTGGCGGGAAAAGCGGGGGCCACGCAGCCCCTGGAATGCAGTGAGGCCAGGCTGAGGCCCGGAGGCAGCTGTGGTGGGCCGGGGCACTGCCCCTGCTGCCCAGGGTGGAAGGCACCGGGCTGGGACGTGACCCCGGCCACACGGGCACCCCGGGCCACAGGACACGAAACATGAAACACAGGCACACAAGCACAGGGACGAGTGGGCACAGATTCACAGGCCAGAGGCACACCCAGTCTCAGCTGGACACACAGACACCGTGATGGCGGCATCCAGACCAGAGGACGTGTGGACCCGACGGCACAGCGGACACCCAGGCCACGGAGCACACGGGACAGGGAAGGGGCCTTTTGGCACGACTGCACTGGAACTGTAAGAAGGGGCGCTGGGGGCAGCCCGCGGGGACCCCAGGGCTCAGTCCGTCTTCCACACTTTGTTGAGAAGCTTCACCACCTCGTCGTAGATGATGAACACGATGGCCACATCCAGGCAGACCCGGCCGAGGCGCGGGACAGTGCCCTTGTAGAACCTGGGGAGGGAGGCGGTGGAAGGACAGGTGAAGGCGCAGCTCTGGACAGGGCGGGGCGGGGGTGGGGGTGGGG
>SJYX01021292.1:237587-255384 GCA_006410675.1 Oreotragus oreotragus | reverse complement strand
ATGATAGTATACATATTTCAATGCTATTCTCCCAATATCAACTATTTTTCTTCATCCAAGACAAGCTGATTCCATAAGAAAAAAATATTTATTCTGCATTTTTCCTCTAGGATCACATTTTATTACTAGGCCAATTCATCAGAATTTTACAGCTTCATGCCCCAAGCTTTCCAAATGAATTTGCCAAAAGGAAAGTATATATTTAATACTTTATGTTTAAATATTTATATTATTATAAACTTTATTTTATAACACACCATTAACTATATAGAAAATTAGCAATACTATAATCTCCTAAATAATGTATATTGGTACATTATTTCTGAGTAGTTAATCATTCTAAATCTCTGAAGTTTAAAAGTTTTTTTCTTATTGCACACTTTCTACATGTCAGAAGTTTAGGAGAACATTTCTGGATGTTTTGGCTGAGAGATGAGCATGAGGCTACGATCAAGTTGCCATTGTGGCCTTCAGTGGAATTGGAGAATTCACTTCCAAGCTGACTTACATGGTTGTTGTTTAAGACCTCAGTTTTTCTCCTCCTGTTGGCTAAAGCCATTCATTCTTTGCCATGTAGGCCTTGCTATAGACATATTGTCCAGATGATGTCTCAGCTGGGCTTAATCAGAGTGACAGATAAAATTTGAGTCTCTTGTAATTTATTTGTGGATGTGATATGTTTATTTTTGCTGTATTCACGTCATTATCCAAGCAAACCATGGTATTAATACACTATTAAAGGCAACTAAAGAAGAATATGAATGGCAAGAAAGGTTTCATGACCAATTGGAAAAGCAGCCATTGCATTATGTAATTTCAGCCTATTTCATACTATATCTACTTTTAATAAGAATGCTAGGAAAACAGTTTGTCTCCAAAAATAAATTTAATATCAACAAAATTCTCTAAAGTAAAGTTGATTTTAATATTTCATATGATACCTTCACTACCTTCTTACTTATTTAACAGATATATAGTGGACAGACATGTAATGGAAAATTACATTTGTTTGAATAAATAATATTTAGCTTGGTCAGAAAAATATGTGATACAGTTTCATTCAGTTGAGGCAATTACATTATTTTTATCATGAGAAATGACTGTGAATTTCTACTACTGCTTTTTAAATGCCATAAACATACCAGAACATATGCTGTATCTTTGGGAATTTGGCACAAGATTATTTGAGTATTATTAAAACCAATTCAAAATGTTATATATCCTTGAAAGTGAAAGTGGTAGTTGCACAGTCCTGTCAGACTCTTTGCATCCCCGTGGACTGTAGCCCTCCAGACATCTCTATCCAAGGGATTTTCAAAGAAAGAATACTGGAGTGGGTTGCCATTATCTTCTGCAGAGGATCTTCCCAACCCAGTAATCAAACCCAGGTCTCCTGTATTGCAGGCAGATTCATTACCAGCTGAGCCAAGCAAATCTGTATTTTCATAATATTTTACTTAAACATAAACTCTATTTTTGAAAGACATTCACTATTTAGGAAGTGTATACTAGATTAACGGTATGGAAAACTGAACATAGTTCCTCCTTATCTACTTAGTAAGTAGTTAGAAGTATCTCAGGTCCCTTGTGTTCACGTCTTCTTTTTGTTCCTAATATAATATATCTATTAAAGACTTCCATCAGAATATTCCTTCGAGTTCTGAGAGTACTGTGAAAATCATTGGTTCTAAGTATTATTAGTGAAGAATTTATATAAATTGTTTGTAGCATCATCAGACCAGAAAACATGTCAAAAATGCATGCTGGGGGAACTATATTAAATATCTGTAATAATCTATATTGAAAATAATCTGAAAAAGCATATTTACATATACATTGGAGAAGGAAATGGCAACCCACTCCAGTATTCTTGCCTGGAGAATCCCATGGACGGAGGAGCCTTGTAGGCTACAGTTCACGGGGTCGCAAAGAGTCGGACACGACTGAGCGACTTCACCTCACCTCACCTCACATATACATGTAAAACTGAATCACTTCATTGTACACCTGAAACTNGAGAAGGAAATGGCAACCCACTCCAGTATTCTTGCCTGGAGAATCCCATGGACGGAGGAGCCTTGTAGGCTACAGTTCACGGGGTCGCAAAGAGTCGGACACGACTGAGCGACTTCACCTCACCTCACCTCACATATACATGTAAAACTGAATCACTTCATTGTACACCTGAAACTAGCACAAATTATAAATCAAGTATACTTTATAAAAGAATTTGATGTATGCTTATGTAGTTATATAGATAAATGTAAAGACCCACACACACACACATATACACATTTCAGTCTTAAGTCTTCCTGAAATCTTGTAGTTATGAAACTTGTCTCTCTGCCAAATTTGGGCTATCTGCCCTGTCTGCTATGAGGTAGAATATCTTAATGTTTCATTGACATTTGATCAGTGTTGGATTCATCATCCTACTATAATAAAGTAGGACAATAATTTTATTAAACAGAATAAATTTCTCAGTTCAGAAACATGAATATCACAATTTAAAATATGATCACTTTGAAGAAACATCCATACAAGGTCAATGTAGAGATAATATTTTGATTATAAAATCATTTTATTATTCTAATAATAAATTATGTATAACATTAAATTAGTAGTATGTTCATGCTTTCAGCCTCATTCAGTTCATTTCAGTTAGTTTAGTCGCTCAGTCGTGTCTGACTCTGCAACCCCATGAATCTCAGCACGTCAGGTCTCCCTGTCCATCACCAAACCCTGGAGTTCACTCAGACTCATGTCCATCGAGTCAGTGATGCCATCCAGCCATCTCATCCTCTGTCATCCCCTTCTCCTCCGGTCCCCAACCCCTCCCAGCATCAGAGGCTTTTCCAATGAGTCAACTCTTCGCATGAGGTGGCCAAAGTACTGGAGTTTCAGCTTTAGCATCATTCCTTCCAAAGAAATCCCAGGGTTGATCTCCTTCAAAATGGACTGGTTGGATCTCCATGTAGTCCAAGAGACTCTCAAGAGTCTTCTCCAACACCACAGTTCAAGAGCATCAATTCTTCGGCGCTCAGCCTTCTTCACAGTCCAACTCTCACATCCATACATGACCACTGGAAAAACCATAGCCTTGACTAGATGGACCTTTGTTGGCAAAGTAATGTCTCTGCTTTTTAATATGCTATCTAGGTTGGTTATAACTTTCCTTCCAAGGAGTAAGTGTCTTTTAATTTCATGGCTGCAGTCACCGTCTGCAGTGATTTTGGAGCCCCCAAAAATAAAGTCTGACACTGTTTCTGCCTTTTCCCCATCTATTTCCCATGAAGTGATGGGACCAGATGCCATGATCTTCGTTTTCTGAATGTTGAACTTTGAGCCAACTTTTTCACTCTCTTTTTTCACTTTCATCAAAAGGCTTTTTAGTTCCTCTTCACTTTCTGCCATAGGGGTGGTGTTATCTGCATAATCTCCTTATGCACAAATTAAATTTCAGCTAATCAAGTGAACCATTTAATGACTATTAGAATAGTATCCAATGGCACCCCACTCCAGTACTTTTGCCTGGAAAATCCTATGGATGGAGGAGCCTAGTAGGCTGCAGTCCATGGGGTCGCTGAGTCAGTTCAACTGAGCGACTTCACTTTCACCTTTCACTTTCATGCATTGGAGAAGGAAATGGCAACCCACTCCAGTGTTCTTGCCTGGAAAATCCCAGGGAGGAGGGGACGCCTGATGGGCTGCCATCTATGGGGTCACACAAAGTCGGACACGACTGAAGTGACTAGCAGCAGCAGCAGCAGCAGCAGAATAGTATCATCCTCTTCCATGTCATGCTATTAATTATCTAATTCTTCTTGGAAATGATCTAATGGAAAGTATAGACATTGACTAGAAAATTGTGAAGATATCAGATATATTTGTACTGAAAGTCATAAATATGACCATCAACTTTTATTTAGGGTGAAAACTGGGTTCATGATATATGCATCCTTGGATCATCATTCAAAATATTGGTGTTTGTCAAATTTCCACTGCCATCTCTGTGTTGTTTTGACCAGAGCATAATGAATGCTTAAAAAAGAATCATCTCATTTCTCATTCTGAAGTTTCATAATATAAATTACTTAATTTTCTTTTAGCCACTTGGCATTGCTTATTTTGTAAATTTTGCATTTGCAGCAGTTATTCCAACAAGGTATCTTCAAGAAGGCATTTTAAGTTTATTCCTTAATTAGAACTACTCTGACTGGCAGAAGAACAAAGGAAATGGCAGATTGGAGTTTTAACGTGATTTCATATTCATCTTGGCTGCCAAGGCTAAACTTGTAATTAAGGGATAATCCCACGGCAAGACCAGACACATAAGCAAATAAACACAACACAGGCCTATGCTTATGGGGCATCTTTATTTAGTTCTTGATTCAGAGAAATATTTTTAAAGGGTTATAAAAATAATTACCATAACAGCACACTGCACTTTAAGAATCTCTTTTCATGCTGAATCTGATATATTACCTCATTCTAAGAGAAATACCTTTTCTTTTTTTTAAGTGAGAAACTGTTCCTAAATGATAACTAATTTTTTTTTTAAGTAAACTAATGCTAATTTCACTAAAAGCTAAGCTTCACAAGTTTTAGAATCAGACAAATCTTGGCTTACTCACTCACCCTCTTACATAACTTCTTTCTTAATTGTTCTTTGGTTCAGTTCAGTTGCTCAGTCGTGTCCTACTCTTTGTGACTCCATGCACTACAACAACCCAGGCGTCCCTGTCCATCACCAACTCCCGGAGCTTGCTCAAACTCATGTCCATTTAGTTGATGATGCCATCCAGCCGTCTCATCCCCTGTCGTCCCCTTCTCCTCCTGCCCTCAATCCCTCCCAGCATCAGAGTCTTTTCCAATGAGTCAACTCTTCGCATGAGGTGGCCAAAGTACTGGAGTTTCAGCTTTAGCATCATTCCTTCCAAAGAAATCCCAGGGTTGATCTCCTTCAGAATGGACTGGTTTGATCTCCTTGCAGCCCAAGGGACTCTCAAGAGTCTTCTCCAACACCAGAGTTCAAAAGCATCAATTCTTTGGTGCTCAGTTTATTTATAGTGCAATCTCACATCCATACATGACTACGATCCATACAAAGCTATGGAAAAACCATAGCTTTGACAAGATGGAGCTTTTTTGGCAAAGTAATGTCTCTCCTTTATAATATGCTATCTAGGTTGGTCATAGTTTTTCTTCCAAGGAGCAAGCATCTTTTAACTTAATGGCTGCAGNAGTTTCAGCTTTAGCATCATTCCTTCCAAAGAAATCCCAGGGTTGATCTCCTTCAGAATGGACTGGTTTGATCTCCTTGCAGCCCAAGGGACTCTCAAGAGTCTTCTCCAACACCAGAGTTCAAAAGCATCAATTCTTTGGTGCTCAGTTTATTTATAGTGCAATCTCACATCCATACATGACTACGATCCATACAAAGCTATGGAAAAACCATAGCTTTGACAAGATGGAGCTTTTTTGGCAAAGTAATGTCTCTCCTTTATAATATGCTATCTAGGTTGGTCATAGTTTTTCTTCCAAGGAGCAAGCATCTTTTAACTTAATGGCTGCAGTCACCATCTGCAGTGATTTCAGAGCCCCCAAAATAAAGTCTCTCAATTTTTCCATTGTTTTACCATCTATTTGCCATGAAGTCATGGGACTAGATGCCATGATCTTTGTTTTCTGAATCTTGAGTTTTAAGCCAACTTTTCCATTCTCCTCTTTAACTTTCATCAAGAGGCTCTTTAGTTCTTCTTCACTTTCTGCCATAAGGGTGGTGTCATCTGCATGTCTGAGGTTATTGATATTTCTCCCAGCAATCTTGATTCCAGCTTGTGTTTCATCCAGCCCAGCATTTTGCATGAGGTACTCTGCATATAAGTTAAATAAGCAGGGTGATAATGTAGAACCTTGATGTACTCCTTTCACAATTTGGATTGATAAGTAGGTTAATTGCTCTTAACCTACTATAAAAAAGGGATGCAGTGTAAAGATTAAATAAGATATAATGTACTGAGTTTTGGTCATGACTTATGTGTATCTGACTTAGCCTTCTAACATAAATAATTATAAAACAGGAAAATCTTTAGGAAGTGATGTTTCCAGTATTGAATGCTTCAATACCATATCTGTTCCAATACTCTAAATGGGAGGTACTTTCCAAAGCACAGTTGAAAGAGAGTTGAACTCAAACAGAGAACATTGTTCTAACTGGATGGAAGAAATAGAGAACAGACAGAGGACTGCTGATTTGACTGGAATTTAGGCTGATTTCTGGGAAGGAGAATGTCATCAGTTTTGGAGATAGGATTTCAAAGCATTAATTTTGGGGAGCCACAAACATTCAGAACATGACATGATAGGAAACTATCATAAAAGTATGGGAAGAAGTTCTAAGAGGAATAGGCAAGATTATGTACATGGGCCAAAAGAATAACTTCTGACTCATATAGGGATAATGTAAGTGCTGAAAAAAGATATAATTTTGTGGAGAAATGGCATGGTTTAAAGGGACTATGAAAATGAATTCAGATGTATTAGGGCCAAGATGGCCTTCACGTTCCTCTCAGCTTGATTTAACTTTAGACAGTTTCTCCCTGCCCTTTAAATTTCTTTTCTTAAAGCATTTACTTTAGAAAATTGCAACTGCAAATTCTTTCTCTAACCTCTTTGAAAAAATGGTTATAAGTCTTATAGTATCATGTAAGAAACAAATCGCCAGTCTATGTTCAATGCAGGATGCAGGATGCTTGGGGCTGGTGTATGTAGTTCATTTCAGCCTCTTTCCCTCTCTGCAGCAGTCTTAAATGATCTTTCTTACCTGGTTAACTTTGTCCTATGCAGGTTTTACTTGACAACTGCTTATCTTCCTTGCTTTCTTCTGGAGAATTGTATTATTACATCACCTAACTCAACTTTATACCCAGGGAGCTCTAGCTTGCTTTCATTAGCTGTAGGCCAACTCCCTAAATACTGCTCCTTGAAACACAATATTGACCTGCCTATAGAAAAGAGTGATAAGTTGGCTTGGGACAGTCAGCTAGAGAAGAGGCACATTATCCTTTGGGAGTCAAAATCCGTCTAGGATAAACAATTCTTAAGTAATGGTCTCTGTTTCATCACTATTAAAAGAAATCTTGTCTTCCCAGATGCTGACACATTCTATTGGAGTAATCATGGAAATGTGTACTGACATTTAATGATAAATCACAACATTTTTGCAATATAGTGCCTGGTGCAATTTGATTTTACCTTTCAAAAATTTCAGAATTTTCCCACAATATGCTATGTGTATAGCACATAAATATACAGTACTTATTTCTTTATGCATATTGCTTCATAGTCATAGAAACCCTAGAGACTCATATAGCAAGGTGCAACAGAACTCTTTCCTTCTTAAATAATACTACTTTTTCTATCCTGGCAGTTTGAGATTGACTGCTTCATTAGCAAGTCAATGCATGTCCAGGATTCCTATTGATGCTATGATGTTTCTATAAGTACAGATCCTTTTCTAATTGTAGTAGAAGTATGCTGTTTAAATGTTCCAAGTGGAATGTTACCAGTTATGTCAATAAATTTCCTTAGCAAGTGTGTATATTTGCAAATGTATGTGTCTTTATCTATCTTGCCTTTTCTGAGATCACCAAATTTGCAAATCAAGCGTACCAGAGAGCAAGAGTTCTAAATTGATTAATTATTCTATCTGCATTGAAGGAATAGAAAGAGACAGTGCTTCAGATAATCAACATTCACGTTACTCAGAGATATACATGCTGGATTTATCATTTTGAATTGCTCTTGACATCTAATAATTTTTAGCTTGAAATAATTTTGTTTTCTTTGATTTTCATGCATTTCAACCTTTTGAAAAGTATAGCTTATTCCGTTAGATCAAATAATCTCTATTATTAAAATAGTTTAAAGTTTTCAGATTATTTTTTCTCATTTTTATGTTTTCTTTTTGCTATTTATTTTATATATATAGATATTTAACTTGGAGAACTCTTTTTCTGTTTACTTTAGGCCTGTCATCTAACTGGTAAGTGACCATTAGATTATTATATGTACACATAAGGCTGCCAGATATAATTAAAATATTGCTAAAATAATGTTTTGGTATATTTTTCATTGATTTACTGTTTATATATTTTATTATTTTTTTTAGTCAGCTAGTGATTTGGCTTTATCTTTTTCTTATGATGGATGTTGCTATCAATTAATGTGGTGTTAATAGACCCTTAAGGAGCCTAAATTGAGTATTTTGGGTCCCACACAAGTGGACTGTAGGTCGTTGACTTGTACTTATGGAATAAGTGGTAGACTGCTGTGGTTCTTTCAACTGGGAGTTCATGTTGTGTCACTTTCTTGAGTACTCACCCATGTTATCAGCTTTGCATGTGGAACTAGTGATAAAGAACCTGCTTGCCAGTGCAGGTAGACATAAGAGACACAGCTTTGATCCCTGGGTCGGGAAGATCCCCTGAGGAGGGCAATGCCAACCCACTCCAGTATTCTTACTTGGAGAACCCCATGAACAGAGGAACCTGGCAGGATGTAGTCCAAAGGATCACACAGAGTCAGACAGGACTGAAGCAACTGAGCATGCATATGTTATCAGTTTGTTTCATCAAAAGTCAGAACCTGTCTTTTGTTGGCTTATTTCACATAAGACCTGATCACAGGAATGGAAGAAATCATCTAATTATTGGTTTTAATATCACAAGAAATTATTTTGATCTGATGTCATAGAGAATGCACAGGATGATTAGAGATGCATTTATTCAGTCCACCTCAATAACAAGGAACATCTCTAAGAAAAGGGAGTCCTAAGAGGCAAGCAAACAAAGCAGTCATCAAGAAGTTTTAGGATAGTATGTGAGGTGATAGAAGTGAATAGTATATCAGATTGTGCAGGGTTGGAGGAGCACTGTGGTCCTCTGCCGTTAGTTATTTTCTTGAACACAAATGAGTGGAGGATTTCTTAAATGCTTCACTTTTCCAGGGCAAAAATCAGGTAAAGTTTAACATTATCAAGGCAAACATCTAAAAGATCATGCTAGAGTGCAAAGTTTTCTCCTGCTCATTATGTATATAAAGCCTAAAATTAGTCACTATCTGAATCATTAAATTAAGCTGATTTTTTTTTTCCAATGAAAGTAAGTGTGATTCCCCAGTCTTCTCCATTTTGGTTAATGACACTTAGGCTTTTTCTCTTTCCAAGAGAAATATTAAGAAACAATAAGCATGATTCATTGCTTAGAGACATATGCACAAGTTGTGGGTGACTATCTCATGCTTTTGTCAATTCCTTTTTTATAAACAATATAAATTATTTCAGGGGAATAGAATGGCTCAGATTCTATAGTAACATATTTTGGGAAAACTAATGCCAAGTTTACAGGCTCTACATCTTCCAGATGACAAAGACTCTTATCTAGAAGATAGCCAATATCTTTGTTATAAGATGCAGGACTTTCAAAGGGTCTCTGGCTATAGGTACTCTCCCCTACTCACATATAATTTTTTTTTCTCTCTCCTGTTTATCCCAATAGCTCCTTTATATAATTAATACTTACTGAATCTTTCCTATGCATTAAATTGGTACCACCAGAAATATATACTCCTGATTTATACATTTTTCCTTCCATCACTGATATTTTATTTTTCTGAAACCATTTAAATATTTTTTCCCTCTGAAATGTTATTTCTTTTCCCTTATGTCAGTCATTCTGTGTGTTCATTTTTTATTTGTTTATCTTTTCCTGCTGTTCTTTGCATATCTAATGATCTCTGGATGGCAGTTCATTTTTAGGAATGAGGAGCTAAGTGAATTGATTAACATTGCTGCAATGGATTTTCTGTTTTTGTCAGCTTTCCAATGAATGGAAGAATTAGCCATATTTTTGTATTATATTAGAATAGGGATACAATTGATATGCTCACTTTTAGGATGTGGATAAGAAACTGGCAAACAGGAAGAAGAAGGGCTCATGCTAAGACAATTCAATCCTGAAAGCTAATCCCGAGCTTCTTTCTGATAGGCCATCAATTCTGAGTATTTTTTTTTTTCTCCCCCTTTGGGAGAAAACTCCATTCTGCTGAGGAAGGAGAGGTAAATGGTTAAACTTTCAAGCACCACTTTCATTAATCATGTTATCTCCTTCCAAATTCATTTGTTAAGCAATTAATTTGATAATCTATATTTCATTAAGTTTGATGCTTCACCCATTCAACATATATTCATTGACCAAAACTGTTCTGGTTCTGAAAACCTTGTCACTGAAGATATTGTACACAAGCCCAAGTTCATACTGAAGATCCTCTTTGGTAAGTTTCACAAAAGTAAACAGATTACAGTAGTAGAATAGGGTAAATTATTCAGCAGATAAAGGATGTTATGAAATCAATCAGAATCATTACTAGTGCCAGCTTTGGGGACAAGGTCATAGAAAGCTGAGATATTGGATAATCAGGAGGCAGCACGGCAAAGCAGGTAGTAGGCTGGGAGAAGAGTAGTTATGAACAGCAAAGGAACTGCGTATACCTATAAGGAACTTGCCACAGTCCAGTGAAGTTGGTAAGAGTAAGCTCAGGGAGCTACGTGAGCAAAAGCCACACTGAGTAATCAAAAGATAGGATTTGAGGACAGCTCAGTGAGTTGGTTGTGATGAGGAACACAGGGACCTGTTGGCATTGGACTATAGGAAATGAATTTTCTTATGTCCTCTGTAAATCACTCCATTCTGGTAACAGATCTACATGGAAATAAAAAGTTTAAAAACTATTAAAATATAACCAGGCATTTCATAGGATATGCTTGATAAGAGAAATAAAAGCAGTTTAGGTAGTTTATATTATTGAGTGAAATGAATTAGATATGAAAGGGAAAGTGAAAGTGAATTTGCTCAGTAGTGTCCGACTCTTTGCGACCTCATGCACAGTAGCCTGCACCAGGCTCCTCCGTCCATGGGATTTTCTAAGCAAGAGTACTGGAATGGGTTGCCATTTCCTTCTCCAGGGAATCTTCCCAACCNAGTGAAATGAATTAGATATGAAAGGGAAAGTGAAAGTGAATTTGCTCAGTAGTGTCCGACTCTTTGCGACCTCATGCACAGTAGCCTGCACCAGGCTCCTCCGTCCATGGGATTTTCTAAGCAAGAGTACTGGAATGGGTTGCCATTTCCTTCTCCAGGGAATCTTCCCAACCTAGGGATTGAACCCAAGTCTCCCACATTGTAGACAGACGCTTTACCGTCTGAGCCACCAGGGAAATCTGATCTCATTGAATTAGGTATAGTAATAGTCAATTCATGTTTTATAAGCAAATGTACAGTGAGGGAGAGCCTTGAGACAAATATCAGAGTGAAATGGCAGATCACTTACCAAAATGCCTTTTTTTCTAAATGGGAAAGAATGAAATGAATGCCCACTGAAAATCTGGCTCAGATGTTGAGATAGATAATAGCAGACATGTATGATAAAAGTCGGTAAAGTTTTATAGTAGTACTCATCTAATAAAACTTTCTGAAGAAGGCAGATAGGTCTAAAATGATTTGAGAAAGCAAGAAGAGGTGATGGAATTGGGTTTTATTTTTGAGTGAGTTCAGAGTGAGAATTTCTTCTCACAGGGCCATGATTTACACAGCTCTAACTTCTTGGTTGTGCCAAAGAAGTGTGCAGGCTTTCTTATTAGCTTGCCCTTTGTAGGGCAGAAGGAGGTAGGAGAGTGGTGGGTTTGAAAGCTGCCAGTACTCAACATGGAAAAAATGAAGTTAAACCTCAATGCAGAGGGAAATCTTTCTCAAGTTCTGAATGTGATAAGATGTTTTTTCTCATTCCATGCTAATGCATGAGACTAAAATAGATGTTTAAAATAACAGAAATTTTAACCTTTAGTTTTTCATCCATTTTCTGGGAGGGTTGGGCATTCACATTTCAAGAAATCACCTTGATCTAAATGTTCAGCTATTAACTTTTTTTGACAGTAGTTTTAGTGAAAGAACTAAACTATCTGCTGGGACTAGCAGCCTGAGCTCCTTCCAAAATATAGCATTCAGTTCAGTTCAGTTCAGCTGCTCAGTTTTGTCCGACTCTTTGGGACCCCATGAATCGCAGCACGCCAGGCCTCTCTGGTCATCACCAACTCCCGGAGTTCACTCAGACTCATGTCCATCGAGTCAGTGATGCCATCCAGCCATCTCNACTATCTGCTGGGACTAGCAGCCTGAGCTCCTTCCAAAATATAGCATTCAGTTCAGTTCAGTTCAGCTGCTCAGTTTTGTCCGACTCTTTGGGACCCCATGAATCGCAGCACGCCAGGCCTCTCTGGTCATCACCAACTCCCGGAGTTCACTCAGACTCATGTCCATCGAGTCAGTGATGCCATCCAGCCATCTCATCCTCTGTCGTCCCCTTCTCCTGCCCCCAATCCCTCCCAGCATCAGAGTCTTTTCCAATGAGTCAACTCTTCACATGAGGTGGCCAAAGTACTGGAGTTTCAGTTTCAGCATCATTCCCTCCAAAGAAATCCCAGGGCTGATTAGTGTCTAAAATAAGACAACAGCCAGTCCAGAGCAAGTCATTGGAATTAGATTATGATTTTTGACATTCAGGACTAGGTTGGCACCAGAACTGGGACTAGAAAAAGTAGAGTTGGACCATAAAATAAACTAATTGAGAGTCTGTATTCACAAGCTAACAGACTTATTTTGAACTGTGTAAAAGTGAATGAGAAGTAGACTTATCTCCAAAAATTCAAGGAAGTTTGTTTAGATTATTTCAAAAGGAGAAGAGAAAGTTTTGGAGAAGACATAAAATGGGCATAATTTTCAAGGTCTAACATCTAAAGTTTGATAAATTCATCTTTTGACATTGACATTGAAGTTGCTCAGTCATGTCTGACTTTTTACGACCCCATGGACTGTAGCCTACCAGGCTCCTCTGTCCATGGAATTTTCCAGGCAAGAATACTGGAGTGGGGTGCCATTTCCTTCTCAAGGAGATCTTCCCAACCCAGGGATCGAACCCGGGTCTCCTGCATTGTAGGCAGACACTTTACCATCTGAGCCACCAGGGAAGTCCAATTCATATTTTAAGAACTCTTAACTAAGCCAAAATTATACCCTTGATGCTATTCCTCCTTACTAAGATGGAAAAAATGTATTAGAATAACCATAAAAGAAATAAATTGTCTATATGATCACCTGCCCTTTCTGGATTAAAAACTTCAGGAAAGAGAGAATTGATTTCATTTTGGAAAGTATTTTTGGATTTAAACAGTCATCTCCTATTGAGTTTTTAAAAATTTTCTTCTTGATGAAGAATTTATTTATAGTAATGAATTATAAAGAGAAGTGAAGAAGTGTTAATTCAGATGCACTGCATATTGCTATGCAATTAGTAATATATTAGTAATAAGTTAGTGTGGTTACAGATGGTTAATGATCTGAATACACCTTCATTCTGAAAGAAGAGCAAACACTTGGGAAACCAGAGAATCAGCTACACTCAGAAAAGGTTTGAGGCTCAGGATATTTCATAGTTGTTAGTAGCATTAAAAAATTAATTGCTGCCAAGCACAGACATTATTAGGAAAGTAGAAATAACTCAATGTGTTTTGCTATGAATAATGATAAAAATTCACTTTTAAAATAGGCCATACCTCTCAAAATTAAAAGCCAAAAACAATAGCTTCCTCTCATGGTAGACAAATTATCTGTACATGGATCGGCTAATTTATGAACTTGACTTGCATATATTTATTTTGACATTTTTCTTAGATTGTATTATAGTACTCTACATGAGAAGTATTAATTTCAGTGGATTTTTTAATGAGTGTATACACCATAGTTCAGGGACCAAAATTTTACATCTACTGCTGCCATTTGCTAACTGTATGAAATTGGCAGGTTTATTAATCTCTGTACATTAGTTCCTTTATTAGTAGCATGAGAGTGGTGTTATGCATATCTCATTTTGTTGCTGAGAGAACTAAATGCGTGTTAACTACAAGCTAAATATCTCCCATCCATAAACATCGAAATATTAGGTCTTTTTAAAAGGATACTTAACCTTTGTTTAACTTTAAAGCTCTTCAGATGAAAATACTGACTCTTATCACAAAGTTTGTCATCATTCTTTCCCAAGCTTCAAATGAATGACTTTAATAATTTTGCTGTATAATAATATGTGTATGCTCATGAATGCTTCCCAAAACATTGATCTTGTCAAAAGGAAGACATACACCCCCCTTATTTGATTAAAATAGTAATAATAAGGAAGAATATAATGTGTAGCTAAGTGGTAGATCCTTCAGCCTCAAAATTTCATTTGGCACATGGAAAGAACTTAAAATAGTTGCTTATTACTATTATTTGATCATATTAACTTTATTAATGACTATAGAATTAATTTTAACTACTTGACATGCAGCAGTCTTAAACTGACATGCTAAAGACTATGGTTACATGTTTCATTTCTTTCATTTTCTCCTTTTTTCTGAAAACTGTTTACAGACTTTAATTCTAAACTTTTTGGTTCAAAGTTATGACTGCCAATTTTTCATCCTAAAGCTTCACACAATTAATAAAAAGGTCCCTAAACGTTCAGGTGGGCTTCTCTGGTGACTCAGAGGTGAAGAATGCACCTACCAGTGCAGGAGATGTGGGTTCAGTCCTTGAATCAGGAAGATCCCCTGGAGAAGGAAATGGCAACTCACTCCAGTATTCTTGCCTGATAAATACCGTGGATAGAGAACCCTGGTGGACTACAGTCCATGGGGTCCCAGAAGTGTTGGGACATGTTCATGTAATATTTCACTTATTTGCTTCTACTTCTGTATGTTCTTGTTTCCATCTCTACTTTGTTTTTAATGTCAGAGTTGTGTGTATACATTTCATTATTTCTCTAATTTCTAATCCCTATGTTTTTATACTTGCATATTAATTTTCTTTTTCTTAAAATGTTTAAAGTTTGAGACCTATAATATTACATGTTTGAAATTTTCATGTTGAAATTTTTGTTTTATAATTAAATAGCCACTTGTGTATATATGTACATTCATATGTATATATACACATATATCCTGCATTGCTCATCAGTCAATACCTTTTAATAGAAATTCACTATATGTGTATACTTTAGAACATGAAAAGTAGCTATCATATGGAATTATTGGTCATAAATTTTACTCCTTGAAATCTTTTATTCCTAGCACCACTGTCTTTTGTCATAAATTGGTGCAAAAGATATGTTGGATAGGAACTTGATTTTTGTCCAGTTACAGATTATTCAATATTGCTCTGACTGTCTTTGTTTGAGAAACTACTGTGCACCAGGGAAGCATTCTGCTTCTTGCTTTGTGTTTGACCTCAGTTCTGTTTCAGGAAGAAAATGTAGTTATGTCTGATCTTCTTGTAGCTCTGACCCTCCATGGCATTGAAGAACATCTAGTGAAGTTCAGTGAGCCTGCTTTTTATTGTTTTGCCCACCTCTGCCCTTTGGTCTCCCAGCACAATGTCAGGTGACTGTAATTAATCTACAGTGACAAAAGCAGGTTCAAGTGGCCTATTTCCTGTTTGACCTTTTGTCTCCCCTGGATTTTGTGCAACAGTGGGTGAGATTTAGATCTGTAGCAAACACCTTTATTTCCTATGTCATGACCCCTCAATTCACTAGAATTTCAGTACAACTGTGGTAAAGAACTTTGAATACTTTGACTCACACCTGAGCTCAAGTGCCTTCCACAGTCTCTTCACTTTCACACCTCAGATTTCTCTCTAAAGTTAAAAGGAAGGCACTAAGCCCTTCGAAACACAAAGTTCACACTCCTGGGAAGCAATTTGCAACAGATGGGAAGAAGCAGTGGATTCATAAAGGCCTTAACTTTCAATCCCTTACATGGATGACTTTGATAGTTACTCTGTAAGGTTTCATTTTAGTTTTTATTTTCCTTCTGTGTTTATCTCTAGCAACTCCTTTACTCAACTCTATGGAATTTACTTTCAAATAAATTACTAGTGCTGAGGTATACCTTCCAGGATCTGGGAAGCCCCAGTGGCTCTAGAGGTAAAGAATCTTCCTGCAGTCCAGGAGATGCAGGAGACATGGGTTCAGTCCCTGGGTTGCAAAGATCCCCTGGAGAAGAAAATGGCAACGCACTCCAGTGTTCTTGCCTGGAGAAATCCATGGACAGAGGAGCCTGGAGAGCTAGAGTCCATGGGGTCACGAAGAAGCAGACATGACAGAGCACATCCAAACCACAAATTCAAACCAGATTTTTCCAGTTTTACTCTTTCAAGTTCTGCAACACCTTGCTACTTTCCCAGGACTTCCCTGTAGCTCAGATGGTAAAGAATCTGTCTGCAATGCAGAAGACCCAGGTTAGGTCCATGGGTTGGGACGATCCTTTGGAGAAAGAAATGGCAGTTCACTCCAGTATTCTTGCCTGGAGAATCCCATGACAGAGGAGCCTGGTGGACTACAGCCCATGGGGTTGCAAAGAATTGGACACAACTGAGCAATCAACACTACTACTACTACATGCTACTATCCCACAGAGGAGAGGTTTGAGTTACGCTTTATCTTTTTCCTTCAATATAGTACTAAATGTATTCTACCTAGCAGAAATTGATGCTTCTGACACATAGCAAATATCAGTTCAGTTCTGTTCAGTCACTCAGTCATGTCCAACTCTTTGCAAGCCCACGAACCACAGCACGCCAGGCCTCCCTGTCCATCACCAACCCTCAGAGTTCACCATGTCCATTGAGTTGGTGAAGCCATTCAACCATCTCATCCTCTGTCATCCCCTTCCTACCCTCAATCTTTCCCAGCATCAGCTCTTTTCAAATGAGTCAGCTCTTCCCATCATGTGGCCAAAGTACTGGAGTTTCAGCTTCAACATCAGTCCTTCCAGTGAACACCCAGGACTGATCTCCTTTAGCATGGACTAGTGTATCTTCTTGCTATCTAAGGGACTCTCAAGAGTCTTCCCCAACACCACAGTTCAAAAAAATCAATTCTTCAGTGCTCAGTTTTCTTTATACTCCAACTCTCACATCCATACATGACTACTGAAAAAAACATAGCCTTGACTAGATGGACCTTTGTTAACAAAGTAACGTCTTTGCTTTTTAATATGCTGTCTAGTTGGGTCAAAACTTTCTTTCCAAGGAGTAAACATCTTTTAATTTCATGGCTGCAATCACCATCTGCAGTGACTTTGGAGCCCAAAAAAGTAAAGTCAGCCACTGTTTCCACTTCCACAGGGTCGCACAGAGTCGGACACAACTGAAGCAACTTATCATGCATGCATGCATTGAAGAAGGAAATAGGAACCCACTCCAGTATTTTTGCCTGGAGAATCCCAGGGACAGGGGAGGTTGGTGGGCTACCGTCTATGGGGTCACACAGAGTTGGACACAACTGACGTGACTTAGCAGCAGCAGCCATCTATTTGCCATGAAGTGATGGGACCAGATGCCATGATCTTAGTTTTCTGAATGTTGAGTTGAAGCCAACTTTCTCACTCTCCTCTTTCACACTCATCAAGAGGCTCTTTAGTTCTTCTTCACTTTCTGCATATCTGAGGTTATTGATATTTCTCCCGGCAATCTTGATTCCAGCTTATGCTTCCTCCAGCCCAGCGTTTCTCATGATGTATTCTGCATATAAGTTAAATAAGCAGGGTGACAATATACAGCCTTGACATACTCCTTTTCCTATTTGGAACCAGTCTTTTGTTCCATGTCCAGTTCTAACTGTTGCTTCCTGACCTGCATACAGATTT
>SJYX01021292.1:226502-237487 GCA_006410675.1 Oreotragus oreotragus | reverse complement strand
ACTCCTTTTCCTATTTGGAACCAGTCTGTTGTTCCATGTCCAGTTCTAACTGTTGCTTCCTGACCTGCATACAGATTTCTCAAGAGGCAGGTCAGGTGGTCTGGTATTCCCATCTCTTTCAGAATTTTCCACAGTTTATTGTGATCCACACAGTCAAAGGCTTTGGCATACTCAATAAAGCAGAAGTAGGTGTTTTTCTGGAACCCTCTTGTTTTTTTGATGATCCAGCAGATGTTGGCAATTTGATCTCTGGTTCCTCTGCCTTTTCTAAAACCAACTTGAACATCTGGAAGTTCATGGTTCACATATTGCTGAAGCCTGCCTTGAAGAATTTTGAGCACTACTTTACTAGCATTGAGATGAGTGCAATTGTGTGGTAGTTTGAGCATTCTTTGGCATTGCCTTTCTTTGGGGTTGGAAATATGATGGTACATAATTTTTTATTATCATCATTTTTCAGTTAATTGGTCATATTCAACATCAAGGTGGAAAATTCTACTTCTGCCCATGATAGTGGAGCAGGTGTAATGTTTATCATCCATCCTTAAAAAATCAAAAAAATTGAAAAAATAAATAATTGTTCTTGGACATGTGATTACAGGCAGCACAGAACAGTGATCTTTGAGAAATGGGAAGCGTGAAAACCATATGACTGCCTGTAGCTTGATGCCTAGAAATAAGTGTGGCATAGGCAGAGTCAGGGGTATCCCTGTTTTGAGGGTTAAAAGGAGGTCATGATAACTATAATCCACAAGTCAGATAATCAGAGATGAAGTACTTGCATAGAGAGAGAACTCTGGAGATTTTCAGAAGGTCTGTTTCATCAGAGTGGTCATCAGCTCATGTATGTGAAGAGATTAAGCTGGGGCAATATTATAAGAAAGAGAAATAAACAATACATGGCTACATATAGAGTTTCTAAGAACATCAAAAATGTTATTAAAACTAATAACTAAATTCATTAAAGATGTTAAGATACCAGGTCAATATAAATCTACTATATTCCAATATATCAGTAATGTATAATCAGAAATTAAATGATCCGGAGGGATGATGTGGGGTAGGAGGTGGGAGGGGGGTTCATGTTTGGGAGTTCGTGTACACCCGTGGCAGATTCATGTCAATGTATGCCAAAACCAATAGAGTACTGTAAAGTAAAATAAAGTAAAATGGAAGCTCTTAAAAATAAATAAATAAAAAACTGAAACCATTTGCAATAGCATCAAGAAACATGGAATTTTAGGTAAACATCAATAAAACATGTGCCAGAACTGTATGCTGAAAATTGCAAAACTTTGGTCAAAGAAAACAAAGACATTGAGTAATAGAAAAATATATCATATATTGATTAGAAGTATCAGTGTGTAAGATGTAAATTCTCTGAAACATAATATGTAAACCCAGTGCAACACAAATCAAAATCACATCAAGATTTTGGCAGAAATTAACAAATTGATTCTATAATTTATGAAAAGGCAAAAGAACTAGACAAGTTGAACAATTTGAAAAAAGTTGAAACTCACTATAAATCCATAGTTTTCAAGATAGCGTAGTATCAGTAACAGTGATAGCACATAAATAAATGAAACAGAATAAAATTCCAATAAAAGAGCAATTCATTTCTGAGAAAGGTGCAGAGAAAATTCAATGCAGAGAAGGTTGTTTTTCAGCAAATTGTTTTCACACAATTAGAAATACACATTAAATATAAATAAAGCTTTTTATTTTGCATGATATTAAAATTAACTCAAAATGGATCGTAAATCTCAATGTAGTAACATACAACTTCTTGAAAAAGATTTATTAGATATGACACCAAAAATACGGTACAATAGTCCCACTTTATCATCAGAGAATACATTCCAAACCCCTAGTGGATGGCTAAAACTGTGAATAGTACTGACCCTAGATATACTATGCTTTTTTCCTATTCATACATATGTATGATTAAGTCTAATTCATAAATTAGGAATATTAAAGAGATTAACATCGGAGACTAATGATAAAGCTGAACATTAATAGCAGTATACTGTAATAAAGTTATGTGAATGTGTTTTCTTCCTCAAAATATCTTACTGTACTCTACTCACTCTTCTTGTGATAATATGATGTGATAGAATGCCTGCACAATAAGAAAAAGTAAAGTGGATAAAGTAGGCATTGTGATGCCATGTTAATTTTAATCTTCTAACAATATGTCCAAAGGAGAATCATCTGCTTCAGGTGATCCTGGATCATCAAACCATGACAAGTGGGATTGTGTGAGATTTCATCACACTACTCAGACAAGTATTCCCTTTAAAACTTATGAATTGTCTATTTCTGTAATTTTCCATTTGTTACTTTCTAATCTCAGGTAACTAAAACTAGAGAAATTGCAATCTCAGATCAGAGGAGACTATGTACATAAAAGAAAATAAAATTATAGATAGTTCTTTAATATAGCTTTTAATGCTTAGCTGTTCCCTAGTAGCTCAATAATTTAAGATGCAAGAAGAAGCTTATGTAGTATTCACACTGAATTATTTTTAAACTCTTATGCAAAGTTGTCAATTAATTAGAAATTGCAGAATATTCATTCCATCTACTCCCATTTTGATCCTTAAAAAGTATTCTGGACAGTCCAATATAATATGGTTGACTTTCACAGTTCTCTAACCTGAATTGCAATAACAGGTGTAACTTTATCACTTTAACTATTTTTGTTTTCAATAATTTAATATTGGCAAATGTATTATAATATGAGGATCAGCACAGTTATACAAGTGGAGACAGAGGAAAAATCTGAAGTTAGTTTGATTAAATTAATAGCACTGATCCCTGAAATGCTCTGTGATTTATTTCAGTGCACCTCGGGCTCAGATGGTAAAGTGTCTGTCTACAGTGCAGGAAACCCGGGTTCGATCCCTGGGTCAGGAAGATCCTCTGGAGAAGGAAATGGCAATCCACTCCAGTACTATTGCCTGGAAAATCCCATGGACAGAGGAGCTTGGTAGGCTACAGTCCATGGGGTCGCACATAGTTGGACATGACAGAGCGACTTCTCCCTTTTAACCTGTCCCTTTCAACCTGTCCCTTTCTGAAATTTCAAAAGTACAATTCATTCTCATTGTTCAAAGTGTGGAGAAATGAATCTCATAAATTATTACAAGCAAATTACTTTCCTTCCTTTTACTGTGCCTTGTATATCCACAGGAGGTAGTACACACGAGGTCATTGGCAATTAAAAAAAAAATCACTTTGATCACCACTTGTTTTTACTAGATTCTCCTGCTGCTGCTGCTGCTGCTGCTGCTGCTGCTGCTGCTAAGTCACTTCAGTCGTGTCAGACTCTGTGTGACCCCATAGATGGCAGCCCACCAGGCTCCCCCATTTAGTCCAAAGAAAGGGCAAGCAGTTTCAGTATGTTAAATAGTTAGAATAGGAAAAAGAAGTCCAGAATAGCAGTGGCTAAAAGACAAGGAAGGGAAAAGCCTGCAAAGATAGAACAAAGGAAGGTCCAAGGACCAGAGTGAGGACCTCAGGGAGAATAGACAGCACTCCTGGCTAGCCCATTTACATAGGGTAGGCCCAGGGGGAGGAGAGAAAAACATAAAAAGAGAAGCAAAGGGCTAGGGCTCTCTCTCTCTCTCTCTCTCTCTTCTCTTCATGTCTTTTGGGTCAGCATGCCCTAACACCTCGAAGATGTATTTTCTTTTATTTTCTAAATAAAACTAAGCTGTAACACTGATCTGTCTGAGAGCTGTGACACGGTCTGTCCGAGGGCTTTAACACTCATCACTTCAAATTTATGTTGTGACAAGACAAAACAGAGGAAACTACACATTTTCACAACAAATATCTTTTCAGAAAATGTTATCATTCTACATATCATTCATTTCATTTATGCCTCATGTGACCATTTAAACGCATATCTTTCCAAAATAATATATCCTGTAGTTAAAATGTTTGAACCAAATTCCTTTGAATGAGATGTGTTGAAGCCAGATGCAGATCAAAAGAGAAAAACTGAAAAGTTTTATAGTGGTATTATACTCACAGTTCCTAGGGAGAGCATGGCATTCCACATGGAACCACTTGGAAGCACCCTGGTTGGTCAGAAGGTAGAAAGAACAGAACTATAAGCAAGTACTTTCACTGTGCTATCTATAGAAAGGAAGGATGAGGCAGAATAAGTGGGTTTAAGTTTGGCTAGTTGTGTTTGAAAGTGGCACCCCTGTGAAATCATGTTCACTGAGACTGTTAGACCATATGGTCTGGGACTGTCTAAAGTCTCCAGATATTTGGGAGTTTTCACAGGTTTACTTGGGAAGATTTGGTAACTGTTTTATAGATGTTAAAACATCAGTTTACAGAAATTAAAGTCAATATATTAAGCCCAAGAGAAAATGGAAAAGCAATAAGATGTTTATCTGTTATATTTATAATATAATGATTTATTAAATTATACTTTGATAAATTCAATAGTAAAAGATTAATTTCCACATTTTCATATTTTTGCCTTTTGATTTACTCAACAATTTTTGTCTTATAATGTTAATATTATGAGATTAGCAACATATGTGAATAAAACTGTATTTTTGTGTTCATGTTTTAAAATTAATATTTGCATCCAAATAAAATCTCTAAGTCTGTCTCTTATACACATCTCATNTTTCATATTTTTGCCTTTTGATTTACTCAACAATTTTTGTCTTATAATGTTAATATTATGAGATTAGCAACATATGTGAATAAAACTGTATTTTTGTGTTCATGTTTTAAAATTAATATTTGCATCCAAATAAAATCTCTAAGTGACTAGATATATTAGCACATATAATGTCTAAGATTATCCTGTCAGGAAAATAATTAAAACTTCATAATAGAGTTTATCAAAATAGATGCTTGTGCCCAATGTCTTAAAAATCAGTAATCTAAATGTATCAGATCTTGTAAAAAGAAAACCTAGACGCCAAAGCAATGTAAATATTTGGCTTATAGCCTTGTAAATTGAAAATTAAAATTTCCAGTTTAATCTTTGTAACTGAACACTTGAATCTGATCCAACACAGCTATAAGAATAAAAGGCAGCAAACACATAATGCAGACAGTCTCACTATTGAGGAATAATTTATCATGTAATATTAAATATTCAAGATTTTTCTGAATAGTTTTTGAAGTGAATTTGGAAACAAACAAAATATGTCTGTTGAATATCTAAGCACCCAGGAACTGTACTAACTATATTATTTATCTCTATAGCATTCAATTTTGAATATGTAATATACTGTTACTCAAATTTTTTCAGAAAATCTGAATAAAATATAATTGAAGAACACCAAAGAAAAAGTTAATGTCTGTCTAGTTCTTCCTTTTCTCTATCTACATACATTTAAGTTTCAACTACTCCTAAAATAATCTTTAGAGATCAGAGCACAGAAATAGGAGTGTCTCCCTGCATTCACAGTTTCTCACTTTCCACAACTTCCACATTACTCCTTCATCACTCCCTATGGTTCTCCACACAGAGTGTCTCTATATACAAGCACTTTTATATGGACAGTACATTATGAGATCACCTACTTAAAAATATTTCATCTGTAGATTTGGTATCATTCTATTCCTTTAATTCAAATGAATTATATTTTCTGGAAGAGACACCTCTATAAGTCCAATACAATCAGAATAAAATTGATAGGGAATAAGCTCTTGGATAATGCAAAGAACAGGTGATATTCATAATTAGCGATGAAAATGGACAAAACAAGAATTTGAAGAAAGGGACTGAAGATATGGGAGGAAACTATGAGGTCATCTCAGGGATAATTTAATAGGTAAGAATCAACTTAGTGAAACGCGTATATAGAAATGAAGGTAGAGACTTCACTTATCTTAGATTACATATACCCTTTCATCCTGATTCGAGCAGAAAGTTCTAAGTCTGCACTGATACTTCATGGTGATAAGTGAAATACTGATACCAGAAACTAACCCCTCTCATTTGCATAATCATAGGATGCAGAAAACAGTGCTAGCCTAGGATCTAGAACCAGAAACAGGGAGGTGAAATACAATTCAACCTAGACTGAAGCTGCAGTAGCATATCCTGTCTGCACTTAAGGATTCCCTATGGTGTGGCTATGGTGTGGAAAATTCTGAAAGAGATGGGAATACCAGACCACCTGACCTGCCTCTTGAGAAACCTATATGCAGATCAGGAAGCAACAGTTAGAACTGGACATGGAACAACAGACTGGTTCCAAATAGGAAAAGGAGTACGTCAAGGCTGTATATTGTCATTCTGCTTATTTAACTTATATGCAGAGTACATCATGAGAAATGCTGGAATGGAAGAAGCACAAGCTGGAATCAAGATTGCCAGGAGAAATATCAATAACCTCAGAAATGCAGATGACACCACCTTTATGGCAGAAAGTGAAGAGGAACTAAAAAGCCTCTTGATGAAAGTGAAAGAGGAGAGTGAAAAAGTTGGCCTAAAGCTCAACATTCAGAAAACGAAGATCATGGCATCTGGTCCCATCACTTCATGGGAAATAGATGTGGAAACAGTGGAAACAGTGTCAGACTTTATTTTTTGGGCTCCAAAATCACTGCAGATGGTGACTGCAGCCATGAAATTAAAGGTGCTTACTCCTTGGAAGGAAAGTTATGACCAAAAGCAGAGACATTACCTTGCCAACAAGGGTCCGTCTAGTCAAGGCTATGGCTTTTCCAGTAGTCATGTATGGATGTGAGAGTTGGACTGTGAAGAAAGCCGAGTGACAAGTATTGATGCTTTTGAACTGTGGTGTTGGAGAACACTCTTGAGAGTCCCATGGACTGCAAGGAGATCCAACCAGTCCATCCTAAAGGAAATCAGTCCTCGATGTTCTTTGGAAGGAATGATGCTAAAGCTGAAACTCCAGTACTTTGGCCACCTCATGCGAAGAGCTGACTCATTGGAAAAGACTCTGATACTGGTAGGTATTGGAGGCAGGAGAAGAAGGGAACGACAGAGGATGAGATGGCTGGATGGCATCACCAACTTGATGGACGTAGGTTTGAGTAAACTGTGGGGGTTGGTGCTGGACAGGGAGGCCTGGCATGCTGCAATTCATGGGGTTGCAAAAAGTCAGACACGACTGAGCGACTGAACTGAACTGAACTGAATTGATGGTGAGAGAAGCACATAGTTACTTCCATAACCATATGATAGTTTTTACCCCAGATTCTTGCGGTATACCAACTTGAAAGTGCTGAGATGAACTGTTAATAAATTACATTTAACATGACTTTAAAAGAGAATATAAAAATGGAAAGGATCATCAGACAAACAGCTGAGATCTGAGTAAACATGGTGAGTGGAACTGAAGGCAACATGCTGATGAATGATTGAAGTGACTAATGGCATGTAATAGGGAGATAAGTCATGTACTGGGGAAATGAAAAATGTATGAGTAAAATCCAATTAGCAGCCTTCCAATCAAACAAGATAATTTGTGAACAACACTGTGGCTATGGAGTGTGGTGTGATCAGCAGGTATTAGGATGGTTAGCTGGACATGCATAGAACAATATTGCATTGAGGACATTTGCTACAGAAGCAAGTGCTCATTAATAAAGGAATTTTCCATATATACAAGCATCCTTTATATTTTATAAGACATAAAAAAATCTTGTTATTATAGTCAATGGGACTAGAATTTGCAATTTTATACCTTTCATTGAGTTATGAATTGCTTTGTTCTTTTACCATACTGTATTCTAATTAATACTAGAAAAATTATCTTTTGGCGAAAGAACAAAATTGAGTTTATTATAATAAATATGTACCAATACAACACTTACAAACACATAAAATTACTAATAAAATGCTCTTTCTCAGCTGAGTAATTGGAAACACAGCTAATATATCTCCAGCCCAATGCCTGCCAGGCTCATCACGCATCTGAAGTTTAATCCATTCACTTGAAATTAATCCTGGAGTTCTCAAAGATATGTTCACATTTTCTCCTAACCCAGATTCCTGTCTATATGAGTTTCCTCTTCTGCACATTTGCAGGCAGCGTATCTCCTTAGAGAAGCTGTACTTCTGTCACAGAAGTACACCTTATGAGAATACTGGTGTCTTGGATAACCATTCCATATCTGGAGATTCAGAGAGCTTAGCTTTCAGAGCGTGAGAACTAGATTCTGTGGAGTGGTGAAGAGATATCCTTCCCACAGCTGTGTTATATGTTTTCACCAGGAGATGTATTTTAATCCAGAGTCATTGAAAATATCTCATGTACACAATCCCATCAAATCCCTCTCCTTCCATAGGCAACAGGAAACACTCCAGGAGATAAACAGGTATGTCAGCAGATATCATTCCACTGCTCTTCTCCCTCTGAAGAATGACACATCTAAACTGGAATATTTCTAAGTGAGACTTTAATTCATGGAATTATTAAAGTTTTTAATATACTAATTGCTATGGTATCATAGCATGGAAATAAAGAAAAAGGCAAAATCTAAATATTAAAAAATCATAGTTCAAACACGTGTTAAATGAATATTCTTTAATTTTGAGTTTTCTGATTTGAAATTTCTCATCAATATTGCATAAGTGCAATGAGGGCTCCCTTTTACTTAATATGCTTTCAAACTATATCTCTCCCTGTGACCTCGTAATGCTTTTGTTAAGTTATTTGCTCTTCCTCATTTGGAATCTGACTCCCTTGCCTACCAAATTCCAAATTGTTTTTCATTGCTTATGCTTCTGCCCTAACCTATTATTGTCATTTCTGACCTTGGGGATGGACTAGAAATTTCTCAAGTGGTTCAGGTGAGATCTGAAATGGAAAAGATGTGTTTCAAACTTAGCCCAAGTATGTACATGTGTGTGTGTGCTTGCGCGCGCACACACACACACACACACATACACCCCTTCTCTACAAAAGCTTGGGTTTTATATGGCGTATATACTGGATTATTTTACTAATCTGTTTAGATGACGGGCGGGCAGGATTCTAGTTTTGTTTTCTATGAATCAATTAGAGGAAAAATAGGTTAAATGAAAAAAAGAATAAGAGAGAAGTATACAGTTGCTGGGCAAGGGATGAGGATCTCTTTGCTTCCATTAGAGACACATTCAATGAGTGCCTGCTTTTCATCTAGGAAAATAGTATTGACAAAGTGGCCAGATTCAGTATTGTTTGCATTTTATAGGACAATTCAGTGATCTGACACGCTTTTTAAAAATAGCCTTGCTTATTTATGCTGAAAAAAATGCCATTTTATCCCACACATCCTTTGTCCTTTGAGATCGTATGAAAGATGATATGTATGATTAAATTCAACAGACTTACCACAAATTTAACACGATAGAAACATCAATACCTACCTAATTTGCCCATACATATTTTCAAACTGTCTTGAGACAAAATGCTATTGGTCCAGTGTTTTGCACATTTGTCCTTATTTAACCTACATCATAGTTTGGTTTTGTTTAAAAAATAATGCCACTGTCTTTCAAAGTGCTTATTTTTAATTCATTGCTATACTGTGTACACACAACATATAATAGGTATCTTTCTATATTATATATACATGCGATCAATCTATGTAAAAATTATTCCAAATTATGAAAAATATCTTTAACATATATTTTCTTAATTGTGGTTTAAAACAGCCCTGTGATTTATATGTCATTAAACTTCTCTCAAAGCTGAGGAAACAAAAATTCTGAGAGCTTAGATCAACTTCCTCAAATTAAAACCAATCCAAACAAGTTGCAAATGCCAGCCTCAGACCTTAAACCGAGGCTTTTAACTTCTGCACTAAAATACAGCACTTCCATTGCTTTAAGTTGCTTACAGTATTTTTAGGGCTGTCTTCCCCTTGGAGAATGAAGGGGATCTTTGCTGCTGCTGCTGCTAAGTCGCTTCATTCGTGTCCGACTCTGTGCGATCCCATACATGGCAGCCCACCAGGCTCCCCCATCCCTGGGATTCTCCAGGCAAGAACACGGGAGTGGGTTGCCATTTCCTTCTCCAATGCATGAAGGTGAAAAGTGAAAGTGAAGTCGCTTCAGTCTTGTCCCACCCTTAGCAACCTCATGGACTGCAGCCTACCAGGCTCCTCCGTCCATGGGATTCTCCAGGCAAGAGTACTGGAGTGGGGTGCCATTGCCTTCTCCAAAGGGGATCTTTCCTGATCCTCAAATATGTAGGTGGTTGTGCTCTCACTGGGTTCCGCTTACATGGATTAAATAGGTATTGTTTTAAAACTTCCTGTCACAGTTAGGTGCAAACTAATATACAGCATAAACCAAGACAAAAATTCAGCCTGGATTTAACCAAGAATAGCTATCTTTAGAAGGGTTAATCACATTAGAATCCCTTTGTGTGGGCTCTGTTATTGAGGCTTTTAGGTAAATAACCCAGCAGTAAAGGAAGATGGAAATAGGTTATGTATTGTGTTTCAAGATTTTAAATTAAAAAAGAAACTTATCCTCTAAAAATAATTGACACTGACACCCTTTTAGTGAAATGAAATGTTTATTTACCTAGAGGGTAGCTCAACCTGTAAAGCAGAAATCTAAATTCTTGGAACTTGGATGTTTGGGCTGTGGATAAGTAAGACATAAAATCTTGGCTATTGAGTATAACATTGTAAGTTGATTTTATTTTCCCTAAAGAAAGCAGCATAAAAGACGCTCTGTCTCATCAGGGTATTTATTCAGGCTTTAGACCCTGACCTTAAGTTCAGTTCAGTTCAGTCGCTCAGTCGTGTCCGACTCTGCGACCCCATGAATCACAGCACGCCAGGCCTCCCTGTCCATCACCATCACCCGGAGTTCACTCAGACTCATGTCCATCGAGTCCATGATGCCATCCAGCCATCTCATCCTCGGTCGTCCCCTTCTCCAGCCCCCAATCCCTCCCAGCATCAGAATCTTTTCCAATGAGTCAACTCTTCGCATGAGGTGGTCAAAGTACTGGAGTTTCAGCTTTAGCATC
>SJYX01021292.1:213761-226437 GCA_006410675.1 Oreotragus oreotragus | reverse complement strand
ATACATGACTGCTGGAAAAACCATAGCCTTGACTAGACAGACCTTTGTTGGCAAAATAATGTCTCTGCTTTTGAATATGCTGTCTAGGTTGGTCATAACTTTTCTTCCAAGGAGTAAGCATCTTTTAATTTCATGGCTGCAGTCACCATCTGCAATGATTTTGGAGCCCCTCAAAAATAATGCATCTTGGTTTTTCCGGTAGTCATGTATGGATGTGAGAGTTGGACTGTGAAGAAAGCTGAGCGCCGAAGAATTGATGCTTTTGAACTGTGGTGTTGGAAAAGACTCTTGAGAGTCCCTTAGATTGCAAGGAGATCCAACCAGTCCATTCTAAAGGAGATCGGGTGTTCTTTGGAAGGAATAATGCTAAAGCTGAAGCTCCAGTACTTTGGCCACTTCATGCAAAGAGTTGACTCATTGGAAAAGACTCTGATGCTGGGAGGGATTGGGGGCAGGAGGAGAAGGGGATGACTGTGGATGAGATGGCTAGATGGCATCACCGACTCAATGGACATGAGTTTAAGTGAATTCCGGGAGTTGATGATGGATAGGGATGATGTGCTGCAATTCATGGGGTCACAAAAAGTTGGATATGACTGAGCAACTGAACTGAATTGAACTTGACTGATGTCACTGGGGTGAAGAGGCAGGATGCTAAGAGACATAAGCCAGGGATAATTCTGTCATGGTTATCAAAGTCTACATTATAGCTAAGTGATTCTGTTAGCTTGCAGAACTTAAGAGCAATGACAAGATGCATTCCTTATTAGAATGCCTCACTAGAATCAGAGAAATGCAAAAGAAACTGTGTGCGTGTGTGTGTGTGTGTGTGCGTGTGCGTGTGCCTGTGTGTGTATGTACTCAGTTGCTGAATTATATCCGACTCTTTGCCACCCCATGGACTGTAGCCCATCAGGCTCCTTGGTCCATGAAATTTTCCAAGCAAGAGTGTTGAAATGGGTTGCTGTTTCCAACTCCAGGAGATTTTCCCCACCCAGGAATCAAGCCCAGATAGCCTGTGTCTCGTGCATTGGCAGGTGGGTTCTTTACCACCCATAATCACCTGGGAAGCCCAGACTTCTGCAAAATAGGGTACCTCTCTGGCACACCCAAGACACTTGTAACTGCTCACAGTACTAGTTATTTCTCTGTGTTCTGGGAAAGATGAAAAGGCATTCTGTCAAGGCTTGTATCAGGCTGTGGTTTAGACTGTGAACATTGCCCAGGTGGAGATGTGCAGGTCCAGGAAGATGACATGACAGTGTTCCTCCCCTGTGCCATCCCACTGATAAATGTGAAGCTTGCCTAAAGCGCTCCACATTCTTGCTCAGGAAAGTTTGAGACTCTCCCTGGGACAAAAACAAACACATATATACATATATATATATATACATACATATATACATATATATATATACACACACATATATATATATATATGTTTAATTTGACTGAATTGAATCAAATAGCTCTAAATAATGACCATAGCAGTTTGCATGCTCAGTATCAATGTATAAAAGTTGTATATGTCTGCTCTACTCGTGCCAACACCCAGCATTGTCTATATTTCTATTATTTCCAGTTTAACAGGTACAAAGTGATAACCTTCATTTCATTAATTACTAATGAATATGGCTCTTCATATGCTTGTTACCCTTTCTGTCTCTAACCCTGTTTTGTTTAATTCAGGTTTTTACCTTTTCTTGTGCCATTATCACACGTTCTTATGGGTTTGTTTTGCTTTCCAATGGTGTTAGCTTGCCTTCTTTTCTCCTCTTCATAAGGTTGAATTCTCTTGTAAAAAATTCTTCTATCAAGTTCTACCTCTAACCCCTCACTCTTCAGATCAATCCAAGGAACAGATGGGGCAATATTCCAAGAGGCAGTATCCAGCCTCTTACTCATCATGTCCACAAGGCTAAATACTTAACATCTCAAATATACTGAGTTTAACACCATACTCCTAATACTTCCCATCACTAACATAGTCAATCTATAGTCCTTATGTTAGTAAATGGCAGTTTCATCACCCTTCAGTTCCCAAGACAAAATACTGTCAAGTCATCTTTGACTTCCCTGTTTTCTAACAGCATGCAGTTCTCAGCAAGTCTCATTAGTTATATGGTCTATCAGGGATGGTGGTAGTTTGGTCACCCTCATGTCCTGGTCTTGCAGCCCCATGTACTGCAGCCCACCTGGCTCCTCTGTCCATAGAATCTTTCAGGCAAGAGTACTGGAGTGAGTTGCCAAGTCCTTTTCCAGGGGAACTTCCCTACCCAGCAATCTAACTCACATCTCCTGCATTGCAGGCGGACTTTTTACCTCTGAGCCACCAGGGAAGCCCGTCTATCAGGTATATAGCCAGTTCTTCACAACCCACTATGACCTTGTCCAGCTGATCTCTTACGTTTTAACTTTTTGTATGCCATCTGATACATGCTGTCCCAATAACTGATTTAATTTCTTTTTGTTCTTTCTTTATGTTATCACTTCTGATGCTACTGTTTAGCCATAAAGTCATGTCCATCTCTTTGCGACCCCTAGGACTATAGCCCATTGGGCTCCTCAATCCATGGAATTTCCCAGGAAAGAAGAGGGAGTGGTTGCCCTTTTCTTCTCCATGTATCTTGCTGACCCAGGGCTCAAAACTATGTCTCCTGCTTGGCAGGCAGATTCTTTACCACTGAGCCACATGGGAAGCCCTCTGTTATTGTTATGGTATACTAAGAAGATAGTTCCTTACATTTAGTGGAAAATTTTTTGATATATTCCCTTTAAAATCTGAAACTAAAGAAGGATATTTTCTATCACCATAACCATTCAGTATATCACTTGTGGTTTTGCTAAGTATCCTGCTGATAAGTTGCTTCAGTCATGTCCTACTCTGTGCGACCCCATAGACGGCAGCCCACCAGGCTGCCTCTTCCCTGGGATTCTCCAGGCAAGAGCACTGGAGTGGGTTGCCATTTCCTTCTCCAATGCATGAAAGTGAAAAGCGAAAGAGAAGTCGCTTCAGTCGTGTCCGACCCTTACTGACCCCATGGACTGCAGCCTACCAGGCTCCTCCATCCATGGGCTCCTGAGGGAAAAATAATCACTGTAAACACTGAAAGAAAAAAAAAAGTTGCCATTTTTTTGTAGATGATATGACCACCACCTAATTAGGAAAAACAGCCAAATCTATATATTAATGAAAAGCAGTAACAAAAATTCAAAGGAAATTCCTGATGGAGATTAAAATTAGGGAGGTTTTCTTTTTATTATTGTGAAAGTTACTTCATCATGGAATTGGATGTTCACCAAGGGAATGATATAAATATGAAAGAAGTGCAAGATTGAGTCCTGAGCACTCAAACATTTAGAAATAGAGAACATTATAAAGAATTGTGAAAGGAATCTGAAAATAAGTGCCCAGAAAGTTAGGAGAGAACTCCTTGAATGTAGGCCCCCAAACAAGAATAAATACAGTCTTTCAAGGAAGAAATATTGATCAATGCTGTCACACATTATTACTAGGTCAAAGAAAATGAAGACTGTGGATTGACATTGGATGACCTATTATGTCATTGGTGACCTTGAGAGGAGCCATTTGGTTAATGGTGAGAGAAAAAACTAATTAAACTAATTATGATAAATAGAAGAATTAGACATATGTATAATAACTGCTTTGCTGAGCTTCATTTATTTGTTTTTAGGATAAGATAAAAGGAGGTTTACTTAATTGCTCATGAGAATAATGCAGGGAAGGAAACTTTGTATATGCAAGAGACAGTAAAGAGAAATACTGGAGATATGTCCTTGTTGCAAACTGGTTTCTCAGAGAAACAGATTTTAAAATACCCATATTTATTTTTATTGGGGAGTTTATTGGAGAATGCTTTCAAGATTAAGGGCTGAGTAAGGAAGAAAGATGAGGACAGCAGCTTTTCTGTATTAAAGAAATTTATATTTATATAAATATAATTTGCCTATGTTATTTTTATAAAATAGTAGCTTATTATTTTATCAGTTCAGTTCAGTTCAGTTCCTGAGTCCATAACTCTTTGTAACCCCTTGGACTGTAGCACCCCAGGCTTCCCTGTCTTTCACCAACTCCCAAGCTTGCTCAAACTCATGTCCATCTAATCAGTGATGTCATCCAACTAATAACTAGCTAATGAATTAATGAAAATATGAAAATAAGAAAAGCATGATAGAAAAGTGCAAGTAAGTATATATTGTTATCTTTCTAGATGTCTTTGATGTGTTCTTGAATAAAAATAAAAAATTATGACTATATAAACCCATTTTTTAAAATACAGCATATAGTATAACTACATACATAAAATTCTGGCAATACATACTCTTTTGAATGATTAATATTAATACAAAAGGGAAATATCGAAATAATGCAAGAGATATAAAGAGCAGAAAATTCCTACTGATACTTTCTGAGTTGACATCCGTTAATCTTGGGTTGAGTAGGTGTTTATAGAAGACAATCTTTTATTCAGGGGTCATCCCCCTCTCATTTGGCATATTCTCCAAGCCAGGCTTCAGCAATACGTGAACCATGAACTCCCTGATGTTCAAGCTGGTTTTAGAAAAGGCAGAGGAACCAGAGATCAAATTGCCAACATCCACTGGATCATGGAAAAAGCAAGAGAGTTCGAGAAAAACATCTATTTCTGCTTTCTTGACTATGCCAAAGCCTTTGACTGTGTGGATCACAATAAACTGTGGAAAATTCTGAAAGAGATGGGAATACCAGACCACCTAACCTGCCTCTTGAGAAATCTGTATGCAGGTCAGGAAGCAACAGTTAGAACTGGACATGGAACAACAGACTGGTTCCAGATAGGAAAAGGAGTGCGTCAAGGCTGTATATTGTCACCCTGCTTCTTTAACTTATATGCAGAGTACTTCATGAGAAACGCTGGACTGAAAGAAACCCAAGCTGGAATCAAGATTGCTGGGAGAAATAACAATAACCTCAGATGTGCAGATGACAGCACCCTTATGGCAAAAAGTGAAGAGGAACTAAAAAGCCTCATGATGAAAGTGAAAGGGGAGAGCGAAAAAGTTGGCTTAAAGCTCAACATTCAGAAAACGAAGATCATGGCATCCGGTCCCATCACTTCATGGGAAATAGATGGAGAAACAGTGGAAACAGTGTCAGACTTTATTTTTTTGGGCTCCAAAATCACTGCAGATGGTGACTGCAGCCATGAAATTAAAAGACACTTACTCCTTGGAAGAAAAGTTATGACCAACCTAGATAGTATATTCAAAAGCAGAGACATTACTTTGCCGACTAAGGCTGTCTCTTATACACATCTAGATGTGTATAAGNAAATAGATGGGGAAACAGTGGAAACAGTGTCAGACTTTATTTTTGGGGGCTCCAAACTCACTGCAGATGGTGACTGCAGCCATGAAATTAAAAGACGCTTACTCCTTGGAAGAAAAGTTATGACCAATCTGCATAGTATATTCAAAAGCAGAGACATTACTTTGCCGACTAAGGTCCATCTAGTCAAGGCTATGGTTTTTCCTGTGGTCATCTATGGATGTGAAAGTTGGACTGTGAAGAAGGCTGAACACCGAAGAATTGATGCTTTTGAACTGTGGTGTTGGAGAAGACTCTTGAGAGTCCCTTGGACTACAAGGAGATCCAGCCAGTCCATTCTGAAGGAGATCATCCTTGGGATTTCTTTGGAAGGAATGAGGCTAAAGCTGAAACTCCAATACTTTGGCCACCTCATGAGAAGAGTTGACTCATTGGAAAAGACTCTGATGCTGGGAGGGATTAGGGGCAGGAAAAGAAGGGGATGACCGAGGATGAGATGGCTGGATGGCATCACGGACTCAATGGATGTGAGTCTGAGTGAACTCTGGGAGATGGTGATGAACAGGGAGGTTGGCGTGCTGATATTCATGGGGTCGCAAAGAGTTGGACACAACTGAGCGACTGAACTGAACTGAACTGAACTTGAGATTCATGCATGTTGCAGCATAATTGAGTGTGCAATCTTCTCTTCTACTAAGTAGTAATCCATTATATGGATATACCATGTGTATTGTTTATCCATTAACTAGCTGATGGACATTTGGATTGTTTCCAGTTTGGGGCTGTTATGATTAATGTTACTATGAACATTCACATACACATCTTTGTGAGAACATGCTTTCATCATCTTGGAAAGATCACAAAAAAGGAGTTAACAAACCATATGTCAAATTCACGTTTAACTGTTTGAGAAAGTGACAATCTCTTTTCCAAAATTTGGTATCTTTTTACATTCCCACCAGCAATGTATGAATGCTTCCATTTCTCCTTATCATTGTCAACACTTATTATTATCTATCTTTTTTATTATATCCATTCCACTGGGTTTAAAGTGGAACCTCTTTGTGGTTTTAATTTTCCTTTTCCTAATGACTGATATTTAGCATCTTCTTATGTACATATTACGCTACCCAGGTGGCACTAGTGGTAAAGAACCCACTTGCCAATGCAGGAGATGTAACAGACTTGTGTTCAGTTCCTGGGTCAGGAAAATACCCTGGAGGAGGGCATGATAAACCACTCCAGTATTCTTCACTGGAAAATCCCATGGATAGAGGAGCCTAGTGGCCTATAGTCCATAGAGTCACAAAGAGTCGAACATAACTGAAGTGACTTAGCACACATCACAGCACATGTACGTACAGGCCATTGAAATTTCTGACTTACTGATATGTCTGCAAAAATGTTTTGCCAAATCTTTAATTGGGATTTTTGCCTTTTTTATCAAGTTGTAAGTGTCCTATATATATTATCAATATGTCTTTATCAAATGTTGCTGTTGTTCAGTCACTCAGTCATGACCAGCTCTTTGAGACCCCATAGACTGCAGCAAGCCAGGCTTCCCTGTCCTTCACTAACTCCTGGAGTTTGCTCAAACTCGTGTCCATTGAGTTGACTGTGACCTCTATGACTGGCCTTGAAACTGTCATTGTGCCTATGGATATGTTATTTAGCTCCCTGACACACTACAATGAGCATATGTGTGTGAGCTAATTCACTTCAGTCAAGTCCAACTCTGTGCGACCCTATGGACTGTAGCCTGCCAGGCTCCTCTGCCCATAGGATTCTCCAGCCAAGAGCACTGGAGTGCCCTCCTGCAGGGGATCTTCCCTGCCCATGGATTGGACCCACCACATCTCTTATGTCTCCTGCAGTGGCAGGGAGATTTTTACCACTGAAGTGAAAGTGAAAGTTGCTCAGCTGTGTCCACCTCTTTGCAACCCCACGGTATTTACAGTCCATGGAATTCTCTAGGCCAGAATACTGGAGTGGGTAGCCTTTACCTTCTCTAGAGGTTCTTTATAACCCAGGGATCAAACCCAGATCTCCTGCATTGCAGGTGGATTCTTTACCATCTGAGTCACAAGGGAAGCCCAAGAATACTACAGTGGGTAGCCTATCCCTTCTCCAGAGGAATTTCCCAATCCAGAAATTGAACTGGGGTCTTCTGCATTGCAGGTGGATTCTTTACCAACTGAACTATTACCACTAGCACCACCTGGAAGGCTCTTATTAAATATATCATCTCAAATATTTGCTCTCAAGCTGTTCCTGTCATTTCATTTTCTTAATAGTGTCTTTTGCAGTAGACATTTTTAATTTGGAGGTAGTACCATTTATCTTTTTTTTTTTTTTCAAGAAATCTTTGCTACCCATGGTCACAGGTATTGTATCTAATATTTTCTAGATATTTTATAGTTTTGGACCTTACACTTAGTCTTATATTTTAAGTTACCTTTTATGTATGGTCTGAGGTGAAGGTCTAAGTTTTCTTCATTGTATGTGGATATCTAGTTGTCTCAACTTTAATTGTAGGGAAAAAACTAATCCTTTCTCCATCAGATTATTTTGACACTATTGTCAAAAATAAACAAATCAAATTGTTTTAGAATTGTCAATTCTGTTCTTCTGATCTCCATGACTATCCTTATAGCAGTACTGTATCTTTCTACTATGGCTTCATAGTAAGTTTTGAAATTGGGTGATATACATCCTCCAACTTTGTTCTTCTTTTTCAAAATAATTTTGTTTACTCTAATTCTATTTGAATTCCTATATACATTTTATAGGATTTCCCTTCCCTGGTGGCTCAAGTGGTAAAGAATCTGCCTGCAATGCAGGAGACCTGGGTTTGATCCCTGGGTCTGGAGGATCCCCTGTAGAAGAGAATGGCAACCCATTCCAGTATTCTTGCCTGGAAAATCCTATGGACAGAGGAGTCTGGCAGGCTATAGTCCATAGGGTCACAGGAGTCTGACGTGACTTAGTGACTACACAAGCACCAGCACCATTTTAGGACGAGCTTGTTAATTTATATAAAAATTCTGCTGAAATTTTCTTAAAGAATGTGTTGAATGGCAATAGATTTGAGAACTGCCATCTTGATGATAATGAGTCTCCCAATCCATGAGGATGATTTCTTCTGTAACTTTGTTTTATTTATTAGTTTAGTGTGAGTGTTTGTATGAGTGTGTGCATTCCTTTTGAATTTTCTAGCAAGAGCATGTCATCCAAAAATAAAGATTTATCATTCCTTTGCAAACTAGATAACTAGATGTCTTATTTAGTCTCAAACATCCAGTAAAATTTCAAATTTACCACATTTCACTTTATCACTTGAACAGTCATGAGAACATATCCTGTTCTCAAGTACTAAAACCCCTATCGGGGAGCTGATGAGATTATTGATAAAATGATAATAACCTGTCTGGGTCCAGAAATCACATGTCAAATTTCAAGATAATATCTGTATAAACATTAACAACTTCTCAATTACATTCCATTCTAACCCAAACTCACAGCTTGTCTAAGACGATCAATTTATATAACATATTTGAAATTGACTTGTAAACTGCCAGGCACCTTGCAATTATATACTAACATCTCTTTTTTAATCAATATACATATTATAGGCAGCAAAATTTTGAGATTTGCTAGGCCAACATACACATTTTTAGTGTCACTATGCGAGGACCTGGACTAGGCCTTCCTCATCGCTCACATATATCATGACAATTATTTTCTAAATTATCTCCACATTTATAGTCTTTCTGTATGTGATCCTTCTTCAATGTGTATTCCAAATTATCTTTAAAAAAATTATACATGACCATATCACTACCTTGATTAAAAATTCTATAAAAAAGTTTTTTTGAGCATTTCCTTAATCGTAGGCATTTAGATAACTTCCAGAATGTTGCTGTCATGACCACTGCAAATTATATAGCAATGGAATTCTTAATTCGTCTGTTTAACACAGACACTTCCTCTTCCAGAATGTATATTATAAGAGACTCACCAGATTATGTCACACACATTTTCTAAAATTTAGAAGTGCACAAATGTTTAAACTGTAGGAAATGTTTACAGTGTATGTGTGTGTGTGCATGCACATGCATGTATTCATATGTGCATGGAAACTTGCAAGCCTGAAAAGACAGCCACCAAAATACTAAATATGATTATATCTGGGTAGGTGGTCAGGGATCCTGTCAGAAATGGCGATCAAAGGGATTTTAGCCTTGTCTAATATATATTTACATTCCTAAATTTTGTCCCAGTTTACAGTTATATATGTAGGCCTATGTAAGAATCTGTTCTGGGTGAAAATAGTTTTTAAATAGATAATAAGATGTAAAAATGTGCCTTTAAGCATCTGTATTCTTAAAGGAAAACAAAATCATTTATAACAAAATACTTGCTGCTATGATTATCTGAGGCATATTAGATTTGCCAACTTTGAGAAAAAAGAGAACTGGCCAATCATAACTAAATGGTTGCCACCAGAAATTTTCTTCCCTCATTTTATTTTCTGAGAATATTTTTTATCACACCCTTTGTAAAGTGTTCAGGAGCCTGATTCATAACACTAACCAGTAATGGTTTATCTGTTATTAAACACTTTTTTAGTGGGTGATGTGTTTAATATTCATGAATCCTTCATTACATTGCACTGATTGAAAGTCACACCATTACTGATGAAAGATAGTGTTGAACTAAACTCAGATATAAACCAGTGCAAGTGTTAATATAAATGACAAGAATTTCATTAAACCAACTGCCTAGTCTTTTTAGATAGTTGAAAGCAAATGTGAACCTAGTAAAGAAATGCATATTAACATTGTTCTGAAATAAAATGTAGTTCAATAACTAGAGTTATTAGGCTATTTATTTCAAGGAACAATATACATCTAGGAGATGAGAATTTTGTCCTCGAGTGTTTTCTCTCTGTACCAGTGCTTGGATACAGATTACTGCCAATTACACATGTAATGGACTGCATTTGCAGTTATTACTGGGTTAAGATTTGTCTTACAGTTTGCAAATGACCAATTTCTCTTCAAAATTGTGTAGTAATTATTGTCAAAATTGGATATCAGCACAGCCTCTTAAACACAATGTATAAATTTTTTTCTTTTCACAGAAAACAAATGATCTCTAAAATCAGCTATTGTCATGGCTAATGAACACACTGTAAAGATCCCCTGAATTTCCCCCTGGACCAATTTCAGCAGGTCCAAAGCATAACATAATTTAAATATGTGAGTTATGATCAACCAGCATCACTTTATATGTAGAAGTCCTGTGAGGAAACAGTTAAGGACAGAAAATCAGTTCCTGCATATCATTATTTCTCTCACTCTCCATATTTACTAAGTTATGAAATGTTGCCAGTAATTTTCTCCTTTCCCATCTTCCCTGAACCTGATTTTAATGTCATCATTCATCCCCTCACCTTTTCTTGAGTGAAGAAGCCTCTTAGTTTTTCTCTTTACATTTAGTCTTCCCTTGTTGGTTACAAATATGCTTTAAATATCTTTTAATTATTTTTCCCAATAATTTGTGGATAGATTGTCAAACTAGAATCACAAGTCATGATACTTATTTATTCATCCAATCAGTGTTTATTAAATATCCTTCCTGGATAATATTCTGTATAAATGCAATCCATGTTTTATTGTTGTATTTACACATTATGGTTAAGAGGAGGCCTTTGTAAAAGAAAGTATGCTTCATTGAGAGGTAATATCTGAATTTGATCTTGTCTTGATTGCCCCACTCTGAGCTCAGAATTCTTACTTCAGATATCCAGAATCTTCATTAATGTGTGTGTCTATCGCCAAGTTATTACTAACCTAGACAGCATATTGAAAAGCAGAGACATTACTTTGCCAACAAAGGTCTGTCTAGTCAAGGCTATGGTTTCTCCTGTGGTCATGTATGGATGTGAGAGTTGGACTGTGAAGAAAGCTGAGTGCCAAAGAATGGATGCTTTTGAACTGTGGTGTTGGAGAAGACTCTTGAGAGTCCCTGGGACTGCAAGGAGATCCAACCAGTCCATACTGAAGGAGATCAGCCCTGGGATTTCTTTGGAAGGAATGATGCTAAAGCTGAAACTCCAATACTTTGGCCACCTCATGCAAAGAGTTGACTCATTGGAAAAGACTCTGATGCTGGGAGGCATTGGGGGCAGGAGGAGAAGGGGATGACAGAGGATGAGATGGCTAGATGGCATCACTGACTCAATGGACGTGAGTCTGAGTGAACTCCGGGAGTTGGTGATGGACAGGGAGGCCTGGCGTGCTGTGATTCATGGGGTCATAAAGAGTCGGACATGACTGAGCAACTGAACTGAACTGAACTGATTGCCATAAAGTATTTCTGGCTGCATATCACTGCATAGAGTCCTGTAGGTATTTGAAGTGCAATTTATGGTTCAGTTACGATAAAGGTGATTACTCCACCTTCCTTTCACTGCTTGAGCATTGGTGTCCAAAAGTATATCCATCTACTCCATGAAGCAGGCCCCAGTTCTGCCATGAAAATCAATGAGAAGTTAGAAAGAGGGGGTGATTGGTCTTAATTTGTCCTTCAGCATCCTGAATTAATTTCTTTGTGCAAGAAGCTTCTTAAATTATTGCTGTAGATTTACAGAATTGCTGTGATTATATCTTCATATACCATACATCCAGCATCCTCTGTTAACATCATTACATTAAAATGGTTTTAGAATGGTACATTTAATTAGGATATTTTTAGCATTCCTTAGGTTTTTTTTGTATCTGAATATTATAGATATATGCCCTTTGTTAGAAATGTTTTTTTATAATATTTTCTCCCAGTTTGTGATTTTCCTTTCTATTAATGCTGTCTTTTACAGAGCAGAAGTTTAAATTGTAATAAAATTCAGCCTATCAATTTTTCCTTCATGGATTTTGTTGTTGGTATTGCAATAGCAAGAAGAGATAAGAAAGCCTTCTTCAGCAATCAATGCAAAGAAATAGAGGAAAACAACAGAATGGGAAAGACTAGAGATTTCTTTAAGAAAATTAGAGATACCAAGGGAACATTTCATGCAAAGATGGACTCAATACAGAAAGAAATGGTATGGACTTAACAGAAGCAGAAGATATTAAGAAGAGGTGGCAAGAATACACGGAAGAACTGTACAAAAAAGATCCTCACGACCCAGATAATCATGATGATGTGATCACTAATCTAGAGCCAGACATCTTGGAATGTGAAGTCAAGTGGGCCTTAGAAAGCATCACTACGAACAAAGCTAGTGGAGGTGATGGAATTCCAGTTGAGCTGTTTCAAATCCTGAAAGATGATGCTGTGAAAGTG
>SJYX01021292.1:195250-211144 GCA_006410675.1 Oreotragus oreotragus | reverse complement strand
TTTTTTTTTTTTTAGAGCTTCCATTTTACTTTATTTTACTTTACAGTACTCTATTGGTTTTGGCATACATTGACATGAATCTGCCACGGGTGTACACGAACTCCCAAACATGAACCCCCCTCCCACCTCCCACCCCACATCATCCCTCCGGATCATCCCCATACACCTGGGCATACACACTGAGGAAACCAGAATAGAAAGAGACACATGTACCCCAATGTTCATCGCAGCACTGTTTATAACAGCCAGGACATGGAAACAACCTAGATGTCCATCAGCTGATGAATGGATAAGAAAGCTGTGGTACATATACACAATGGAGTATTACTCAGTCATTAAAAAGGATGCATGTATGTTTTTGAATTATAGTTCTACCTGGGTGTGTGCCTACTAGTGGAATTGCTAGATCATATGAATCAAACTAAATTTCTGTTTTTAGGTTTCTGAGAAAACTCTACACTGTTTTCCATAGTGGCTGCACTAACTTACATTCTTACCAACAGTGTAGCAGGGTTCCCTTCATTAAAAAGTCTACAAATAGCAAATGCTGGAAAAAGTGTGAAGAAAATGGATAGTTTTAAATTTTTTTCCAATATTAGACTTTTATTTCCTTTTTGTCCTATTGTACCAACAAAGATTCCAGCAGGAAATTTAGTTGGAATAATGAAATTGGATGTCCTTGAATTGTTCTTGATCTAAGGGGGAAGCACTTATCTTCTCAAAATTACTTATAAAGTTAGCTGTACTGTTGTTTTGTCTTGTTTTTAGATGTTCTTTAGCAAACTAGAGAAGCATGTTTCTTTTTCTAGTTTGTGGAGAATTTTCATCATGAGTGGATGTCGGTTTCCTCAGATGCTTTTTCTGTGTCTAGTCTACTATTATTAGATAGTATATGTGATAAATTTCAATTAGATCAAGTCTGTTAGTATTGTTCACGCCCTTACTGATTTTGTGCCTGCTTGATATGCTAATTTTACATGTTGAGTAACAGTGTATTAATAGGATAATTGGACCAGGAAATAGCAACCCACTCCAGGATACCAGCCTGGAGAATTCCATGGACAGAGGAGCCTGGCTGGCCACAGTCCATGGGGTCACAAGGAGTCTAACACAACTGAACACCTGAACACAATAGAATAAGAGTGTATTATCTGTTCTTCTTGTGTTTTATCAGTTTTTGCCTCATGTATTATTATTTTTTGTTGTTAAGTGCATAAATATTTAGTATTGGTATAACTTCTTGCTGAATTGGCAGTCTTATCATTATGTGCTATCCCACTTATCTCTGATCATTTTCCTTATTTTAAAGTTCTACATTTTCTGAAGTTATCATAGCTACTTCAGCCTTATTTTAACTGTTGTTAACATGTTAATTCTTTCCCCACTCCTTTATTTTTAACTGAATTAAAGGAATTCCCTTCTCGCCATCTCTGGGGCACAGTTCTGGGAATATCTTTTCTCTTGGAGAACAAGGCTTTTTTGTGGAATAGGTTGTGGTCCTACTTTACGAAGATTACTCCTTCCCTTGACTTCCATGATTTCCAGGAGTTTCCAGAGTCATAGAGGGGTCCTTCTTGGCTTTCTCAACCATGAGATCCTGGTGAGTCTCCTAGGGATAAAACGTGTGAAAGTCTGGTACACTCCCTAGGATTGCAGACCTCTGAAATTCTTTATTCTCAAGCTAATCTACATTCAGCCTCCAGCAACTTCCTTTTGATTTACATAGTTTTTTTTTTAATAAATTTACATTTCCACCAGCTTGTGTTGAAGGGAAGTAGATCTTGGTTGTGTTTTTCAGTGATAAGTTAAATTTACGTAGAATCAGGTAAAATTCAGTAACATTGCTTATGCTCAGAATATATTTGAAAATGAATATTAAATTTCCACATTTTGTGACTCTACATCCCATCTCCTTCAATAGTAAGTTCATTCTGCCTTCCAAATAAATTTAAAGCTGTCATCCCCCAAATCAATAAAACTATGAATAATATCATGGTTACTGCAAGTATCCTGGGATTTATGAGCCTGAAGTATTTTGGAGTCACCATACTTGATGGGAAATGTCAAGAGGCAACCTGACTGAACTATCAGCTCAGATAGCTGATAAAACATGTTTGGGGATATGTCTGTAAAAGTGTTTCCAGAATAGATTGGCATTTGAATCAGTAGTTTGAGTAAAGAAGGTCCACCTTCTCTAATATGCCATGCAATGCACAATGCAGTCTGTGTGAATTACAGGAGGGAATTTTTTACTGTCTGGAGAGAGGTTCATCTTTGTTGATAATTCTTATATTTTAGCTTGATGGGAAATCTCAAGAGGCAACTTGACTGAACTATCAGCTCAGATAGCTGATAAAACATGTTTTGGGATATGTCTGTAAAGGTGTTTCCAGAATAGATTGGCATTTGAATCAGTAGTTTGAGTAAAGACGGTCCACCTTCTCTAATACACCATGCAATGCACAATGCAGTCTGTGTGAATTACAGGAGGGAATTTTTTACTGTCTGGAGAGAGGTTCATCTTTGTTGATAATTCTTATATTTTTACAAATATTTTAAAGGTTAGCCTATAAGCAAAGCTTTGTGTATTTTTGGTAGAATATACTGTTTGTCTTCTCTTCTTTTCCCTTTTGTCTTTTTCCTTTCCTTTTTCCTTTTTGTCCTGAGCAAGAATAGCAGTATATATTGATATATTTTACAATATTGAGAGTGATTTTACACATTACCACAGCATGGTAAAATCCATAAATATTTAGTAAATTATATTTTAAATTAGTTTACTGCAGTGTTTAAAGATTATAGGGAACACCTGTGTAGTCACCATTGTAGTTCTCAGTTTTAACATAATCATTTTAAAATAACATATAAAGAATCATATAGGCTACTTTTACATAAAACTAATGGTAAATCTTGGCTAATATTCAAAAGAAAATTCAGTTACAGAGACAATACTCTTTAGTGAATATAAAACCAATATAAAGCAAAATAATTCAGAATCACTTTTTTAAACATCATCTGAATAGCATAAATAACATGCTGTTTTTAAGAAAGCCTAAGTTTTTACCTAGACTGTAATGCAGCCTGTTCACAATTTAAAAAAGAGAAAAGCTGTTGTGTTTCTAATTGGAAAGACAAGGGAAGATGTGTGGTGTTACCTAGGGGTATTCTGCAGAAAGACATCTCCCCATGATTGACATTAATGGGAGTTTCACATGTGTGTTTGGGAAAGAAAACCTCCCTAATTAGTGTTTTCCTGCCATACATTTCATTTCTCATAGGGTTTAGTTGATGAGCTGTATCAGCAATATGACTTTAGAAATGTTTACCAAAGAAAGAATGAATCAAGAAAACATTTCTTCCTTTGAATTTAGAATCCAATATAATTTAATGCATAATTAGAGTTTAAATGGTGCCATTAAAACACATAGTACAAAAAATAAACATATACATTTCCCATCCCCTAGTTCTAAGTCTTAGTACTTGAAAAAAATTATGCTCTTTGTAGAGCTAGAAATTAAAATAGATAAATAATGATTAATGAATAGAGACATAGAGACGTAGTTCCATGAAGCATCCTAAAATTAAGTGCCTGTCACTGTACAATATGACAGTATCTGAACTTATTCTATAGAATCATTTTGAAAAATGTTTTCAAAGTTTTATAGAACTGATAAATTTGAAATGCCTTATTCCTCAATTATAGGTTGTTCTATTTATTAGTGTAATTGCTATGTCTTAGGTGTATTTTCAGAAAAGACTGTAATGTTTCTATGTTTAACTTTTTGAAATCTCTACAAAGTTTCACATTTCTACTTATATTAAAATCACTGAATATATCTGTCCTTAAGATAGTTGATTAATGCTTTTTTTCCCCCCATATAAATCATCAAGGCTTATCAGAGATGTTTGAGTACTCTAGCATCTACAACTTTCATCCTTCATCTCCTGGCCATATTATTTTTCTCTCTCTGCTCTATCATTTTCACCATGACTCTTTTTAACTTATGATATGCTCAATATAATAGTTTCATATATGACTTGTCTGTTTTAGGTAACATAATGGCCCCTAAAAATATTCACATCTTAATCTCAGAATCTGTAAATGTGTTATGTTACATGGCAAAGGGAATTAAGGTTAGAAATGAAATTGAGGTTTCTAATCTCTTAAAATAAGGAGATCATCCTCAGGTTTCTGAGTGGACCCAACATAATCACAAGAGTTCTTATAAATCAAAAAGGGAGACAATAGTATCAGTGTCCCAGATATGCTAAATGAAAAAGACCCAGTTAGCTGTAACATTCTTTGACTGTAGAAGGGGTCATAAACCAAAGAATGTGTACAACCTCCAGAAAAAAAGCAAATAGATTCTCCGGTAGGGCCTCCAGAAGGAACTCAGCTGTGCCAACATTGGGATTTGAGCCCAGGGAGACCCATTTAGGACTTCTAACATCCTAAACTATAAAATGGTAAATCTGTATTGTTTTTAGCCATCAAGTTTGGCAGTTTGTTACTATAGCAACAGAAGACTGTCAAAAGTATAATTAATAATTCATTTAGATATGCTGACAATAAAATAATGATAAAGTATTCCTTCTTCTCCTATTACTTTTCTCATTACTCCAGCTATGTCTTCTTATACCAGATTGCAAGTTTTTGGTTTGTCTTTCTCCACTCCATACACACTTATATTCAATTATTTGTATTTTTAAAATCATTTTAGTTTGTCTGATTTTTTATTCTAATGTTCATTCTTGATAGTCTGCTTCTTAATTCATTCACCTAGACAGAGGCAACAGCCTCCTGAAAAATCTCCATGACTTCTTTTTTGCACCAGGATGTACTTCATATGTCCAACAGAGATAAAGGGTCCTCTAAGGAAAAGGCAATGGCGCCCCACTCCAGTACCCTTGCCTGGAAAATCCCATGGGTGAAGGAGCCTGGTGGGCTGCAGTCCGTGGGGTTGCTAAGAGTCCGACACCACTGAACAACTTCACTTTCACTTTTCTCTTTCCTGCATTGGAGAAAGAAATGGCAACCCACTCCAGTGTTCTTGCCTGGAGAATCCCAGGGACGGGGGAACCTGGTGGGCTGCCGTCTATGGGGTTGCACAGAGTCGGACATGACTGAAGCGACTTAGCAGCAGCAGCAAGGAAGATCTGATATTTAATTAGCTGTTCTTACAAATGTTCTTACCTTTAAATCTAATAAAATTGCAGGATTTACCAAAATAAACATACACATAACACCCCAAACATGTTTGAATTTATTTAGAACTGAGCAACTTGGCTAGACTATGATGTCTGTTTAAACCAACTATATGGAAAAGCAGTCTAGATGTTGCTAGTTTAGATGTGATCAGCATTAGTAGATTTTTAATAAATCTGTTTACCTTCTATAATGTGAGTGAGCCTCACCCAATCAATTGACATCCTTCAAAAGCAAGCACAAAGTCTCTTGAAAAGGGAAGAATCCTGCCTTCAGATGGACTTCAGACTCATGACTGCAACAGTAACTGTGCTAACAGTCTCCAGAATACCATCCTGTCCTACAGATTTCAAACTTGCCAACCCTCACAATCATGTGAACCAATTTCTTAAAATCTATCCATATATCTACCTATCTCCCTATCAGTGTCTATCTGTTGGACTGGATTCTCCAAAGAGACAAAAATGATGGGATACACAGGAAAATACAAAAGACTAATTAGATTCTGACTTCAGTACTATAATTTGACAACAATGTAGACATGTAAGATGGTGATTACAGTAGTAGTGGAATGGAAACAGAGGAAAAGAAGACCATTATTAAAAAATATGAAACAGTAGCCATCTGAAAAGTAATCATTATATATTATTCTATCTAGTCTTTCTAAATGTTTGGCATCCTGTAACACTCAGGGAATAGTTGGACCATCAAGGATAGTTCATCTACAGGTGACACAAAGGCAAAAAATTGTGCCTGAAAACACATCAGTACATTTTTATCATCTCATAAGTCTGACATTAAGCTGTTAAGGGCTAGAGTGTCTAAAACGCTCTCAAAAACCTTAGTTTGTTGTTGTTTTTTAATTCTTTCCTGCCATCATTATCACGTTGGCTTTTTTGAATTCATGCTTATATCTCTTTGGTCATGAAATAACCAGCTCAGCTTCAAATGTTGTCTGAGTGTTAGGGAAAAAGAAAAATGGAAAGGTCAGTTCCAGTATTATGTCCTTTTAATGGAAAAACATGGACATTCAAGAAGTCTCCAAGAAGTTTACTTCTTGAGATTCATTGACTAAAGTATCAAGCAAGGTTTCAGTTTGAGTAAGGGTGGAATAATTTATATTAAACTAACCTTCCCACAGATAGAAAATATTTTAAGCAAATCAAGAAAGAAAAAAAAAAGCCAGTTCTTTAGAGGCACTTGATTCTGATCAAAATAATTATTTTTTAATGCAAATGTATTTAGCTCTTAAAAATAAGGGAGCGCATCACACTTCAGGGTGCTCGAATCATGGGGCAGCTTGAAGTGAAGCAGAAAGGCACTACTTTATAATGTTAAGGAAGCAGAAAGCTTACAGGAGAGGAGATAGCTGGCTGGACTTCCTCGTCCCTGGTGGGGTCATAGCTTGTCAGTCTGGTCCAGTGGTTGAGGAGTTTGGAGATTCAGTTTGTTGTGTGATGACTTGACAAATTCTGTATATATTTTCACCAAGTTTAGTGGCCCTTTGGGGACTTGTCTCAATTTTTTTCCCCAAATGTAATGATGACATACTCTACCTGGCAGCTAACAGGACTAATTTCTTTAGCATACCCTATAATAATTTTGATTTTGAATTGTGGTTCTGGGGAAGACTCTTGAGAGTCCCTTGTACAGTAGAGAGATCAAATCAGTCAGTCCTCAAGGAAATAAACCCTGAATACTCATTGGAAAGACTGATGCTGAAGCTGAAGCTCCAGTACTTTGGCCACCTGATGAGAACAGCTGACTCACTGGAAAAGACCCTGATGCTGGGAAAGACTGAAGGCAAAAGGAGAAGAGAGTGGCAGAGGATGAGATAGTTGGATAGCATCATCAACTCAGTGGTCATTAACTTGGGCAGACTCTGGGAGATAGTGGGGGACAGGGAGGCTTGATATGCTGCAGTCCATGGGATCATAATGAGTTGGACATGACTTAGTGACTAAACAACAACAAAAAATAATAATTTTAGTAGGATATATCTCAGTTGTCGACTTAAAAATTTTTTTATTCCATATTATTTTAATTAACATAGACTTTTTGTTTATGTGAGAGGGAGGTGCTAAAAAGAAATCAAGAATAAACATTTTTTTTAATCTTCCAGCACTGTTCATACAGAAATACCCCCTTTCCACAGATGTCTGAACTCTTCCATATTGGCTTAGTTGTCACTGGGAAATTATGTTATCTCCAGTTTGGATGTCTCTTAGTAACTAGTTACAGTTTGCATTTATATTTTAGATTTCATATTTTTTTCTATATTTCAGTTTCCTCAAGGAAATAAAGCTTACTTTTGAGATCAAGGAATGTCCTGACTCCACTTGAATTACAATAATGCTATTGTTGTTTACATGAAAGTTAAATTCAACATTCTAAGTGAGATAAATTGGTATATGTAGGAATAGATATATACTATAGCTGTAACACAAGTATAGATAGATGTACATATACACAGAAATAAATACATTTATATTAACAATATAAAACATATGCCATATATACAAAAGATAGGATATGTGGAGAATCTGCTATATGTATGGAGTGACTATTTTAAACTTCCCCCTTTAGTTTGGAAACAATGAGTATAGATAGCATATTAATCTGTCTGAGCAAACCCATCAACAATGGAATCTTTTTGTTATTCACCAACCTTATGTAGGGAAGAGTATACTTGAATTCATTTTTTGGGAAGGAGAGTTTTTCAAAGAAGCTTCTGGAGATTGCATGCTGTTGGTCAGTGATGAGATGTATTGCTAGTCCCTTCACTTCTGTTTGTAACTACCTGTGGTCATTAAATGTCCAATTAATAATTTTTAAAAAGTGAACAAGAGACTTTTCAGATTCAAGATGTTTGAACATTTTCAAGAGGGAAAAAAAAAAAAAAACCAACGTAAAAACACAGCAAAGATCATATAAATTCTTAGGAAAATGTTATCAAAAGTGAATAATCTTATAAGAGCCCAGAGGTGTAATCTGTTTTCTGAATTCACACTGGCATGTGGATAGGCTGGAAAGTGTTTCTGGGTATAGAGTGTGGCTGATAACCTGGTTTCTGAATTAGTCACTCTGGCACTACTGATCCACCTAGTGAGAATTATTGCAGTTTCTAGTTAAGAAAGTTGATTGAAGTCATCCTTAAGAATGTAGTAATGGGAATCTAATGTTATTTATCATAAACCTTTAAATTTATCTCAAATTAGGGAGATAATTGCACTCTTCCACTTACACTCTCAAAACTATGCATGATCAAGCAGCTAATAACACATGTCCACTACTGGGTGTACAAAAGAGAACCAAAGGTGCTTAATTATATTTAAGTGTGGAGCAGTGTGTATACTGAAGCTAAGAAATGTATTAACATTTAAAATCTCTCATTTTTAAAAAACCGTAAGCAATATCTAAAAGGAATATACCATAAATCTGAAAGACGAAGGTAATTACACTTGGGTTTTGGAAATTACATCAATATTAGTGAATATTTTATAAAAGTAATTGCAGTTGTTTTGAATTGATCCTTGGTGAGACCTCCATCTATTTTTTTCCTTTTGACAGAAAAGTTGACTCAAAATCGTGCGTTGGTTAAGATAACTAATCACAAATGTTCAAAGCAAACAGATTTTATGTATTTTGGAAGTTAACTGAAAATAGTTACATCAGGAATAACTTAATTAAATGACCACTCATGAATTTTCCAAGACATTATGAATCATAAATTTTCAATCACTTGTGCAAATCTGTTCAGTTCAGTTCAGTTCAGTTCAGTCTCTCAGTAGCGTCCGACTCTTTGCGACCCCGTGTATCGCAGCACGCCAGGCTTCCCTGTCCATCACCAACTCCTGGAGTCCACCCAAACTCATGTCCATTGAGTTGGTGATGCCATCCAGCCATCTCATCCTCTTGTTGTCCCCTTCTCCTCCTGCCCCCAAACCCTCCCAGCATCAGAGTCTTTTCCAATGAGTCAACTCTTCTCCTGAGGTGGCCAAAGTATTAGAGTTTCAGCTTTAGCATCAGTCCTTCCAATGAACACCCAGGACTGATTTCCTTTAGAATGGACTGGTTGGATCGCCTTGCCATCCAAGGGACTCTCAAGAGTCTTCTCCAACACCACAGTTAAAAAGCATCAATTCTTTGGTGCTCAGCTTTCTTCACAGTCCAGCTCTCACATCCATACATGACCACTGTATGTATGTGCAAATCTGTAGTCACTGGCATTTTTCTTCTCGTTATCTTTTTCTTTTTGCATTGTCTATAATTGTAGGAGAAGGAAATAGCAATCCACTCCAGAATTATTGCCTAGAGAATCTCATGGACAGAGAAGCCTGGCAGGCTACAATCTATGGGGTCGCAAGTCAGACATGACTGAGTAACTAAATCACCACCATAATTGTAGGAATGTGTATATAAATTTCCTGCCCATAGTCAGACAGGAAATGAGGCAATATATATGAAAGAAATATGTAATTAAATCCAAATTAGATAATTTATTTTACAAATACCACAGAGACCTAATATTTTCAAAAATAAAACATTTTAAGAATGAATAAAAATTCTTAAAAATGTTTTTATTATCTGGATCACTTGTTTTAAGCTATAATTTTGCAGTAATTAAAATGACAATCACTTTGCTCAATGACTTAAAAGCTCACTGTTGGTAAATAAGGTTTGAAATTGTCTAAGGCTGTGTGTACAATTTATTTTCAGAGAACCAGTTAAATATTTCTGGAAATAAGTTGTAAAACTGGTGTATTGAAATGACTGTTGTTATTGTTTAGTTGCTCAGTCATGTACAACTCCCTGCAACCCTGTAGACCGTAGCCCTCCAGGCTCCCCCGTCAATGGAATTTTCCAGGCAAGAATGCTGGAGTGGGTTGCCATTTGCTTCTCCATGAAATGAGTACTGCCCTGTAAATAGATAAAGTCTTGAATGTCAGGGTTATCTGTTTTATGGAATTCAAAATCTGTTTAGAAACTCAACTTATGTTTTATGTCATATACATAAAAAAATTATCTCCTACCATTGTGTAAATAAATATCTCCTGAAGTGATGAATTCCACTGACAATCTGAGAAAAATAAGATAATGATTTCAGTATTAAGAACTAGCTAATATCTTCACCATTCATTTTTATTTTGTTCAGTATGTTCTTTCAGCACCCTACATATATAGTTATTGCTTCCACTTATTCCATCCAAATCTGAGCTCACTGGTGACTCTGACAGCCAACTAACTGTTTTGAAACCAAAAGCTTAAATTCAGGGATTACTGATATAAATGACAATCAGAAGTGTCTGGCAGTATTCTCATGAAAAATGATACTTTAACTGTTGAAATATATTATTTATTATTTAAAAAACCACCAGGCATAAATGCTAGTGGTAGATGCTTTTGATTGGATGTCTCATGTGTGATTCATTCATTCTACAAGTTTGAAAATATTGAAAACTATATTTTCCTCTCAAACCAGAGTTCCAAATATGAATTAATTCCATCTAATTCAAGTATGAATTTGATGCAGGCTAGAGATATTTGGAAGGTAGAGGTCGAGTTTCATCTTCTGTTTTAGCTCTTCTTCAGTTCAGCCACTCATTCGTGTCCAACTCTTTGCTACCCCATGGACTGCAGCATGCCAGGTGTCCCTGTCCATCACCAACTCCCGGAGCTTCCTCAAACTCATATCCATTGAGTCGGTGATGCCATCCAATCATCTCATCCTCTGTCGTCCCCTTCTCCCATCTTCACTCTTTCCCAGCATCAGGGTCTTTTCCAGTGAGTCAGTTCTTCACATCAGGTGGCCAAAGTATTGAAATTTCAACTTCAGCTTCAGTCTTTGCAATGAATATTCAAGACTGATTTCCTTTAGAATTGATTGTCTCTTTTCAGTCCAAGGGACNTTTCCCAGCATCAGGGTCTTTTCCAGTGAGTCAGTTCTTCACATCAGGTGGCCAAAGTATTGAAATTTCAACTTCAGCTTCAGTCTTTGCAATGAATATTCAAGACTGATTTCCTTTAGAATTGATTGTCTCTTTTCAGTCCAAGGGACTCTCAAGAGTCTTCTCCAACACCACAGTTCAAAACATTAATTCTTCAGTGCTCAGCTTTCTTTATGGTCCAACTCTCACATCCCTACATGGCTACTGGAAAAACCAAAGCTTTGACTAGACAGACCTTTGTTAGCAAAGTAACATCTCTGCTTATTAATATGCTGCCTAGGTTGGTCATAGCTTTTCTTCCAAGGAGCAAGGGTCTTTTCGTTTTATGGCTGCAGTCACCATCTGCAGTGATTTTGGAGCCCCCACAAAATAGTCTTTCACTGTTTCCACTGTTTCCCCATCTATTTACCATGAAGTGATGGGGCCAGATGCCATGATCTTAGTTTTCCGAAAGTTAAGCTTTATGCCAACTTTTTACTCTCCTCTTTCACTTTCATCAAGAGGTTCTTCAGTTCTTCTTGCTTTCTACCATAAGGGTGGTGTCATCTGCATATCTGAGGTTATTGATATTTCTCCCGGCAATCTTGATTCCAGCTTGTGCTTCGTCCACCCCAGCATTTCTCATGATGTATTCTGCATATAAGTTAAATAAGCAGAGTGATGGTATACAGCCTTGACATACTCCTTTCCAAATGTGGAACCAGTCTGTTGTTCCATGTCTGGTTCTAGCTCTTCTTACATAGATGAACATTTCCTGTGGAAGAATTCTAGAGTCATATCCATTCTCCAGTTCCTTGTTCAAGAGACAGATACAACTATTTCAGTATTTTAATGTGCCCAGTGGTTTTGGATGTCCATTCTCTATGAGTATGAGAAGTCACTGCGTTATGGCTTCCTGATGTTGACTTAGTTCCAGTATAGCCTGGAAGCCAGTTATTCCCCCAGACCATTAGTTGTGAAGTGACCACTCAACGAGTTCCATATTAGAATTGAATCTTCAGGTCCTTAAAATAATTCTCTCAGTTCCTAAATCCTTCTATTAAAATAGCTAGAGTGTTTTCTGTTTCTCATGTGAATTCTACTAATCAAATAATAAAAATGTGAGAATGACTAAACTATGAATAGCTAAAGAAATTTGTGTCATATCTAACTGAGTGATCAAGAAAATCAGTTCAGTCCAGTCTGAGAGTTCAGACGGTGAAATATGCATGGGGAAATGCCAATACTACAGGGTATAAAACAGTCTAGAAAAGGGCACTCCTGAAATTAATAAATGTATGATGCTTAGTGAAGTGGTTGTGCAGAAAACAACAATTAACATCATCAAAATAATAATGATGATGATAATATTTAAAATCTGCTTAAGTGTATAGTGGGCAAAAGTACTAAAGTAATTGGATTTAGGAAATTGAATCTAGAAAGTGAAGAGGAACTAAAAAGCCTCTTGATGAAAGTGAAAGAGAGAGTGAAAAAGTTGGCTTCAAGCTCAACTTTCAGAAAACGAAGATCATGGCATCTGGTCCCATCACTAGGCGTGCTGTGATTCATGGGATCACAAAGAGTCAGACACGACTGAGTGACTGAACTGAACTGAACTGAAGAGAAGATGCATTTTATGGAACACCCATAGCCAAGTCTATGGATCACCTCTCAGGCCACATTCAAAACTCTCCTCTGATAAAAGAGGGATAATGTTTCCCTGAATTTGACAGGCAGGAAACATGAGCAGTCAATTGACAAGTAATATTATAGCACATAACCTACAGTTGGCAGTATCACTTAAGATGTCTCAGTGAACACACGTGGAGTAAAAGGAAATCTTGGTATGCTGGAAGGGTTCATGGAGGTGCTTTTGCATCAACTGTAGCTCCTTCAGGTCGTGACTGGTCATGAGAGGTCAGTAGCACTGACTGAAAAATGTATCAATGGCTAGGTTACAATGCAGTTATCATAGTATATTGACACCTCTTTAGATGTTAGATTGTATGTTGTGATTGATGACCAAAATTATAACAAATAATTCAAGAGGATTTCTCAAATTGATTAGAACTTGGGCTAATACCAAAAGTCTTGTGGTTGAGTAGACGTCAGATAAGAAATGTTGAGAGATTAATTGGTATAGGTGTATATGGCTGGAAGAGTAAAGGGGGTTGCTATGGGAGGAGAGGTCTCCTATCAGCTAGGGAAGGAATCGACTGACACCAGAATATGTTTGTGGAAAGATGCTTATAAGAAATTAAATCCAATACAACTTAGAAATGCTCAGCTAATAGGTGTGATATTTATGTGTAACTGTGTGTTACACAGGTACATGTGTTCCACATGTAGAAGGTTGTTAGTAAATCTCTTAGGCTTCCTAGACAATCTGAGCCAGATTTCATAAAAGAATCATAGTTTTTAATGCTGCTTATGGGGAGGTATAGCTCACTGATAGAGCAATTGACCACACAATGCATGATGCTGTTTCTGATATGGATGATTTGACTTCTTTTTAGAGAGGGAATTCACATAAGGTTTTCCAAGAAGTTAAAAGTGAGAGAGAAGTCACAGCAACTGATGTAAATCTAAGAGGAATAACCTATATTGGCAAACTGTGTAGAGAGCTATGTTGGTGTAACATTACATTTATATTTATTTTCTTTATAATATTCTGATTTCCAATCATTTTTATGTTCAGAAATTAAAAAGCATTTAACCTAAAGAATAGAAACAAACCCAAAATAATTATGATTTTATAATCAATAAGAAAACAAAAGATCAAAGATTGATGAACCAGAGGTTGTTCAGTATATTTCTGCAAGCTTTTCTTTATCTCCAGAATTCTCACAATGTTGAGTTTTTTTTTTCCTTTGATAGGTCAACAACTGTTATATCTCTAAGTGTCACAACTATATTCACAGCCAGGAGGGAGGAAAGCTAGCCAGGATAACAATAAACCTTTCTCCATGGCTCATTTTCTTTCATTAGCAAAGAAACTATCTTCCAGAATCTCCCAGCAGACTTCTTATGCCTATACTGCCACATCATGGCTATGTGATCATCTATGTCAGCAAGAGAGCCTGGAAAGAAATGATCTGACATGTGACAATTTCTATCATCTAGGCAAAGTGTGGCCAACTTTGTCTGCCATAGTGATCATACATACATTGCTTTTATAAGTAAAATTTTAAATATTTCAGACTATTGAAAGGTATAAAATTGATACAACACTTTGCATTAATAATGTAATACTAGTGTATGCCCTTAGACACATACTTAGAAGGAAAAACAAAATATTACCCATGTATGTATAAATCCTCCAACCACCCTATTTTCAGAGCCATATTCCTCCATCTTCATCATGTGTAAGCACTTACCTGAACTTGATGCTTATTAGTCCAACTCATTTACTGCTATTTTACCATGTACACAACAAGTACATATGCACATATGTAAATATACCCTATATTTATTAAAATACCAACAAAATGCATGTGGATATATCAAGAAAATATAATAAAACAGTAAGATACATTCCTTAGACACCAGTTGGGCAAAAACTATAAAATCTGATAATACCAGTTTGATGAAGATATGCAGAAAAAAGAACACTCTTATCTTTCTGTTGTGAGTGTAAATGGGTACAACTAGTTCAGAAAACAATTTGACATTATCTTTTACTTAAAGAGAGCTTCCCGGGTTGCTCAGTGGTAATGAATCTGCCTGCCAATGCAGGAGATCTGGGTTTGATCTCTGGGTGTGGAATGTACTCTGGAGAAGGAAATGGCAATCCACTCTATTACTCTTACCTGGGAAATTCCATGGATAGAGGAGCATGGTAGGCTACAGTCCCTGGGGTTGGAAAGAGTTGGACAAGACTGAGTGACTAAGCACAGCACAGCACAGCATCAGAATCCAGGGATTGAACCCAGGTCTCCTGCATTGCAGGTGGATTCTTTACCATCTGAGCCACCAGGAAGCCAATGAATACTGGAGTGGTTAGCCTATCCCTTCTACAGGGGGTCTTCCCACTCCAGGAATCAAACCAGAGTCTCCTGCATTGCAGACAGAGTCTTTACCAGCTGAGCTACCAGGGAAGCCCAGTGAATAAACACTAGAAAAGCTTTTACACATGACCACTAGGAGGAATAAACATCAGGAATCTTCACAACATTGTTTATAGTAAAACAATTTGGAAATAATCTTCATTCTTTCAAGTAGAGAACTGATAAACCATGGATATCATTATACCACTTTGAACGTGAATGAAGCAGGTCGTATTTATACCTGAATCTCACAGATATAATGTTGAACAAAAAAGCAATTGTCAAAGAATTTAATAAATAATATACTTTATAAACTTTAAGTACATGGAAAGTAATATCATGTATTACTTTCACAGAGAATAAAGGATAGAAGAGGAGACATAATCTCAAGTATGTTGGAAAATTAAGAGAGCCATGATTGGGTATACAGGACAACAGCATTTTTTCACTAGAAGAGATAGTAGGAAAAATATAGAAGACTTTATTTTTTTTTTGTATTCATATATGTTTATTTTTAATCTAAGAATAAATTTCATTTAATATCATTTTTAAACTACATATTTAACAATAATTTCTGTTGTATGAAACATATGAAAAGTTACTCAGGTTAACATATTACACATACAGAATTAAATAATCACCAAAGGCATAAATTATTATTTGCCTATTTTTAACTATTTCTCTTCCACATTATCTATAGAAAAAATTATCTCAT
>SJYX01021292.1:159970-188240 GCA_006410675.1 Oreotragus oreotragus | reverse complement strand
AGCCACCCTCTCAGGTGAGTTTCTGGAGGCTGGAGTCACAGGGGCCTTCTTTTCTTGGCTGTGTCTGTGGCTCCCCACGCGGGCTCCTCGGCTTATTTGGCTGTGCTGGGTTTTCGTTGCTGTGCAGGCTTTTCTCTGGTCGTGGCGAGCAGGGCCCCATATTCCTCCCAGAGGGTGAGGAGCCAGCAGGGCGAGGCGAAGGTCTCTGGTCCGGCGAAAACTAATTGTAATATTCTTTCGTCTTTGTTAAGAGTCCAAGCTCCCTCTGAGACGAGTTGTTCAGGTAAACAATGAGACTATTCAGACTCAAGAGGATGACTGAGGAAAGTCTCAAACAACTTTGTCGAGATCAGGATGTCAGGTTCTAGTGTAAAACAGAGAAGGGCTAGAAGACTTTAAAGGAGGAACATTATTCCTCAGTTTATGAACTGAACTGTGCAGTTGCTCAGTTGTGTCTGACTCTTTGTGACCCCATGGACTGCAGCACCCCAGGAGTCCCTGTCCATCACCAACTCCTGGAGCTTACTCAAACTCATGCCCATAGAGTCGGATATGCCATCCAACCATCTCATCCTCTTGTTGTCCCCTTCTCCTCCTGCCTTCAGTCTTTCTCAGCATGAGGGTCTTTTCCAATGACTCAGTTCTTCACATCAGATGGCCAAAGTATTGGAGTTTCAGCTTCAGTATCAGTTCTTTCAATGAATATTCAGGACTTTAAGATGGACTTTAACATGGACTGGTTGGATCTCCTTGAAGTCCAAGGGATTCTCAAGAGTTCTCTCCACGACCACAGATCAAAAGCATCAATTCTTCAGCACTCAGCTTTCTTCACAGTCCAACTCTCACATCCATACATGACTACCGGAAAAACCAAAGCTTTCACTAGACAGACCTTTGTTGGCAAAGTAATGTCTCTGCTTTTTAATACGCTATCTAGGTTGGTCATAACTTTCCTTCCAAGGAGTAAGCATCTTTTAATTTCATGGCTGCAATCACCATCTGCAGTGATTTTGGAGCCCAGAATAATAAAGGCAGCCATTGTTTCCACTATTTCCCCATCTATCTGCCATGACGTGATGGGACCAGATGCCATGATCTTAGTTTTCTGAATGCTGAGCTTTAAGTCAACTTTTTCACTGTCCTCTTTCACTTTCATTAAGAGGCTCTTTAGTTCTTCTTTGCTTTCTGACATAAGGGCATATTATCCCTTGGGAATCACTTGTAGTTTATTCTAATAATTTCCATCACTCCAAATGTGGACATATGATATAAACACATGTTAAATAAGCAAATTTTATAAATCAGCACAAAAAGAGGACACATACAACCAAGTAAGGTTATATTTAGGTCAGTTCAGTTCAATTCAGACGCTCAGCAATGTCGGACTCTTTGTGATCCCATGAATTGCAGCACGCCAGGCCTCCCTGTCCATCACCAACTCCCGGAGTTTACCCAAACTCATGTCCATCGAGTTGGTGATGCAATCCAGACATCTCATCCTCTGTCATCCCCTTCTCCTCCTGCCTCCAGTCCCTCCCAGCATCAGGGTCTTTTCCAAAGAGTCAGTTCGTTGCACGAGGTGGCCAAAGTATTGGAGTTTCAGCTTTAGCATCAGTCCTTCCAATGAACACCCAGGACTGATCTCCTTTAGGATGGACTGGTTGGATCTCCTTGCAGTCCAAGGGACTCTCAAGAGTCTTCTCCAACACCACAGTTCAAACCCATCAATTCTTCGGCGCTCAGCCTTCTTCACAGTCCAACTATCGCATCCATACATGACTACTGGAAAAAGCATAGCCTTGACTAGACAGACCTTTGTTGGCAAAGTAATGTCTCTGCTTTTTAGTATACTATCTAGGTTGGTCATAACTTTCCTTACAAGGAGTAAGCATCTTTTAATTTCATGGCCGCAGTCACCATCTGCAGTGATTTTGGAGCCCCCAAAATAAAATCTGACACTGTTTCCACTGTTTCCCCATCTATTTCCCATGAAGTGATGGGACTGGATGCCATGATCTTCGTTTTCTGAATGTTGAGCTTTAGGCCAACTTTTTCACTCTCCTCTTTCACTTTTGTCAAGAGGCTTTTTAGTTCCTCTTCACTTTCTGCCATAAGGGTNCATGGCCGCAGTCACCATCTGCAGTGATTTTGGAGCCCCCAAAATAAAATCTGACACTGTTTCCACTGTTTCCCCATCTATTTCCCATGAAGTGATGGGACTGGATGCCATGATCTTCGTTTTCTGAATGTTGAGCTTTAGGCCAACTTTTTCACTCTCCTCTTTCACTTTTGTCAAGAGGCTTTTTAGTTCCTCTTCACTTTCTGCCATAAGGGTGGTATCATCTGCATATCTGGAGGTTATTGATATTTCTTCTGGCAATCCCAGCTTGTGCTTCTTCCAGCCTAGCGTTCTCATGATGTACTCTGCATATAAGTTAAATAAGCAGCGTGACAATATACAGCCTTGATGTACTCCTTTTCCAAGCTACTGATTCCATTTAACCAAAACTAACAGAAATAATCATGTCTCCTCAGAGCAAGAGTAAATGAAGTATATTTTGGGTGTCATTATAGAAGAGTAAGTTACTTTTATTTTATTTTATTTTAATCTAAGCTATCTTGGTCCTTATTTCAATTATCTATCACTTTGTAACAAAACACTTCAAAATGTAGGGGTTCAAAATTAGATTGATTTTTTTTATGATCTGTTCATTTGACCTATTGGCTCTTCCACTTTACTTGGTATTCTCTTAGACACAGAGAGGGATGCCATGACTTGCACACCTGGCAGGGGGGCAGTCTGCTGACCAGGAACTCAGCTGGGGCTGCCAGTCAGTTTCTCCAGGATTTCTTCATGCAGGTCTCTCCTTGTGACTTTGTGTTGTTCCTCAGGGCATCCTAGACGATTTCAAAGAAGTATTTTGAGTGCTGAATGTAGATTCATGGATCCCATAACGCCTGACCTTGGAAGTTAAACAGCATCATGTCCTCATTTATGAGTCAAAATGAGTCACAGAGACAGCTGAGATTCAAGAGGAGGGAAAATAGATACCACAATTCTGTGAGAAGAGTGGCAAAGAATTAGATTTGTAACCATCTTTATGTTACCTAGTCTGCTCTCAGTGGCTAATTACTTATATTTCACTCACAAGCCATATGCATTTGTTTCTTTCCAAGATCCTTCCAAATGTCGATTCATGAAGGCTCCAGGATGAGGCCTGAATTCATGGACCTTATTACCGTAATCATATACAAGTGCAAATGAGGCTGTTTGTGCTTATTTCCATGGATCTAGCAACCTGTGAATTTAAAAGGCCTTGTGTCTTTTCCCCACACATCAAACACAATAGTGAAATATGCAGAGGATAACCACAATATAGACTCCTGTTCAAAAAAGGAGAAGAGTAGGAGCTAGAAGGATGGCACTGGTGCATAATTTTTTCCCCAATCATATGACTTTTTAAAATTGTCTCCTGATTAGGTATCAATTCGTCTCTCTGGCAACGGCTATCTGCGACTTTCGGCTCTATCCTCTGGGCTCTTAGTTCTGCCTCTGACCCACTCTCCTTTTATATAGAAAATGCCCCATATTTGTGAGTCTGTTTCTTGCCCATTAAAATTTGAAGCCAGAAGACCTATTTTCACTTTTCACTGCTATCTTTCTCTACTGAAAATGTTACCAGCTTCTCTAAAATTTGTGTAGGCTTCCTGTATATCAACTTTTAAATCCACTCAACTACAGGAACATTGCAAACACAAATATCTGTGAATTAAACATTTCTCTACCATAGTCTAAGAGTTAAGAACTGTGAGACAATGCCATTTAGATGCATAGAAGTTTTGAATGTACTTCCATCATAGTATTGATGGAAGCTCATCAATACAGTAAAGAAGTTCTAGAATGTGCCATCACAATAAATATTTCTGAACATGTCATGAAGGGTTGTATAGCCCGTATCTGACTTCATTTTGAAGTTGAGTGTTTCTTTTACTGGCAGCACTCTGTATTTTATACTTTCCTTGAGGCAATTGTGGCTCAGCTGGTAAAAAATCCGCCTGCATTGTGGGAGACCTGGGTTTGATCCCTGGGTTGGGAAGATCCCCTGGAGAAGGGAATGGCTACTGACTCCAGTATTCTGGCCTGGAGAATCACATGGACTGTAGTCCATGGGGTTGCAAAGAGTCAGACACAACTGAGAGACTTTCACTTTTGAGGCAATTTCTTACTTTGAGAATATTTTGTCAGATGGAAAACCTGAGGGTAAAAAAATACTTTTATTTTACAACTATATTATTCTCAGGATGGAAAACTTTTCTGCAGATTTTTTGTGAAACTTAACATTTCCTTCTTTAGGTCATTCTTCTTTACGTATGCTTTACAATAGGCAGCTAACATAAGCCAAATGATAGCTTTCAACTTTTGGTCTGGAAATTCTCTTAGATTCAAACGTTCACTAGGTAATTTTTAGATCTTATTTTCTTTTCTGTCAGTACATAACTCAGTTCCTATTTTACCAAACCTCTAATAGCAATTTCCTTACCACCTTTTCAGCTTTCTTCTTGCGTTTTGGACCTCTAACTAACACGTATACACCAAGTCAGTGTTTTTGTTCTGCCGTCATCTTATGCCCAGCTGCCAATTTCTGCCCTATCAGTAACAATACTCCTTCTCCCCCACTTATCTTCATAAAGAAACAAAAGTTTATTATTTCTTTATAATTCTATAGTAAACACGTGTTTTACTGCTTCACTTGGTGTTGACTGGGTTGCAAGGATGGATGGGAGTTCCAAACTGGCCTCTCTAAGAAGGATGAAAGTTAGCAAGGAAAAGTGAACCCTCCTACACTGTTGTGGGAATGTAAATTGGTACATCCACTGTGGAGAAAAGTATGATATTCATTACAAAACTAAAAACAGAGCTACCATATGACCCTGCAACCCACTCCTGGGCATATATGCATAGAAAAACACAATCCAAAAAGATGCATTCTACCCAGTGTTCATTGCAGCACTCTTTACAGCAGCCAAGACATGTCCTTTGACAGAAGAATAAATAAAGAAGCTGAGGTACATATATACAATAGAATATTACTCAGTCATTAAAAATAATGAAATAATGCCATTTGCAGCAACATGGATGGACCTAGAGATCGTCACACTAAGTGAAATAAGTCAGACAGAGAAAGAGAAATGTCATATGACATTCCTTATATGTGGAATCTAAAAAGATATGATACAAATAAACTTACTTACAAAACAAAAAGAGACTCACCAACTTAGAGAATGAAATGATGGTTGCCCTGGGTTGAAGGCTGGGGGAAGAGATAGTTGGGAAGTTTGGGATGGTCCTGTACAAGCTGCTAGATTTGAAATGGATAACCAAGAAAGACCTATGGTACAGCACATGGGACTCTGCTCAATATTATATGGCAGCCTGGATGGGAGGGGATTTTTTTTTTTTTTTTTTTTTTTTGAGGAGATGGCAAATGGATACATGTGTATGCATGGCTGAGTCCCTTCACTGTTCATCTGAAACTATTACAACATTGTTTATTGGTCATATCCCAATACAAAATGAAAAGCTGAACGATTAAGAAAAGAAGAAGAAAGATGGNTTTTTTTTTTTTTTTTTTGAGGAGATGGCAAATGGATACATGTGTATGCATGGCTGAGTCCCTTCACTGTTCATCTGAAACTATTACAACATTGTTTATTGGTCATATCCCAATACAAAATGAAAAGCTGAACGATTAAGAAAAGAAGAAGAAAGATGGAAGTCTGGAGTACAGCTGGGACTGTTGGGAGGGTGTCTCAGCTCTGCTCAGTGCAGTCCTCTCCATATGGGTGCTTGAGCTTCATCATACCATGGTGACTAAGTTTCAAGAATAAGTTATTCAGGCAGTGAAAACTTAAGCTGTAAATCTCTTAAATCTCTTAAAAAGTGTGAATTCTGCCACATTTACTTGCCCAACAAACCTCAGGGTAACTTCAAGTAGAGAGGAAATAGATGTCATCTTTGAATAGGAGGAGTGGCAAAGTATTTCAATAAACTTTAATTCACTGAAGGTAGATCTGACTGCAAAGTTGGGGACTTTCTAAATCAGAACAGCAAAAATAAATAAATAAATAATGTTTAAAAATAACTTACTGTTATGACATAAACCATTTACATCAATACTTAATTTTTTCATCTTAATTCTGGTGTGTTAATGTGCATACGTGCTCAGTGTATCTAACTCTTTGCGTCCCCATGGTCTGCAGCCCGCCAGGCTCCTCTGTCGATAGGATTCTCCAGGCAAGAATACAGGAGCGGGATGCCATGCAACCAGGAGATCTTCCCAACCCAGGCAATTAATCCAAGACTCCTGAGTCTCATGCACTGCAGGCAGATTCTTTACCGCTAAGCCACCATGGAAGCCCTAATTCTGGATTAGTTTACACGAAAACACATGAGCTTATTGTGTAAGATTTTTTATTACTATTGCTTATACTTATCTTTAAATGGCAGCCCACTCCAGTGTTCTTGCCTGGAGAATCACAGGGACGGGGCAGCCTGGTGGGCTGCCCTCTCTGGTGTCGCACAGAGTCGGACATGACTGAAGCAATTTAGGAGCAGCAGCAGCATACTTATCTTTAAGCCAAATTAAGTTTTCCTGTCTCACCAAGACTTAAAAAGCAGCATTATAGTTCACATTTTTCTAAATGGTGTATCCTACCTCCAGTCATCTGTCAGACTACATCTTTCCCCTCATAATCTCCAGGGAAAACACTGGTGTTTTCTATTTTAATTTTTTGTTTTTTTTTTTTACTTTTACAACCATTCTGTACCTACTCTCATATGGGAAAGTATTTACAATCTAAGTTTTCTCCATTGCTGTATTTGTGCCTGGCAAAAACATGAAAAGGTGAACCATCTTTTGGGCCATAATATGATTGTTTCTGAACCACATATTTAATATTGCATGGAGAATTTTTTTCTTCACACTTTATCCAAATAAGCAAAATATCAGTTCAGTTCAGTTCAGTCGCTCAGTTGTGTCCGACTCTTTGCGACCCCATGAATCGCAGCACGCCAGGCCTCCCTGTCCATCACCATCTCCCGGAGTTCACTCAGATTCACGTCCATCGAGTCCATGATGCCATCCAGCCATCTCATCCTCGGTCGTCCCCTTCTCCTCCCGCCCCCATCAACAAAATCTCTTCATACTGGAATTAATCCTCTGTGCTCATTCTTCTCATCAGAAATGTCTCCTTCTCATTGTTTCATCAGGATCAGTGTTCTTAATAGAAAGAGACATTTTGATTCATTTCCTCCTCAATCCAGTTCATGAGTAATGAGGAAAGTGATTCTTTTGTTCAGCTTCTATTCCTTTCTTGAGATGATACAGTTAATAATGAAAAATATAAATTTCTATGTGTTCACATCTTATTGATCAGTTATTCCATTTGTTATGTTTGTGTTAAGTAATGTTTGCCATGTAAATATGCATTTCTCATCTGTTTTCCTTTGCTCAGTTCTAAAAGGAAGAGCATAACAGCAATACAGTTTAAAAAATTCCATTTTTACTATGGAAATAATATCTCTTTACCCAATATCAGGAACTTATGGTAACTAGTAAAATTAGAATGAAAGGGGGAAGCACTTTAGGATCTTTGTATATAGTGGGGGCATTAGCAGTCCTGGAAAACCTAAGAAAAGACTAAAGATGAGAAGGAGAATCATAATCACACATCAATTAGAAAACAGAGGTTGGAATAGTCAAAGACAAGGATAAGCAAGCCAAGTTCTCGTAATCTTTCTCCAGGTGATGAGTCTAGCCATGCTCAGCCACATTTGGACTCTCAGCTTCTCCTCGGGAATATGTTTCTGCTTGACTTACAGAGATACCCTAAACATCCAGTATAGTGTTTGTAACATAGCTGGGATGTGATAACCCTTTATTTAATCAATTAGTTAATTAGGCATTATAACAAATCTGTGCAGTTTACAGAGCTTCTCTTGTGGGAAATGTGGGAGACCTGGGTTCAATCCCTGGGTTGGGAAGATCCCCTGGAGAGGGAAAGGCTACGCACTCCAGCATTCTGGCCTGGAGAATTCCATGGAAGTCCGTGGGTCACAAAGAGTTGGACACGACTGATACAATGTCTCACATGGTGCCTAAACCACAGAAGATCAATGCCTTTGATATTTCATAGTCTAAAAGACTTAAAAACAGGTCATATTGATTTATATGGCTATTACTGCCCTAATGTATCAAAGGTTTTCGAATCAGGCCACTCTCTAAGCAACAGGATTATTCTTCGAGTTAGTCTCCTCATTCCTAATGGTGCCATTCTTACAGGGTGGTATGTATGGTGCTCTGAGCTAGGAGATTTCTGCTAGGAGGGAGACTGAGCATGGCAAAATCCAATAGTGATATTGCCCAGATAATGGTAAAATGTAAGAAATATTTAACTCCCCACATGTTTGCATGGGAGATAAACTTCATACCAAACAAAATAATTTTGGTCAATCTTGCAAGTATCTATCAAGAAAAACAAATTTTAAGACAAGATCAAAATCTCTCAAAAATCTTTCACTCACCATTTCTATTCATCAGAGGCCTACAATCTAAGTTTCCTTTTGAGACTGTCAGCAGCAGTATTGTATCTGATGGATGGAATTACTCTGGAAACATGGGTCACACCACACTGAATGTAGGGGTGACAAAAATACTTGGTTATTAAAAGTATAATGGCAGAATTGTATTTCACATGAAGAAAGGTAAAATATTAATATTTATAAGCAAATATATTTTTAGCAGTTTGAGACTTATTTTCCAGTTGAGTTAAATGCTCATTATCTCTTTTAGATAACTTTTGGAAAGAGTTATAGAGGTGAAAATCTTTCACTTATACAACTATTCAACTAGACTTCTATATTGGAAAGTCTTCATAAAGGGAAATTCAGGATCCATGATACACCTTTTTCCTTTGTTAAAATTTTGGATTATAAAATGAATAAAATTACAATCTCCCTTATTTCTACTTGTATTCATTATGCAAAGCTACTACTATATTTTCTCACATGCCAATCAAGTAAATGCAGTAGAATCACTTTTAGGGATATGAAAGATCCAATAGCATGATTTTCAAAAGAAGTTTTGGAGAGCTAACTTTTAAAATTGTAGAAAATTTTGCTTTAAGCCAGGAGTTGGCAAACTATGGTCTGTGGATCAAATCTGCTCCCACCCACTTCCAATCCTGTTGGTTTGGGTGGTCTAAATTTTGGTTAAAAATTTGTTTTATGGTTAATAAGCACATAGTATCTCAAATCTGCCTCTTGGCCTAGTACGACTTTAATATTATTTTCTTGCTCTTTATAGATAAATACTGCCCATATTTCTGCTATGTATACTCTATATATTATTAACCTAGTTTTTAAGGATATCTGCATTCAATTTCTTCTTTCTCAAATGATAGCAAGAGAGCTTCACCATCTAATTTTTTTACAATTACAGAACAATCTCATTTTGAAATTTTATATCAGTGCAATAATAATAATAACAGTATATTATGTTCATAAAAGAACTTCATACATATTATAATTATAACACTGACAAAATCCATTCATTAAATCTCCATAAACCTATTTTACAGGTGAAAAGGAAATTAGTTTCAAAGAGGTTAAGTGATTGGCCCAGGGTTATAAGTCTTATAATTATGAGGGCTTTTCCTGCAACATTCTTTTTACGTGGATTCATGGTGCCTCCTCAAATTAATCTGAACTCTTAGTTCATTTAATTATGCAAGAAAAATAATCATAAACTAGTTATGCATATAATATGAAGGTAAAAGATAATGAATATAATGCAATTAGCAGTGTTTTGTTGCAGTTAATGAAAATAAGTCATAACAATCAGGTCACCAGGTAAACATCTTAGTAAAATGAGCAAAGAGAATTAAAACAGATTAATGGTTTACCTAAAAGTTACTCAGTTCTGCCAATGAGAACAGAACCCTTAAATCAGTTACTTATATTCATTAGATCTTTGACAAATTTTAACAATGTAATTTTTGCAACTATCCAGTTACTAATGAACTTTTTATTAGATTTCAATTTCATTAAGCAATTCCAAGTCAAATTAATAACTGATTTGTATTTCAATAATAAGTACTTGCCTTACATGTTGTTATTACAATTACATACCCATAAATTTAGAAAATTTACATTAAATTTCCTAGAGAAATTAGAAGGTTTATCATAAGTCATAAAGGAAAGCATCATGTGGAAGTGAAATTGGGATATTAAAGCTCACTGTTGTGAAAGGCCAGGGAATAACTAAAATATAAATGATACATATATTTCATTGGAGTGATATTTTAAGATTTCATTAAAGCATAACACCATATTTAATTTTTAAAATATTAACTTTATATTTATTTTCTTTTACATAGAATGACCTGCTATAAAGTCAATACTGAGAGTTCTTGATTTTATTATATGCTTATATAGAGTGTTTGAAAGTGATGTTTTTCAGAAAGCAGAAGTTTGNATTTTTAAAATATTAACTTTATATTTATTTTCTTTTACATAGAATGACCTGCTATAAAGTCAATACTGAGAGTTCTTGATTTTATTATATGCTTATATAGAGTGTTTGAAAGTGATGTTTTTCAGAAAGCAGAAGTTTGGTTATAATTTCTGAGTCTTAAATAGCTGATGATGTTTTTCCAATTATCTTTGGCAATGAATAAGATGGTAGGAAACTATTAGATCACAAAAATTTTCTTCAATTCTACTTAATATTTTATAAAAGTCTAGGCATTCAGGATTTTTTCTTTTTTTTTTTTAAATCTCAAAAAAAAATTATGTTGACCACCCCAACCTAATTTGCAGAGAAAAGTACATTCCATTTTACATTGCAGGTACTTTTTAAGCATCTCTTTGTTTATGCCTTCTCCAGGTTTTCCTATTATATATCAATTATCTTAAATCTAATTTTTTAATCTTTTTTTCTTCTGCTTTCTAGAAGAAACTTGTAAGATTATCTTTCACGTTGCTGATTACATTTTCTTCATTGTCACTTCTATCCTTTTTTATATTAAATGCATTTTATAATTTTAAATGCATTTTAAATTTCTATCAGATTTCCACTTCTTAATACCATCGTATTTTGTTTCATCCAGTTCCATTTCATCAGCAACCATTTATTTCCTGTTTCTCATTTTTGTAATTTTTTGTTGGGGAACAAATAGTAAATGCCTTAAAATAACATTTCTATGTCCTTTCTTTCAAAGCATCAACAAAATTCCAAACCTCTGAATTTTATATGAATTGCAGAGCAGTCCTACTACAAGATCCATTAATAATTCCTTCCTCTTTTTCTCTTTAATTATTTTGAGTGGGGAACACTATATCCAGAGCCAGTGACAAATTCAGGGCCTGAAAATCTCCTTGTTTCTCTTCTCTGATCACACATTTTTTTCCTTGCATGTTTCTTTTAGGTCTTATGATGGTAAGCAAATTAATATCAACAGCCCTGGATTAGCCTACTATGGTATCCAACAGTAGCTATTTATATGACTCAGCAGGAAGTAAAAGGAATATTTTTCTGATGCTGCTTCTTTGTATAAAGAGTGATTGAGGTTTTCTGATTTAAATCAATGGCCCAAAGCATAACACAAAATTTGCAACTTCTAGACTATAAAAGTTTTAATATATTTTTCTACCTCTGTCTCTTGTTATTAATACTGGTGAGTTCACATCCCAAGAGTTCAGTCTGCCAACACTTCATCATATACAACTGGTAATGTTTAGAATCACGTGGATTTGATAAACTTTCATCAATGTGTGATAAGGATAGAGTCTTGGGAATGAGGAGTTATGCAGCTCTGACCCTCTGAGACTATATCTAATGCTGCATGAATAACTCAGACTTTAAGCATTCAAGCTCACAAACAGTTCAGTCTATACCTCAGGATTCAAGTGCACATTCTAACTAATGTTTCATCCACAAAGGGTAAGGATCCATATTCCTGTTCTGCAACAATCTCAGAGCCTTTGTGTTAAAGACTTAGGATCAAGAACAAAGCCACCCTCTTCCCAGACTTGTAACATTTAAAGGTACCTTGAATGTACCAGGAGATCAGCCCTGGGTGTTCTTTGGAAGGAATGATGCTAAAGCTGAAACTCCAGTACTTTGGCCACCTCATGCGAAGAGTTGACTCATTGGAAAAGACTCTGATGCTGGGAGGGATTGGGGGCAGGAGGAGAAGGGGACGACCGAGGATGAGANCCCTGGGTGTTCTTTGGAAGGAATGATGCTAAAGCTGAAACTCCAGTACTTTGGCCACCTCATGCGAAGAGTTGACTCATTGGAAAAGACTCTGATGCTGGGAGGGATTGGGGGCAGGAGGAAAAGGGGACGACAGAGGATGAGATGGCTGGATGGCATCACCCACTCGATGGAGGTGAGTCTGAGTGAACTCTGGGAGTTGGTGATGGACAGGGAGGCCTGGTGTGCTGCAATTCATGGGGTCACAAAGAGTCAGACATGACCGAGTGACTGAACTGAACTGAGCGTAACAAGATAAGAGAGCTCAACAACAGTAATGCTAGCAAAAACAAGGAATTTGGAGACCATCTGTGAATTGGTTATAGACTTTGCTTGTTAGTGAAAAGGAATTCAATTAAAATAAGTTTAAGACAGAAAAAAATATACTCACTCACAACTCAAAAGTCCAGGAATAAAGCTGGGTTAAGGCCTAGCTTTATTTAAAGATTCAGATATTTCACCCAAATTGAAAGTCTTTTAATTTTGACATTTGCTTCATTTTGAGCCACATGTGCCTGCAGCTTTGCCTTTACGTCCTCCCAAACTCGAGGCAGTGAAGAACGTTTCTCCTCCATATTTTCTGCAAAACTTCTAGGATTCATTCTGACCATACCAACTTGAGCCATGTGCCATTAATGAAACAGTCACTGGGGATGGAGAGATTTGATACACTGGTTGGCAGAATTTGCTTATAAATCTCTCTCATAAGGCTGTTCTATAGCTCATTCTGTAGCACCATGGTTTACATGGAGTAGAAATCAACACATAGCCTTCATTTTCTGTTTATTGGTAGACTGAGATAATAGTGTCTTTAATAAATTTCATTTGTTGTTGTAGAGTCACTTAATTGCATCCAATTCTTTGCAACCCCGTGGACTGCAGCACGCCAGGCTTCCTTGTCCTTCACCATCTCTCAGAAATTGCTCAAATTCATGTCCATTGAGTCAGTGATAAATTTCACTAGAACATCCTGAATCATTGATTTCCTTAGCAGATGATACAGCAGAGTCTTAGGCTTTATTTTCATCCCTGTCATTGGAAACATAGCCCCAGTACTAAACTCAGAAACTTTTTTCTTGTTTGGAATGACTCAGAAAAGTGAGCCAGTAAATCAAAACTTTCTTACAAAATAGTGGAAACTCTATGAGCCTAAGAAGAATATGGCAACATGCACAAAAGGTGCTCTGGCATCCACGTGTAATGGCAAAGAAAGAGCAGAGCAGATAAAGGCAAGAGTTCGGGAGTCTAAATGCTCATGTTCCATACTGATATTAACCTTTATAGTTTTGAGGCTTGGGCATTTATTCTAGTATCTCTTTGAGGCTCAGTGGGTAATTCATGAAAGTAATTAGAGCAGCCGCTTTCACAGAGTAAGCAGGCAACAGAGCCTTTTCCATTAAACAAAGTATATGAAGATGCTTAGCAGATTATAACTTGAGAAATAAGAGGAAGCCTTTCCCCTGGTGAGGATGCACAAGACTTCTCAAGTATTATTCCAGTTTATTTATAATGTTATGAAATAACACTGGACTGAAATCTCTCTAATCTGTCTAAATATGCCACAGTTCTGAGGAGCCAAACTTGTGAGAGGCATGGTAGTCTAAGCATGATATTCAGTAAACTGTCTATAATATCTTCTAAAACCTTCACACACTTTTTTGTTTCTTCACACTCACTTTTATTTCACATACTCCATCTTAGGTGGGATGGAGCTACCAGGTAAGGTCATACTTTGTTTTGAATCTGTGCTCCCCTCTGTTGAAAAACCAGTGCCTGCATAGTTCTCACCTATGAGATTAAACTTTGTCAAATTACAATCTCAACCTTAGTTTATTGATCAGTTCTTCCACCTTAGAATTGTTTCCTCAAAATACTTCCTACCATAGTATACTTCCAAAATATGCCGGCAAATCCAAGCAATTCACAAGTGTCAGACCTTTCTAATTGTGCCCACAAGGGAGCTGGGTCTCTTCAAATCTGTTGAACAATTTTCGTTCTACATCTTTGAGGTAGATGGATGATTACCATTTAAAAGATATATTTCTTCTCTTTTACTTTATAGTACCAGACTCTAATGACTTTCTCCTGCCAGCTCTCTGACCACTCCAGGCTGCTCTTCAATATTGATAATCTATACTTTTCTAGAATAGCGCTGTCAACAGAACTCTATTCTAGTGTACTGTATGGGACAGCACCATTCTAGACTATCCTTCTCTCACTCAGAAGGGTCTTATCTACTCTCCGTGCTTGAAATAGCTGTTGCTATTTTCCAACTGGCCTCTTGGTTGTCTTTTTATTATTATTATTATTATTATTTTACTTTACAATATTGTGTTGGTTTTGCCATACATCAACATGAATCTGCCACGGATGACCCAGAGGATTTTGGTTGTCTTTTCTTGTTTGCTTGTAAACTGCAACTGTTAAGACTGTAACAAATGGTAATGATTACATTGTTCTTGATGTTTGTACTTTTCCTGCTATATTTCCTATATTAGTATATAGCAGATTTTTTTCCCCTTTGATTCTATCTCTTAAATACCTCTTAAATATGTCCATTCCCTTACCTGGCATTGCCACATGCTTAATTCAGTCTCTCCTAGTCTCTTTCCTGTGCTATCAGAAAAGTTTTACATTGCATAAGATCTTTGGTGTCTTGGTGGGATGGTGAAATACTGCAATGAAAAATCACGAAAAAAAATAGTTTTCAGAAATTCACAACTATGCTATTCTTTGTGTTTCTGTACTTTTTCTAGATCTTCATTATCATACATAATCTCTTTATCTGTTACATCTCATAGCTCTTTTTTATACCATATTATAGTTGCCTTAAGAACAGAACCATAGGAAAATTGTATATCAGATGGTATTAGTCATATAAGAGGTTTTTAATGAATTATATAAACAATTATGCCTCCTGTATAATAATCCTAAATCTGAAAAAATAGTTTAGGTAAAAATAATACAGATAAAATATTTATAATTCAATTATTCACAGTAGGAAAATAAGTATCCAGTATTTCTGACAAGAGAGTAATAGCTAATGAATTTGTGATAAATATCCTATATATTTGTAAGCATATTTTAGTACTTCTAGAAAGCTCATTTCAGATGACTGATTCATTTGTCTCTATCTCCCAGTAGTACACTTAAGTACAATAAAGGGTTAATAAATGGTTTTCAGTGTCATAAAAATGTTTCTATCTTCAAAGAAAATTAAATGCCTCTACAAAATTTAATCAGACACCTAATAAGATCATATATATGTAAAACAAGTAAACAAGATCGCCACAAAAATAAACATAAAAAATAACTTGAATAAAGAACACCAGTGCATCTGTTTTTGTCGTCAAGTGTTTGGAATGTATTTGGATTTTGATTCTTCCTGTTTTTTTTTTTTTTTTATTATTTCTAAANTTTAATCAGACACCTAATAAGATCATATATATGTAAAACAAGTAAACAAGATCGCCACAAAAATAAACATAAAAAATAACTTGAATAAAGAACACCAGTGCATCTGTTTTTGTCGTCAAGTGTTTGGAATGTATTTGGATTTTGATTCTTCCTGTTTTTTTTTTTTTTTAATTATTTCTAAAGTAGTCCAAAATGAACAGAAGTAAATTTATCATGAAAGTATAAAGAACCATCATGTTGTTATTATATGCTCGAAGATATCTAAGCTGTGCCACACGTTTGCCAGTGATCTCATTTTTAGAAGAATTTGTACAAGACTGAAATTTTCATTATGTACAAAAAGGGAAGATACATTTTTAAGATGACTTCAAACTTTGAGTTCAGTCATAAATTTCTTGGACTTTTTTTTCTTCTTCCAAGTGTGTCTCAGGATACACTGTATAGGATAAGACTCCAAAATGACTTGAAATCATTTGCCTGAAATAGCATAAGATCTTCTATACAACTCTTAAAACCTATATGTTGAAAATAATTTTAAGAGCATATTTTAAGCTTTAACTGCACTGATTCTGCATTTTAAGGCACAAGCAGAGTACTTTTATTTTCAATGATGTGCGAAAAAGGAAAATATTAAAGTTTAGGGGAGGGAAAGGAATTTAAAGCTTCCCATTTAGTCCTCTCCTTCCTTGTGTATATTGTAAGTAAAAGAAGCAAAGAGAAAGACAAATTGCTTCTTTTACTTACAATATACACATTTTTTTCTGAAACAGATTGTGGTGAACAAACCCTAAGGTTATTCCCAAGAAGTTACACCTTTGTATAAGTCCCTTTGAAGAAACTATGAATTGCTTCCAATCTATGAAATATGGCAAAAATTAAGGGATTTGTAGATGTAATTAAAGTCTTTTACTTGTGTGTGTGCTAAGCTGCTTCAGTCATGTCCAACTCTTTGAGACCCCATGGACCATAGCCTGCCAGGCTCCTTTGTCCATGGGATTCTCCAGGCAGGAATACTAGAGTGGGTTGCCATGCCCTCCTCCAGGGGATCTTCCCCACCCAGGGACTGAACCCATATCTCTTATATCTGCTGCATTGCAGAAGGATTCTTTACCACTGAGCCACTGGGAAAGCAAAGCCTCTAATTGCTGTTGTTGCTGTTTTTGAGTTAATTAAAAGAGAGATTGCCCTTAGCCGGAGGACTGGCCTAATAGGCAATTTTAAAAGAGGGCCCAGGCCTTGCCTCTAGGATGCGGTGGGGAGGGAGGTGGAAGGGGGGTTCAGGATGGGGAACTCACGTAGACCCATGGCTGATTCATGTCAGTATATGGCAAAAACCACTACAATATTGTAAAGTAATTAGCCTCCAATTAAAATAAATTAATTAATATAAAAAAATAAAGAGGGCCTAGGCCTTGCCTGTAGTTAGAGAATCAAAATAACTGAAATATTCAGTCTTCATCATTATCCTAAGGAAACCAGCTGCTGTGATCTTTGTAACTACAAAGAAATGAATTCTGTTGAAACCTAAGGGAACTTAGAAGCAGGCCCTTCCCTGGACAGAACTGCAGGTGAGACTGCAGCCCAGCCAACTCCTTGATTTCCACCTCGTGACATCCTGAGCAGAGAGCTCAGCTTAGCCAGCCCAGACTTCTACCTTACAGAAAGTACAAGATAATAAATGAGCTTCATTTCAAACCAGTAAGTTGGTTGAATTGTTGCATAGAGCAGAAAATTACAATGAAGATATTCATATCTTTGAAGTAACATTTTAAAAGTCATGCTAATATTTCATTCCACAAATATTGTAACACCCTCCTGAATACATTCAATACATTTAATCCTTAAAATAACCCTGACAAGATATTAATAATTTTGCTGTTTGCTTTCTTGTTTGTGAAAACCGACAATCACTGAGCTTGGACACAACTCCGGAAATAGTGGATGATACACGGTTGGGACCCAGGTCTGTCTGATTATAAAGCCTGTTCCTTGCCCATGCCCTTCAGTGATATTCATTCAATGACTGGTATCCTTGACACAATGCTAGTACATCTGCACCTAGGATTAATTACACAATTAAGGAAAATCTGGCATAAAGGTGTTTGGATTGCTTTGTCTTTTGTATTTTAATATCTTTGTGCATTTTGGAAGAAAAAGTTCTAACTATATTTAGATTGAAGGAAAATAAACTCATCATGGTGAAACATTACTGATCTAAATATTTTGGGGACAGAATAAGACAAATGATGTTGCAGGTCTAGTTTCTCATCGTGGATATTTGCATTCAGGCTGGCACTGTGCCTTTTACAAAGGTGAATTGCTAAGAATAGTGCAGAACAGGGGCGGTGCTTAGAATACAGTGCAGGAGAAACATTCCATTCCTTATCACAAGTGAAATCACTATCTCTAATGATAAGAAGAGATTCGTTGGGATGATCCACATAAGTTCTCTGAGAAAACGTCTGTGCCATAACTATGATGCTGTGATGAACGTTTCTTGCTTTATTCTTGCATAGCTCCCTCCTTAAAGAGATGAAAGAGAAGCACATGAGAATTATGTAAGGTAAAAAATCAAATGCAGTTTGTTTCTCATCAGTTTTTAGAGCTTGCAAATAACTATTCAAGAAGCATAACTCTATAAAAAATTAAACAGGAATGTCAATATGTTATGACAGAGTAATATATCCTGAACACATTGTGATTCATCCTGTGGAAGTCACCACAGAAGAAAAGGAACTGAATTGAGGCAGGAGTGTTATTACTAAATGAATGCAAGGTAATATACTGATCTGGTCTTCTTTGTTGAACATGTACCAGGATAAAATAATGACCCAGTTAGATTCATACTACCTGGTCTTCTTAACTTCAAAGACGGTAGTGACATTCATATAAGATCATGAAAGTTAAAGCATTTTAAAATGGTGTGTGTATATATATACATTATATATATATATATATATATATATATATAGAGAGAGAGAGAGAGAGAGAGAGACAGTTGCTGTTTCCACTTAGAAAATATAGAAAACTAAAGTACTGAAAATTTTATGTTTTCAAAGTGTGATGAGAAATGACCAATGCTGTTAATGATTGTGATCCATGAGGAACAAAAAAATGAAACCAGAAATGCCCTAAAAATGGGCATCATAATCACAAAATGAAAGGGCATTAATAGTTGCATATAATGAAAAGTGACAAGTATAGAAGCTTATTTTTCTTTTACCATCATTCCCTTAACTGTGAGATCTATTCAAATCCCGTATTGTTTGTGTCATTTTAACATTCTACAAAGACAAATTCCTGTCTCTCCAGTATTAAAATAAGCAGTATAAAAATAGAATCAATGATTTATCCAGGCAGTAACCAAAGTTTTTTTTTTTTTCAAAGAAAATCACCTCTCTCCCTCCTATTCTATCTATACACAGAATCAGATGGCCCAACATCTCCACTCTGTATTTTAACTTACTAGAGAAAATTAATGGCCATGTTTTTTTTACCTGACCTGAGACAGATTGTTCCGGACTGACTTGATTTGTCCTTTCATTAATCTTTTGTGTGTCTGAGTTTTTGTTCTGTTGATTTCATAGTTTTCTTTGAATGGAACAAAGTTTTAACTTTTCTTTTTCCAAGCTCAGCTTTCCACCTTCCTTTTGATAGAGTGCCTTGATTTCCACTCAGGCAAACACTACTATCCAATCTGCCATCTTCTCTATCTTTAAATCTATCTCTTCACACTCAACTCCAATATTATTGGAGTCTCATCTAAAGTATCCGTATTACATTTCAAGGCTAATCTTTCTTCTTTTGAGCTCACTTCTTTTGTTATCTTTCTTTTCAATATTTCCAGCTACTCCTTCTCCCTCAGGTCTTATGTTGCAACATGAAGTTGGATTTGACTTACCTCTATTTAAGGAAAAATGTCCTAGAGCATCTAGATAAAGCAACAACTGATTTAGTCCTAGGTCCATCCTCTTTTATGGAAAACAGAAGTAGAAAAACAACACATTTGCAAACTAAGTCTGATAGCCAAGCAGTTTCTCAAATATGGAAGTATTTCTATTGATAATGTGATATATGAAGATCAATCATGTCTCGGCTTTATTGACTGATCTATACTTCACCCCCTTGAAAAAGAAAAATTCTGCCCATTTGTAAAAAGACAGAAAAAATGTTATTGCTCCTTCTATCTCTGCGTCTACCTAGGTCAAAGAATATTAAGTACAGATGGAAACAGTCAAATAGTAGTCAGTCAAAATATGTAAGTTCCATCATTTCTTCTGGTTCTTGCTGATCTTACCTGCTGAAGGATTTTTAGCTGATTCTAACCTATACTTCTTGAATGCCACGAACATTGCCTAAGCCCTCTTAAAATTAATTTCTTATGCATGGGCCAGTAGGACCTTTACTTTCTCTCTAGCATGGTTCATATTTTCCATTCTCTGTAGCATATGATATATTTTATATTGATAAATGCAAGTAGTGGAAAAGTTAGGTTCGCCATGATACCTATGAGGATAATCATTGACTTTCTTAGTCAATAGTCCAAATATAGGGGCCATTTAAAGTTGAAACATTCAGCAGCTCAAAATATGTATAATCATCCACAGAGCAATGGTTGCCAAACAAATTTAGGCATCACCTCCAAAGCAAATTAAAACTTGTTCTGATACCCCCATATCCAAAACAGATTAAAGAAGAAATACTAAGATTGATGCTAAATATGATCCTGCAATTTGATTATTTATCTGCCCTCTTCTGTCCCTTATTCATGGAAGTAGCTCAGAAAATTCTGAGGATCTCCTAACATATCAAATAGCAGAGTTTGAAAAATTTCTAAAGTTCAGTGAAGCAGGAAGACTCCTGAGATAAAATGAACTAAGTAATAAAATATGATAGAGGCAATTTTGGCAGAAGCATAAATCACAAAGGACTACTAGACTTTGAAAGAAAAAATATTGCAGACAGTCCCCAACTTAGAATTGTTTGACTTACCATTTTTCAACTTTATGATTGTTCAAAAGCAATACCTAAATATTCTGTAGAGATACACTTTGGATTTTGAATTTTGATCTTTTCCTGGGTTGGGGACCTCACTCTCATCCTTTCTTGTGATTCTAGGCAGAGCCAGAAAGCCACAGCTCCCATTCCACCTCGAGATCATGAGGGTCAACAACAGATACGCTTACAACCATTCTGGACAAGTATGGCCATTCTGCTCTTCTCCTTCAGTACAGTGTTTAATAAATTACATGAAATATTCAGTACTGTATTATAAAAAAGACTTTATATTAGATGATTTTACCTAACTGCCAGGTAGTGCCAGTGTAAAGAATTCGCCTGCCAATGCAGGAGACAGAGGAGATGTGGATTCAGTTCCTGGATCAGGAAGATCTCCTGGAGGAGGGTATGGCAACCCAGTCCAGTATTCTTGCCTGGAGAATTCCATGGAGAGAGGACCTGGAAAACTACAGTCCATAGGATCTCACAGAGTCAGACGTGACTGAAGCAACATAGCACACACACACAGGCTGATATAAGTGTTCTCAGCATGTTTAATGTATGCTAGACTGTGATGTTAGGTAAAGTATATTAAAAAACCTTATGATTTAAGGTGTTTTCAACTTATGATAGATTTATCGGGATGTAGCCCCTTTTTAGGTGGAGGAAGATCTATATTAGTAAAAATGAAACACAAATTCAGCAAGTATTCCTAATTAATGTGTAGTGAAAGTAAAAGTATTAGTTATTCAGTTGTGTCCGACTCTTCATGACCCCATGGACTGTAGCCCACCAGGCTCCTCTGTCTGTGGGATTCTCCAGGCAGGAATATACTGAAGTGGGTTGTTAATATAGTTGTCCGACATGAAAGCATTCTTTGATATAAATACATATAATTAGGCAAATATAGCATGGGAAAGGAACACAAGTGAATAGACCATAAAGTAATTGCACCTACATATCAACCAAAATTGCTGAAAGATTTTTCATTAACTCTGAAGAACTAACGTTATTCAAGCCTGAATAAGATTTTACACAACTGGCTTTCCCAAGTTAAAAAGAGGAAACAGTTATTCACACTTTGATGTTGTTTCTGTGGAAGACTAATTAATTAAAAGGCTATCCATTTATACTTTCTATCTCACTAGCATATTTTCTAGACCAGGAAACACCAAATTGTGGAAAAAAAAAAATTCACATGCGTGAACAGTAAAGCTACTCTTTAGGATGTATAGTTTAGATTTATGACAAAGGCAACATTATAAATAATATATACCAAAAAATATGGCTAGATTAGAAATAACTACTGAGTATACCAGTGTGCAAAAGTTAGAATGACAAAAGGTTTAATGAGCTTTTATTCTGTATAGGTGAATTAGGAGTTAAGAATGAAAGGAAGAAAACCAAAAAGGCAGGAAGAATATTCAAGAGAGTAATCAGAAAAGTATTCAACAGTGGCCAGAAATTACCCATAAATGTAGGTTGAAAGGACAAATTAGAGTATTTATCCTTAAATAGCTAATTTTCTCAGAAAGAATAAAGCTTTTACTTCCTTGGGTTAAATTGGCTTCCCGGTCATGAGTCCTCACCTTGGAAATGAGTGTAACTCCTTCAAAATAAAACTAAGCACAGAATCGTAATTCTATAGAGCAAGGAATTTAAAGCTGCGTGTGAGTTGAAAAGCTTATGAGTAAAGGTACATTTATCTGCCAAGATCTCAGTGTTGTGTTAAATCCCTAACATTCAGCATTGGAGTTCTCAGGGGACTGCTATAGACTTTAATCAAAAGAACATTTTGCAGTTTGGTTTAAAAGGTCAAACTTGCTAACTTATCCTTATGCGACGTTAGTTTAGTAATGGTCTAGTAACTTGGCTTGTAGATTGTCATGACCCAGATCATTTTGTGGCAATAGGAAACTGATGTGAATACTTTCAGCCTTACTCAACCGTTAAAAAGAGCATTAGCGTGGCTTTTGTGCCAGAGTACAGCAACTCACTAAAAGAAAGTCTCAGAAGTTGCAAATAGAACAGATCCAAGGATATTAAACCTTTTTCTTTTTCATAAACATCAGAATATAGCACAAAAAATGCTTCATAAAGATTACAAAAACATTGTAACAAAAGGCAGAAGGGCCTAGGCCTGCATTTGGCTACTAGGAGCGTCTGTATTTCTATTAGTCCTGAATGGTTTTTCCAAGATGGGAAGTAAAAGATAAATGGTGTCTCTTCCACTCTTTGGAATTCATCGGTATGGAAGGCAAGATTGGCTATTAAATGACTGTCCAGTTATACAAACAATTTATGGAAATTTTGGTACCACGAAACCAGGGAAAATGATTTAATGCTTTCTAAAAACAATGGTCTCAAAAAATGAGCTGAGAAGGGAGAATTTGTGGTTCAGACACTTTGGACACACTGCATAGGTGAAGATGGCAAACATAACACTCAAAGTATTGATATTGATCAAATTGTCTAACTTAGCTATCTGGATGGACAGGACAAGTAAATGGATCACCACAAATACTGCTTCATAATCATGACATCATTGAATTCAAGTTAGTTTAATTCCTTGAAGTACTGTAAGTGAAAGCAATGTACTTTTAAAATTTTGTAGGTTTTAATAAAATGGCTACATAATTTTTATTTGTTTTTCATAACTAGCATATGAAGATATTTTTAAAGATAAATACACTGTTGTAACGTCAAAGCTATATCCAGAAGCTAATACCTCTCCCCTCAAGAGGTGGAGCTAAATTCCCCTTTACTTGAGTGTAGGCTGGCTTTAATGTCTCATTTGTGGAGAATGAAATATGACAGAAACTATGTAATGTCACTTCTGAATTACCTTCTGAAGTGACTGAAGCTTCTCATTTCGAATCATTTCTTTCCCTCCCTCTGCCTCTCTCTCTCCTTCCCTCTCATGTTCCCTCCCTCCCCTCTTTCTCTCTCTCTTATGAGTTATTTACTCTAGGAGAAGCTAGTGGCCATATTATGAGGATACTCTATGAGGTTATGGACAGATATTCATGCCAAGGGACTGAGATTTGTCAAGGTTCACACAACATTGGAAGTAGGTCCTTACACAGTCAGATTGTGAAAAGATTGCAACTATGGTCACCAATCTTAAGAAGCACTTCCATGAACAAAGCTAGTGGAGGTGATGGAACTCCAGCTGAGCTATTTAAAATCCTAAAAGATGATACTGTTTAAGTACTGCACCCAATATGTAGACAAATTTGGAAAATTCAGCAGTGGCCCCCAGAATGGAAAAGGTCAATTTCCATTCCAATCCCAAATAAAGGCAATGCTAAATGATGTTCAAACTACAATACAGTTGTGCTCATTCCACATGCTAGTAAGGTAATGCTCAAAATCCTTTAAGCTAAGGCTTCAACAGTATGTGAACTTAGAACTTCCAAATGTACAAGCTGAATTTAGAAAAGGCATAGAAAATAGAGATGAAATTGACAACATTTTTTGGATCATAGGAAAAGCAAGGGAATTCCAGAAAAATATCTACTCCTGCTTCATTAACTACACTAAAGTCTTTGACTGTGTGGATCACAATGAACTGTAGAAAATTCTGAAAGAGATGGGATTATCAGACCACCTTACTTGAGAAACCTGTACGCAGGTCAGCATGTAACAGTTAGAATAGGACATGGAACAAAGGACTGACTCAAAATTGGAAAAGGAGTACATCAAGGCAGAATAGATCATGGAAAATTCTGGGCTGGATGAAGCACAAACTGGGATCGAGATTGCTGGAAGAAGTATCAATAATCTCAGGTATGCAGATAATACCACTGTAATGACAGAAAGCAAAGAGGATCTAAAGAGTCTCTTGATGAAAGAGGTGAAAGAGGAGACTGAAAAAGCTGGCTTAAAACTCAACATTCAAAAAACTAAGATCATGGTATTTGGTCCCATCAGTTCATGGCAAAAGATGGGAAAAATTGGAAACAGTGACAGATTTTATTTTCTTGTGCTCCAAAATTACTGTGGATGGTGACTGTAGCCATGAAATTAAAAGATACTTGTTCCTTGGAAGAAAAGCTATGACAAACTTATACAGCTTATTAAAAAGCAGAGACATCACTTTCCCAGCAAAGGTCTGTCTAGTCAAAGCTATGATTTTTTCACTAGTCATGTGCAGATGTGAGAGTTGGACCATAAGGAAGGCTAAGCACTGAAGAATTGATGCTTTTGAACTGTGGTGCTAGAGAAGACTCTTGAGAGTCCATTGGACAGGGAGAGGATCAAACTAGTAAATCATAAAGGAAATCCACCCTGGATATTATTCAAAAGGATTCATGCTGAAGCTGAAGCTGAAGCTCCAATACTTTGGCCACCTGATGGGAAAAGCTGACTCATTAGAAAATACCCTAATGCTGGGAAAGACTGAAAGCAGGAGAGGGGGCTGACAGAGGACAAGATGGTTGGATGGCATCACCTACTCAATGGACATGAGTTTGAACAAGCTCAGGGAGATGATTAAGGACAGGAAAGCATGGTGTGCTGTAGTCCATGAGGTCGCAGAGTCAGACACGACTGAGTGACTAAACAAATTATGAAGGCAACAAATTCTTCCATGTTACAAGGTAACATATCAAAATGAAATTAGGTTAAAATAAATACTGAATATAAGTTCATATTTATATTATTGCCACAGACCATTCCTATATGAATAAAGAGGAAATCTATGTAAGGGCAACAATCAAGTATTCTTTATTTACCTGTTAAGCCAGGGATGCATTTACTTGACTTTAGGTGATTTAAAAGGTCTTTGAACTTTCAAGAGCTGCTTGAATTAGCTGGACACAGATGGCTAATGAAATTTTAAGTAGCAGAATAATCACAGGAGTGGTTCCAGGTCAGCTGAATAGTTTACTCTAGATTTTTTAAAAGTATTTTTGGTCTTTGTATATATTTAATTAGGTAACCATAAAACAAAATATTTAGACATCAAAAGCAAACTGCTGCTGCTGCTAAGTCACTTCAGTCGTGTCCGATTCTGTGTGACCCCATAGACGGCAGCCCGCCAGGCTCCCCCATCCCTGGGATTCTCCAGGCAAGAATACTGGAGTGGGTTGCCATTTCCTTCTCCAATGCATGAAAGAGAAAAGTGAAAGTGAAGTCGCTCAGTCTGTCCGACTGTTAGCGACCCATGGACTGCAGCCCACCAGGCTATTCCGTCCATTGGATTTTCCAGGCAAGAGTACTGGGGTGGGGTGCCATTGCCTTCCCCGTCAAAAGCAAACTAAAAGGAAAAATATATAACTCCCTCCAAATGCATTTTGGCATATACTTTACATGAGCACAATAATGTAATATCATGATATTACAATGATATTACATGATTGCTGTCAATGCAGATACATCACTGCAAGTTCCTTTTTTTGTTGTTGTTTTTATTTTTTCACCTCCCGCTGGTTACTTCACATGATCTTTTGCATAGATATACAGGATCCATTACTTTGTGAACAAAGGTCTGTCTAGTCAAGGCTATAGTTTTTCCAGTAGTCATGTATGGATGTGAGAGTTGGACTATAAAGAAAGCTGAGCATGGAAGAATTGAGGCTTTTGAACTGTGGTGTTGGTGAAGACTCTTGAGAGTCCCTTGGACTGCGAGGAGATCCAAACAGTCCATCCTAAAGGAGATCAGTCCTAGGTGTTCATTGAAAGGACTGATGTTGAAGCTGAAACTCCAATACTTTGGCCTCCTGATGCAAAGAGCTGACTCATTGGAAAAGACCCTGATGCTGGGAAGGACTGAGGGCAGGAGGAGAAGGGGACAACAGAGGATGAGATGGTTGGATGGCATCACTGACTCAATGGATATGAGTTTGGGTAAACTCCTTGAGTTGGTGATGGACAGGGAGGCCTGGCATGCTGCGGTTCACGGGGTCGCAAAGATGGACATGACTGAGCGACTGAGTTGAACTGACGGAATCCTTAATAAACCACGCTAGGGAAAAATACTTTTAATTGCATTAATAAATCATCATGAACCTATTTTAGTCCACTAAACAATCTGGAAGGAAGAAAGAGGAAGACAGATGAATGAGAGCACAGATTGAGCAACCAACCTTCCTTCTTGCCTGCCTCTCTTCCTTCCTTCCAGAATGGAGAGAGTCTTCTTGAAAGAAGTTTTGTCCTATAATGAAAGTAACTTGTCTATCATCTGGGAGAGCAGACTCCTGGATGATTAATATCTCTCTGTGAAAAACAGGACACATAAGTGAATGGAAGTACAAGTCAAGTGTGTGACTAAAGTAATAACTTCAAGTGAAAGAAGCATATTGCTAGTGTGAAATCCATCTACAATATTCGCATATAATACTGAGTTTGAGACATTATTAAGTATTAGATGATCCTTCATAACTTAATCTACTTAACTTTATCCATTGCTCTCAATCGATTACGTATTTGAGTTCTTTGATTTATAATGACAGTTCCTCTTGTCCGTCGGTGTTGTCCTTTCCACCCCACTTGAACATTGGTGATCAGAACATACCAGGAGATCCTCCCTTGTGTGGTCAAGGACACATGGCTGCTAGTTTTCCAGCCATGGCAGGGCCTTGCAAGATAAAACTGCCAGCAGAGGTTGGCATAAGTACACCAAGATCTAAACAGTGACTCAAAGTGAACCAGGGTTCATATGCTGTAGCTATAATAAATTAGCTTGTAGTTTTCATCCCCATCCATGGGTTTCACTTGGGTGTTTATGTGTAAACACCTGCTCACTAGGAGAAAAGTTATATATCTTAAAGTTGTCAATCAAATTGGTAAATGACATGGGATATAGGGAGGGACCTCCACTTTAAAACAAAACCCAACTCTATCGCATTGAGAGGCTGTTTCCTGTTTCCAGACAGCCCACTCTCATGCTTTCTCAGGAACGAACTTTCCCTTTGCTTAGTAAAACTCTTGCTACTTAAAACTGCTCTATTACACTCAAAGATGCCAAAGATGGAGAAGCTCCATACAGTCAGCAAAAACAAGACTGGGGGCTGACTGTGGCTTGGATCATGGACTCTTTATTGCCAAATTCAGACTGAAACTCAAGAAAGTGGAAAAAACCACTAGACCATTCAGGTATGACCTGAATCAAATCACTTATGACTATACAGCAGAAGTGAGCAATCGATTTAAGGGACTAGATCTGATAGACAAAGTGCCTGATGAACTATGAACGGAGGTTCCTGACATTGTACAGGAGAAAGGAATCAAGACCATCCCCAAGAAAAAGAAATACAAAACAGCAAAATGGCTGTCTGAGGAGGCCTTACAAATAGCTGTGAAAAGAAGGGAAGCGAAAAGCAAAGGAGAAAAGGAAAGATATACCCATCTGAATGCAGAGTTCCAAATAATAGCAAGGAGAGATAAGAAAGCCTTCCTCAGTGATCACTGCAAAGAAATAGAGGAAAACAATAGGATGGAAAAGACTAGAGATCTCTTCAAAAAAATTAGAGATACCAAGGGAACATTTCATGCAAAGATGGTCTCAATAAAGGACAGAAGTGGTAGGGATGCAA
>SJYX01021292.1:129911-158946 GCA_006410675.1 Oreotragus oreotragus | reverse complement strand
AAAGTGAAGAGGAACTAAAAAGCCACTTGATGAAAGTGAAAAAGTTGGCTTAAAGCTCAACATTCAGAAAACTAAGATTATGGCATCTGGTCTCATCATTTCATGGCAAATAGTTGGGGAAATAGTGGAAAGAGTTGCTGGCTTTATTTTTCTCGGCTCCAAAATCACTGCAGATGGTGATTGCAGCCATGAAATTAAAAGATGCTTAATCCTTGAAAGGAAAGATATGATCAACCTAGATAGCATATTTAAAAGCAGAGACATTACTTTGCCAACAAAGGTCCGCCTATTCAACGCTATGGTTTTTCCAGTGGTCATGTATGAATGTGAGAGGACTATAAAGAAAGCTGAGCGCTGAAGAATTGATGCTTTTGAACTGCGAAGTTGAAGAAGACTCTTGAGAGTCCTTTGAATTGCAAGGAGATCCAACCAGTCTATCCTAAAGGAGGTCTGTCCTGGGTGCTCATTGGAAGGACTAATGTTGAAGCTGAAACTCCAATACTTTGGCCACCTGATGGGAAGAGCTGACTCATTTGAAAAGACCCTGATGCTGGGAAAGATTGAGGGCAGGAGGAGAAGGGGACGACAGAGGATGAGATGGTTTGATGGCCAATTCAAACCATTGATCACCAATTCAACGGACATGAGATTGGGTAAACTCCTTGAGTTGGCGATGGACAGGGAGGCCTTGCATGCTGCAGTTCTTGGGGTTGCAAAAAGTGACTGAACTGACTGATGACACTCAACTGAATTCTTTCCTTTGAGCAGACAAGCAAAAATGAAATTGTCATTCTGCCGGTGACAATAACCTATAAATATGCATAGTTGTATATATATTTTGCTGCTTTAATTACTGCATGTTTATTGTGTAGTATTTTTTCACATTTTTCACCTTTTTTGAAATGAGGTGGGAATATAGATATATAAATTGTCCCCTTTCTTTTTTTGAAATTATATAAGCAAGGTAACTCCTAGGATGATAACCTGAACTGTGTTTTACAATATAACCCAATAATAATTATGTCAGCTAATAATAATACTAAAGGAGTGATAAGAAAAATCAAGTGGTTATATTTAAACACACAATCTAAGAAATAGTGTTTAATTTTTGAAACAAATTGTTTAGTCTCAAACTGCGATGATACTGTTAATCACCTGCCAGTGAACCACACACACAGGCACTCACAAACAAATCAGTGAAAACAGCTACCTGGCAGAGTACAATCAAAACAGCTGGCTGATTGATTGGGTTTTTCCATTTCTAATTAACTCTTGTATATGTATAGTTTCAAAATGAAAATACTAAAAGGATCTGAAACAGATGCAAACTGTGCATGTGTATTTAGAAGCTACTTTAATTTCATGCCTTTTTACCACATTATTTTGGAAGTTCTTTGAAGAAAGCATGCATTCCAAGAAAAATGTTCCTTTCAATCTGTAGCTTCACCTATATAGGGTTTACATGCAACACATTTTACACAAGCATACAAGTCATCATTATGTTCAAATTTATTCAAAAATTGCCTCCTGGAATACTTTTTCTTGCCCACTTCAGGTCCTTGAATGTTTAAATCCTGATTTTAAGTCTTACTTTCTGACCGACAAATAGTTCAGACTTCTGAACTGAAGTGTTCTAAATCACTTTAAGTTAAAGCATTTTATTGGTGTTAGTCTAAGAAACAAGACTGTAGTATCATTTGTGGTCATTTTCTTCAAAACAGTTTTTCTTACAATCTTTGAAGTGATAGACACAGGCTCTGTTTATCCAAAAGCATCTGTCTGTGGATAAGTATTGCATAAGAAGTTCTACAGAACCAGAAGTAAAATCTCAAGTAGCCACTGTAGGAAAAGTACCAGCTTGAGGATCCTTCTTCTTCAAAGGCCTCCTGTAGGGAAGAAAAGCTTACTGTGACCTCTTGGAGGGAAATAATTGTTGTGGCCTGAGGCACTTCTTTGATCTAACACCACTGTTCTAAGGTAAATTCTCCAGTGCTTCTCAGGAAGTAATTGATAGTTATTCCACTAGTGTTTGTTGCTATAAAGGACCAACTACCTTCCTAAAACTGAAGTCTATTTTGTTTAAAAAAAAAAAAAGTCCAAAAAACAAACAGACAAACAACTCTTCCGAGTGATACAATGCTACTTTCCTAGCATAAATTCTGCTGCTGCTGCTGCTTCTAAGTCGCTTCAGTCATGTCCAACTCTGTGTGACCCCATAGACAGAAGTCCACCAGGCTCCCCCGTCCCTGGGATTCTCTAGGCAAGAACACTGGAGTGGGTTGCCATTTCCTTCTCCAGTGCATGAACGTGAAAAGTGAAAGTGAAGTCGCTTAGTCGTGTCCAACACTTCGCGACCCCATGGGCCATAGCCTATCAGGTTCCTCTGTCCATGGGGTTTTCCAGGCAAGAGTACTGGAGTGGGCTGCCATTTAGCCAAAGTCTAACCCAGGACTTTTATCAGGCTACCTCCTGTCAAGCCTCAGGTCCTTCTTTCTGTGATGTTCCACGCACACTCTGAGGATCATTGTGAGGATGAAACTCAAGTGCTTATGTAAATCCCTTGGCACACTGCATGATACCTAGTCAATATTTAAGTGATAATTAACTGGAATTTAAATTTTCTGTGTAGTTCACTTTTATAAACAAAATCCTATCCGTTTTCACTAGTAATTAAACAAACCCCTTTATATGCCTGTCTTCTTTTATTTTCTCAGCTTTTACATTTAGAGTAACTTGTGTACCTATATTGTTATATCATTATTTTGCTCTTTTTTGATATTATCTTATGCTTTTTCTGAATTGCATAATAAAAAGGAAACAACATTATATAGTGAATGTAATAGATCTAATCATTGAAAAAACATGTTTCTGCTAATTCAGTACAACATTTGAACCTAAACCATCCCAGAAGAATACCATCAGGAATAATGTTTACAGAATAGGATTCACAACTTATAAAATCATAGGCTAACCTGGGGTAACATTCCTAGAGAACAGGCAGTATTTTGATAATATTGATCAAGAATTGTTTTCTACTCAACTAATTTAGGATGATTTTGCTTAAATATATAAATCAACCTAGGCTACAAGGCAGAAATAAATCTGTTTGGTGCTTACTAAAATAGTATTTACTTGAATTAGATTTAGCAAATATCTCAATATTACAACATGGTAATGTTTTTCATATATAAATCCTTGCTAAGAAAAAATTTATTGTAATGTCTATTGCTTTCAAAGGTCATTAAAATATTACAGTTAGATGTGCAGCAATATTGATAATATTAGATTGTGGATCAGGAAACCTCACATGTATCAACCTCATTTTCCACATTTCTCAAATGTAAACAATGACATTCTTTCCTTGCATGAAAATAGTATCATTAAACAGTGATATTAATAATATTCTTTGAAAAAAAAGAAAACATTAGCTCTGCATTTTAATGTTATGGAACCTGAACATGAGACCTCATGGAGAAGAGATTTATTGGAAGCCACTGATTAGAACCAGTCTAATCATTGGCTAAGCATTGGGAGCCAGTGATTAGGCAATGACTAAATTGACTTCCCTGGTGGCTCAGATAGCAAAGAATTTGCCTGCAATTCAGGAGACTGGGGTTCTATCCCTGGGTCAGGAAGATCCCCTGGAGAAGGAAATGGCAATCTACTCCAGTATTCTTGCCTGGAGAATCCCATGGACAGAGGAGCCTGGTGAGCTGCATTCCATGGGGTCACAAAGAGTTGGACATGACAGAGACAAACATACACAGTAATTAGAGAGAACTGTAATTATTGGTTTAATTCAAAATCAAAAATTTCTCTAAATGTTTATGGCAGTCTTATTTTTGACTATGATTAGAGATTTGAACCAAACTATCTCTCTTCTCTCTTCTCTCTTTCTTGGTCTGTCTCTATCTTGTGAATGGTAAACTCCATCTCATATAAACAGAATATAATTTAAAATTTTAATTTTTAGCTGATCAAAACATCATGTATATCTCCAGTCATATCTGTGTATAGTAAATAATGACATGAGTGTCCAAAAGGGATGATTCATAATTTTCTTAGATTTATTAAAATCATGTTTACTATGCTGCTGCTATTGCTAACTCGCTTCAGTCATGTCCGACTCTGTGCGACCCCATAGACGGCAGCCCACCAGGCTTCCCTATCCCTGGGATTCTCCAGGCAAGAACACTGGAGTGGGTTGCCATTTCCTTCTCCAATGCATGAAAGTGAAAAGTGAAAGTGAGGTCGCTCAGTCGTATCCAACTTTTAGTGACCCCATGGACTGCAGCCCACCATGGGATTTTCCAGGCAAGAGTACTGGAGTGGGGTGCCACTGCCTTCTCCGTAAGAGCAACAACCATCCTAGGTAAAAACTGATTCCCAAAATCATGAATTTCTACATGTAAGGAAGATGTTCCTAAGGAATGAGATGTTTACATTCTCAAAGTAACTTCCCTAAAATTACCAATTACAAGAGGGAAAAGAACAATGATACACCAAAAGAATCTGAATAATATCTTACCTAAGTGAAAGAAACTGACATCAGGAGCCTGCATATGTGACAACCATGAAAAGGACACAATATCTACTTATCTAGTAACCCACCCAAAAATGTACAACTCTCAAATAATTTAGAAAAATAGTACATGTATTATTACTCCAAGAGATATTATAATGTTAATATCTTCCTGTATTGTTTCAAAAACAGAAGCTACTTTACTTACACAATGTTTAATTTGCTTCAGAAAATGACACAAAAAGGAAAGGGTAGTTTCTAACACATACAAAATTTCAATTTTTTCCTTGTATTAAACATTACTTCCAGTTTCCTATTAACAGTGTATTAACAAGTATAGGAAATCAATGGCTTTCTTGCCCTTCAGCAATTAGAAAACAGAAATGGAAATAAAAATAACTCATTCACATCAGTAACAGAATAAAATGTTTACAAACAAATGTAACAAAACAAGAGGACATACATTATATACTACTCTCATGCAATGGAACGCTATTCTTTTGCATAATGGAACCAATTTCTGTATTATTTATTCTGTTCCACTCATTTCTTTGTCTATTTCTGTATTATTTATTTTGATAACTTGATGAGTCAATGTGCTTCTCTGCCATATAGCCCAACCAAACATAATTCTTATAGTTTTTTTAGGTACTTCTGGTCATATTTTTAGTTTTAACACACATATGCACAGAAAAATGCCCTTCTTACTGGAATCCCATCATAATTATGTATTTGTTTCAGAAAAATGTTTACTATACCCATATAGCATGTATCAAGTTGTGTTTAACTTTGTAATTATTAGTGAAGAAAAATGTGGATGATTGATGAAAAGAAATGAATCTTACATGAGAATTTTAGAAGACTAATTCATGTGTTTCCTGTGTTTTACTAGTGGAATGTTCTTCTGATCATGTGGTGGAAAAGAATAGGTTACTGAACATTGAATGGTGTAAAAAAATGTTTATTAAACAAGCAGTTATACAACTTCTAATGTGTGATGATTTATTTTACATTATGTAATGCTGCTCCAGGTATGGAGTGTAAAAATGTTGAGGAGTTAAGACAGTACAGCATTAGCTGCTATAAGTAAGGTGATCAGGGCAGTTAGTTCTGAACAGGTTATACTGAAATTGCATACAGAAATATGACTCTCTTAAAGTTTGAAGAGATTTATAGATATCCATCTGAGGAATGTAGATTGTGCTCTTTCTGTCTCTCTCTGTCTCAATATCTTAGTCTCTGTCTCAATCTTTCTGTTAATATCTGTCTGTCTCTCTCTCCATACTACACACACACACATACACACTCAGTACACTGCATTCTGATCTCCATGTTAAAAGTTTCTAAGTATCTAATTTCTGGGGGCTGATTTATAGACAATGAAACTTGGTCACATAATGAAAGGTGATTTAGTGTATGCTTGGAATGCAGTTTGGAAAATTGCCAGCAGTCTATTTGTAATTTTTAAAAAATTATTAGTTCTAATAAAGTTACAGTTGCTACAGTACAACAAAGATGAGTGTGTGCGTGCAAAGTCCTCTCAGTTATATGACTCTTTGCGACCCTTTGTTCTGTAACCCACCAGATTCCTCTGTCCATTGGGCTTCCCAGGCAAGAATACTGGACTGGGTTGCCATGCCCTCCTCCAGGGGATCTTCCCAACCTAGAGATCAAACCCATGTCCCTTATGTCCCCTGCTTTGGCAGCTGGGTTCTTTACCACTAGTGCCACCTGCAAAAAGAGATACAGCAATCCTTTAAGTTGTAAGCAAATTTGGTTTAGGCTAAAGACAATATAATTTTGCTATTGTTTTCCAAGTATTCATAATTTTATTTTCTCTAAATTTGCATTCTCATTAATCTATTTCCAGAAGGCATGATTAATTTCCAAATTTCCAAAATTTTGCTATTATGATTTATCTTGTTTTATTTATATCAGAACAGCTGACTTCAACAGCTGGTTTTTCTTGACATATTTTCAATCAGTAATTTTCCATTTCAATCAATTCCAATCAGCTTATTTATTATAGTAAAATAATTCTCCAAAGCATTTTAGAAGTTTTTCTTACACTTGAAATGAACATTTGCCATTAGATATGCAAATTACTTGCCTAATATCTCTTTAATGGTCCCCAAATATACACACACATCTAGCCACTGTTGCTACCTATTTGGATAACATGGATTGGCTAATTGTTATTATGATAGGCAACTATGTATCTTTGACAGTTCTTATTAAATGAAGATGTCTCATGTTTCTTAAACATCATTTATAAGCTCTGTTTATTTGTCCATTTATGTATTTAAGTCACTGTACAACTAAATATGTAAGTATACTTTAATATATATTCTAAATGATTTCAGTTCAGTTCAGTTCAGTTCAGTCGCTCAGTCGTGTTTGACTCTTTGCGACCCCATGAATCGCAGCATGCCAGGCCTCCCTGGCCATCACCAACTCCTGGAGTTCACTCAGACTCACATCCATTGAGTCAATGATGCCATCCAGCAGTCTCATCCTCTGTCGTCCCCTTCTCCTGCCCTCAATACCTCCCAGCAACAGAGTCTTTTCCAATGAGTCGACTCTTTGCATGAGGTAGCCAAAGTACTGGAGTTTCAGCTTTAGCATCATTCCTTCCAAAGAAATCCCAGGGCCGATCTCCTTCAGAATGGACTGGTTGGATCTCCTTGAAGTCCAAGGGACTCTCAAGAGTCTTCTCCAACACCACAATTCAAAAGCAATTCTTTGGCGCTTAGCCTTCTTCACAGTCCAACTCTCACATCCATACATGACCACAGGAAAAACCATAGCCTTGACTAGACGTGCCTTAGTCGGCAAAGTAATGTCTCTGCTTTTGAATATGCTATCTAGGTTGGTCATAACTTTTCTTCCAAGGAGTAAGCATCTTTTAATTTCATGAGATGTGTATAAGAGACAGGGAGTCATCACATCAGACCTTTAAATATGTAAGCAGTCACCAGATATTCTGCTTATGTATTCATGTGGTGTTCAGAAATAGCATTTTGTCTCCTTTAAATAATTTAGAACTCATTCTTTTAGGATGTCATTGTGTAACAAATGTCTCCTTGATATTAATAATAATAGAGATACATTCCATTTCACAATGTAGCAAATTTAATAAATGTAAGTAGAAGTAGAAAGCTTTTGTATTTTTATTATCAAAAATAGAGGGATAAGTGAGATCAAATACTTCATCATGGAAAGAAAATCACATGTTAATATAAAAAGCCAATGGCCAACTAGAATTTTAAAGAATGTATGTATATAATGTATGTACATTAAAAATTAATGCTAAGAATATAAGATGATTTGCCATGATGTACAGTTTGTCAAAATGTGTTTTGTCCTTTTTTTCTAGAAGTTTTTAACAGTATCATTTAAAAAATATGACACATTTTTTCAGTACAAAAAGGTAATATATGTTTTAGCCAAACCTGTGATTATGAAGTAACAACCCCAATAATTATCTTTAAATTAGTATCATAGAGACTTTCTTGTTAATAAAGGTCATAGTATAGATTTATAGTATTTGGGACAATGGCCCTCAAAATGTCACTACTATTGAATATTTGGGAAAAGCGCAAATATCTGCACTCCTATCCCAGAGGTATTAGATCCTAAGAGGGTACATGAAAAATCTGCTTACCTTCTTTTTTAACCTCTAGGTCTTTAATTACTGAAAAGCTATAACAGCCCAGGAAGATCTCCTCTGTGGAAATCAGAGACAAGATTCACCCAGAATATTGCAGAACACTTAGAACCTCAAAGGTCTTTCTGAGGCTTATTAGGTTCTGGGAGGTGCATTTAGGAAGATCATTGTTATGATATTTTCCATATAACAAGTGGGCAGTGAAAGTTGTCATGTTTTAAATGTCATGGGGAGATTAACTGAGCTGCATTTGCTCTTCAGTTTAGTATAAAANAGAATATTGCAGAACACTTAGAACCTCAAAGGTCTTTCTGAGGCTTATTAGGTTCTGGGAGGTGCATTTAGGAAGATCATTGTTATGATATTTTCCATATAACAAGTGGGCAGTGAAAGTTGTCATGTTTTAAATGTCATGGGGAGATTAACTGAGCTGCATTTGCTCTTCAGTTTAGTATAAAACATACTCCATTTCTAGAAATTCTTGACATAAAAGAAAAGAATTGAGGTGACTATAACATATTCTGATATTAGGTTAAGAAGAAGTCGGATTCAAAGCACAAGTTTGGAAGTATTTGAGATGCCATCGCTGGTTCTGAAGTTAGAGCAAGCCATGTGTCAAAAAATGTGGGCACTCTTTAGAAGCTAAAGTGAACTGTGGGCTGACAACTAACAGAGACTTGAGATCTCAGTTCACAACCTTAAGGGACTGAATTTGACCGACAACCTGAATGAGTTTGGAGGAGCTTTTTCTCAGAGCTTCTAGGTAATAGCCCATACTGGCTGATGGTTTGACTTAGGTCATGTGTGATCATAAGAGGAGATCCCAGTTAAAATCACTCAGACTTCAGACTTACAGAACTGTAAGCTAATAAATGGATAGTGTTTTAAGATGCAATCTGCAGTCAATTTTATGCTACAATAGCAAATTGATACACTTCTATAAATGCATCCAGGACCTATTGAAGATCATGGAATATTTCTCCATGGACATCTAAGAACTGGATAATTTCTAATGTGAGGTAGCCATCAGAAATATTTGTTTCTTTCTTTGATCATCACAAAAAATGACTATGTTACAAAGCCATCAGCAACTTGGCTGAATACTGGCACTAGAAAATTAATACAAAATGAGTACAAATATCCAGGATTTGAGGGCTATGCCTTGAATGAAGCAGAATATCTCCTTTTATAAGCTCATCTTATAATGCCAGCAGCATCCTCACTGAAGAGACTACCAGCAGTACCTTCAATAGACCTACCTACTAGCTCCCAGTTCCACTCAGTCCAAAGAAGAGGGTTGGATATCCTGGGGTGAAAGGTGGGAAAGGTTTGAATGCAAAGAGTACTATAGGAGCAAAAGAACTTCATCTTCCAACCACCCACATAAGGAACCCTATCTATTAATACCAATAAGTATCTCATTTTTTTCCTTGACTGTTACATACTGCAAATTAAAAGGCTGTCAATCTATCTCTCCCCTCTTTCCATAAAGGTGGAATAACAAAGCATGTAGATTCTTTTTACATATAATACTTCAAATGAATGTCTACTGTGTTATAAAGTCTAGTAGTTTATATCTTGACTTTCATTTATAGGACCTATATGAACCAAGTGGATGTAGTTGCTTCTTTGAAGATATACAATGTATGATGATAAACCATCAATGGTTAAAAGTAAAAACAAGCTGGACTTCCTCTATTAATCAGACAACAACAGCTAAAGCAAAAAAGATGTGCCCTTTCCAATTTAGGCATGATGTTCTCTAGACAGTGAGAGTGACTTTGAAGCATAAAAAGTAGTTAACCTTCGTGGTATGATGCTGTAAAAGATGTCTTCTTATATCTATTTGCTTCCAGAAATCATTTGGATCAAAGAAAGGTGCCACTAGGCTGGTTTTCTGTTGTGATTCAGGCTTCCATTTCAGAGCAACTAGCAACCTGAGGCTTATTTTGAATCAATTAACCATTTTGCCTTTTGCCATAGAATTGTGCTGTTGTTATACTGTGAGAAATCAACTTGGGCAAGTGGTTTCAGAGCAATGCACAGTTTAGCTTAAAGCAGTTATGGTCACATCTTTACACTTAATACTACTCCCTGATACTTACTAGCTTCTTTCCTCATTCAAATGACAGCATCTCAAAAATAATAGAAAATGGATGTTGTATTAAATGTGAAATTAAGGAGGCAGAGAAGGTAACATTGGCTAATTATTTGACCAAGGGTGAAATGAAAATTTAAGTAAGCAGACTTAATAAACAGATAAAATATAAAAATCCATTTTATGGATACTTCTATAAAATGATTATTTGTATAAATTATGTATGATAATTTGACTGAATTTTGGAAGTTTTGCACCAGACTGTCAAGAATGAGATTCTTAAAAATTGGCATGTCTGAAAGAGGGGAAATACCAGTTGCCCAAATTCTAAAAAGTAGTTCACAAATGATATCAAATTGCCCTCATATTGCAGGCATGTCTGTTTCATAGTGGATGAGTTTGTTATGAAAGTAAAGGTGGGGAGAAAGGACTCTCAATGAGGAACATTACACAGCAGAATACGAGGGCAGCACCGCATGCACTTGCAGCTGGAGTTGATAAGACTATTTTGTCTGATTTGACATTTCATTTACATCCAGCCCACAGTTTTAGAGAATTGTTTAAATTGCTAAATGATATACTGAGTTTTAAGAATTGGAAAAAAAAAGAAAAAACAGTTTCAATGAAAAAAAAATAAGAAGAAGCAATGCTGACAAAAAGTTAGCAGTGACCTGCTGTAAAGATTCAGAATGACCCACAACAGTGAGATGAATCATCAAGGCAAAGTCATCAAGTCATCAAGACACTAGGTTGTAGAGGTTGAGCATCTGGCAAGAGAACCTTCACAGAGGTAAAACTGAGTGATTAAAGGGAAGCTTCAGTAGTTAATGAGAAATCATAAGGAACCCTACATCCAAGTAGGAGAAGGCAATGGCACCCCACTCCAGTACTCTTGCCTGGAAAATCCCATGGACGGAGGAGCCTGGTAGGCTGCAGTCCATGGGGTCGCTGAGAGTTGGACGCGACTCAGTGGCTTCACTTTCACTATTTACTTTCATGCATTGGAGAAAGAAATGGCAACCCACTCCAGTGTTCTTGCTTGGAGAATCCCAGGGACGGTGGAGCCTGGTGGGCTGCCGTCTATGGGGTCGCACATAATCGGACACGACTGAAGCAACTTAGCAGATCCAGGTACTCAGGCTTTTTTCAGCAAAAGACAGGAATCTATTTCTGGGGCAAATAACAAAGCCATACAAAGTACACACTGTCATTTATCAGATTGGTAAAAATAAAAAACGTGTTATAAGTAGAATATACTCGTGTTGGTTATTTGACACTTTAGCATTGGTAGAAATGTCAACTTTTAAAGACCATGAGTGACAATTTAAATGTTTATCAACATTTTCAAATGTGCACATTATTTTTCAAAACAACACAGATTCCANTGAGACTGCTGGATGGCATCACCGACTCAATGGACATGAGTTTGAGTGAACTCTCGGAGATGATGATGGACAGGGAGGCCTGGTGTGCTGCAATTCATGGGGTTGCAAAGAGTCAGACATGACTGAGTGACTGAACTGAACTGAACTGAACTGAGGACATATAGGTGATCTCTAGAACAACAGAAGAACATCTAACCTACTGCCAGCAAGACAAACAAAATCCAATCCATATCCCCTACCATACAGGTACAAGAAAATGAATTCTACCAATAAGAAGCTTGAAATCAGATTCTTCTTCAGTTGACCCTTCAGAGGAGGATTCAGTCCAACCAACTCCTTGATTGCAGTCTTGGGAAACCCTGACCAGAAGGTCCATTAAGCCATGCCTAGATCCCTGACATACAGAAGCTGGAAGATAATTAATGTGGATCTTAAGTCACTAAGCTTGTGGTGATTTGTTGCACTGGCACTAGTGGTAAAGAACCCCCCAGCCAAGGCAGGAGACATTAAGAGATGTATGTTCAATCCTTGGGTCAGGAAGATTCCCTGGAGGAGGGCATGGCAACCCACTCCAGTATTCTTGCCTGGAGAGTCTGGTGGACAAAGGAGCCTGGAGGGCTACCATCCATAGGGTCACAAAGAGTTGTACACAACTAAAGCAACTTAGAACTCATGCAGTAAAAACCTAATAGAAACACTTCGATAAAGCTTTGACCATGCCTAATGAAATTGGGTATAGACATACATTACAAACCACTATATATTTTACTTATGTTTCTTGTTTATATTCTGTCTTCCCAATAGAGTGTAAGAATCATGAAGACTAAGCATTTTTCCTTCTTATTTATTTTTTTAAACTTTCTAGACCCATCCTTGACCCAGGCTAGAAGAGCTCCTCCCCAAGCTGCACACTTCAGGATTTGGGTGGGTGCTGACACTCCTTCCACTGCTACAGACAAACACAGAAACACCAGAAACCTGAGATTTCTGAATGGATATCTGGTATACCTGGACTTAAAGAAGCTAAATTTGACACATCAGAAGGTAAAGCCTTTAAGATTTTGTTCCACTCATTTATGGAATATGTTCCACTCATTTATTTAAATATGCAGATGTGATATATGGGCCTGTGTTTGTACCTGTGCTCAGGGCTGCACATCTCTCAGCAAGGCTCTCAGCAAGGGGCTGGTTTGAAGGTTCTTCCTATTGCAGAATTGTCAGTGATCTGCTCATTTTCTCTAGTCATGCTTAGAAAGAAAACTCTGGCAGTGCCATTTATTTGTCCTCTGATGGGTATGCCTACAACAGATGGAAGGGTATGCACATGGTGACTCCATTTATAGAGATCAGAAAACGTGGGGGAAGATCTGGATTAAGAGGAATATTAGAGTTAAATTTTTGAAATATTACATATGAAGTATATGAAGTTTCTATTGCTGCCGTAGCAATCTTCCATAAACTGGACTTAATACAACTTTATTGTCTTACAGTTGTTGTAGGTCAGAAGTCTAGTATGGGTCTCACTATACTAAAATCAATGTGTCAGCCAGACTTTCTTTCTACAAGGTCTGTTTCTATGCTCATTCACCTGTTAGCAGAACTAAATTGCTTGTAGGGGAAGGTTTGAGGGCCCCATTTCATGATTGGCCATTAGTTAGAGTCCATTCTTAGATCCTAAAGGACTCTCTCCAGTCCTTGCATTTAGTCCACGCATCTCAGAACCAACAACAGGTAGTCTGGCTGGTTCTTACGCCACAAGTTTCTGACCTTCCATAAGTCACATTTCTCTCTGACTACACCCAGGAAAGTTTCTCTGCTTATAAGGACTCATGTATTAGATTGGGCTCATGCAGATAATCCATATTAATCTCTGTACCTCAAGGTCCAAAGCCTTGATCATATTTGCAATACCCTATTTGCCACATAAGGTAACACATACATGAAAGTGAAGTTGCTCAGCCGTATCCGACTCTTTGCAACCCCGTGGACTGTAGCCTATCAGGAATTTTCCAGGCAAGAGTACTGGAGTGGGTTGCCATATCCTTCTCCAGGGGATCTTCCCAACCCAGGGATGGAATCCAGGTCTCCCACATTGCAGGCAGACATTTTACCATCTGAACCCCCAGGGAAGCCCAACACATACATAATAAGGTAATACATTCACAAACTCCAGGAATAAAGATCAGATCTTTGGGAGGAATAATTTTTGATCACCTCATAAAAGGACAATTAGATAGCCAAGTTCATATGCTGGGCATGTGTAGATTTTGTATAATATATCCAACAGCAATTTTAGCTTGTTTTCAGATACTTTTTAAGATTAGGAACATGCTTATTGGAAAATATTCTGCCCTGCTTCTACATATTTTCTGAATTTTGAGTCCAGAGTTGTTTTTTATAATTAGAACAGAGAGTCAATATACATTTATATTACATTGGCATAATGTAATATATTATAAACTGAGTTGGATCTTTTTCAATTTTTCCTCATCCTTGTGAGTTTCAAACAAATAAAATTCTCTTGGACTTGGGAACTAAACAGAAAGTGCAACACATAACCCTCTACTGAATGTTATTCTCCTGGGCTAAAGCATGACAATTTTACAATGCAGGTCCATGTCCTCTGGATTGTTAAAAGAAGGTCTGAAAGTGAAAGTTGCTCAGCTGTGTCTGACTGTTTATGATCCCATGGACTGTAGCCTGCCAGGCTCCTCTATCCACGGGATTCTCCAGGCAAGAGTACTGGAGTGGGGAGCCATTTCCTTCTCCAACGGATTTTTCCCAATCCAGGAATCAAACCTGGATCTCCTGCACTGCAGGCAGATTCTTTACCATCTGAACCACCAAGGAAACCTTGGCTCCTGCTATCCACACCATTTGCTTTATTTCCTTTTATGGGAGATATAAGCAACCTAAATTGTCCTCTAGGACAAAACTGTAATATATGTGCAATTTATCCTCCCTCTGCATGTTTACACAACCCCTGTATGTCAGAAACAAGCTTGGCTTTGGCTAGTTCCCACACTCTCTAAGCCATCTAATCTGTTACATATGAAGTAGAGCTGCATTTCAATTGACATGTTTAAACATAACTGGCATTCAGGAAAATGACCAGAGGGAGTTGCTCAATGATCAGGTCCCTCCCAGATCACGTTACCAACCAACTAGTTGTTTCTCTCCCAAATCACAGATTACTATATATGTCAGCTGCCTTATTTATTACAAGGAACATATTTTAGTGAAAGCAGCGAACATTTCTTTGACTGGGACCATATTATCTGTATCTATCATCCATTGTGTTTTCTAGTTGTATTTGCTATCAGAACCGTAAATTATCTCTATGGTATGTGTTTAGTTTTCTTGAGCATAAAATACCATCATAACATTAATCCAAAATTTCAAATTCCTAAAGTATTGCTCGCTTTTCTTTTCCTCATTCTCTAAGACAGTGCCTCTCAAATTTGAGTGTGCTTCAGGAGCACCTGAAGGACTCAATAAAACCAAAGCTGCTGAGGACTCTCTCCAGGGTTTTCAATTCAGTTTGTCTGTATGCAGATCTTAGAGTCTGTGTTTCTAGTAAGTTTCCAGTTAACACCAATGGTTCCACAAATAAAGGCAAATAGACCGTTGAGGATATCCAACCCATATTGTGACGACAACTTATAAAGATGGTTATATCCCCTATCCTCAAGAAGTGCAATATGTTTAAGCCTGTAGGTTATAAACTGCAGGAGAAAGTTTCTGAACTGTGAAGGAGAAAATGTACAGTTCATATGATATATTTTCTCTTTCTATTTATGTGCATTTGGATGTATTATATATACCATACATAAGTATGCTTGTAAACACAGGCATGGCGTGTGCTTTAAAATCTGGCAGAAACATGACAATAAAATATACATAGAACGAAGCAGTGCTTTTTTTCTCCTTCACTTGTCCCTTATTATAGTCTCTGGAATTGTTTGTAGCATAAAATACATAAAAGATATGAAACAGGTGCACAGTAGAATTCAATATTAGCAGAAGTGAATTTTCTTTTCTGGTTATTTCTTGAATGTTAAGGTCCTGTATAGTGATCACAGGAAAAATACAAGTGAATGTGTCTCTCTGTGAGGCCATGAAGGATCATTTGATATACTGATTTCAGGATAAGGGGACATCCTAGTTCAGTGCCATCAACTAAACTAACCATGATCAGGGTGAAGCTTGGATTCTGTGCAGACGCCAGAGAGGTCTAAGAAAAGAGGAGGAGTCTAAGAAATCAAGGGCTTCCAGTATTCCCGTTAGTAGAGTATGTGTAGATCAAAAGAAGGCAGGAGCAAAGAGGAAGGCGAGGTTTTGCACCTCATCCTGGCCTCTCAGTGCTCAGGATCAACCATGAGTGATAATGGCTTCTTTCTGTTAACAGCCTACCAGCACCTGGGTGGCCTGCCAAATGTCATAGGCATAATGGAAAGGCTGTGTTTATGTGCCCTATCACTAGAGTTGTTAACTATGGTGTAATAATCAGCAGCCTCACTTGAAAGTTTGCCATCAGATTGAGCCAGGCACACTCCACCATTGTATCCAAATCGCTAGTGGAGGCATGCCAGAGAGTGAGAGGAGATCCAGAAAGCACAGTTATGGTTGGTTCCAAGAGTAGGCACTCAGTATAGATCACTGGGTAGTGGAAGATTTAAGACTATTTGTGTCAATGAAAAAACAAAAATCACACTTCCGAGTTCCTGTTCTTCTGGAAGTTTCCTGCTGGAAACTATAACGCTTGACATTCCAAAGGATTTTCAGGACTGGCCATTGAATAGTTCCTGGGAGATAATCTAAGCCCCTGGCATATCCTGACTGATAAGAGAGTCTGTGTATTCGAAATCTTGGAGCATGCGTGATGGTTTATACTAACACTGTAATTTATGGTGAATGTCTTTTAATTTTTTTTTTGTATTTCTGGAGCTACAGATCATGCTGTATCACTTTTTTTTTTTTAATTTTATTTTTTAATTTTACAATACTGTATTGGTTTTGCCATACATTGACATGAATCCACCACAGGTGTACATGAGTTCCCAACCCTGAACGCCCCTCCCACCACCCTCCCCATATCATCTCTCTGGGTCATCCCAGTGCACCAGCCCCAAGCATCCTGTATCCTGCATCGGACCTAGACTAGTGATTCGTTTCTTACATGATAGTATATATGTTTCAATGTCATTCTCCCAAATCATCCCCACCCTTTCCCTCTTCCACAGAGTCCAAAAGTCTGTTTTTTACATCTGTGTCTCTTTTGCTGTCTCGCATACAGGGTTATCATTACCATCTTTCTAAATTCCATATATATGAGTTAGTATACTGTGTTGGTATTTTTCTTTCTGGCTTACTTCACTCTGTATAATCGGCTCCAGTTTCATCCACCTCATTAGAACTGATTCAAATGTATTCTTTTTAATGGCTGAGTAATGCTCCATTGTGTATATGTACCACAGCTTTCTTACCCATTCATCTGCTGATGGACATCTAGGTTGCTTCCATGTCCTGGCTATTATAAACAGTGCTGCACTGTGGACAGTTTTGTGTGGTTATGCTGTGGCATGCTCCTCAGCATTGGCTTCACTCTCTTCTGTCGATAAAAGAATATTTGTCCATTCACCAAAGTGATCCAATTGTCTTTATCTTAGATATTCCCTCCTCTCTTCTCATGTGGATATTCTTGGCTCTTCCTGTTCAGAAGTGTTAAAAATAAAGCATCTTCTCCTTTTATGGCTATTCATATTTTGTTAAGGCCAACACCAATAGAGTACTATAAAGTAAAATAAAGTAAAATGGAAGCTCTAAAAAAAAATTAAAAATTAAAAAAAAATAAAAAAATTTAAAAAAAAAAGACTGAACATTTGGGGGCAATAAGGACTAAAGTCAATTACCTAATAATCATTTATAGGCTATATTATTAATATCTCTCTTTTGTTAAGTATCTAACAGATGTCAGACACTGTGATGAGCTTTTTACATATATTATCTCATTTTAATCTTCAAACACACATTATTTGTAAGAATTATCATCCAAATATGTCTTCATTTTGAGAAATCACATTCAAAGTAATTCAGTTTAATATCACTCTTATTCTATTAAAAGGGATCATAGCTTGTTTAGCCAATCCCCAATTGTATAGTAGGTAAATTTAGCATGCTGGTATTCTCAGTGTTTTTTTCATGTTCATAAACTTGATATTTATGGATTATTCTATTCACATATTATTTTCTTTAATGTCACAATGCATATATTTTTCCTACTGCCAATTTATATGAAAACTGCTCAGTACTTTGTAACTTCAAGAAAAAAATAGAAAATGGCAAATGTAACAGTGCTATTTTAAGGGACATATGTAAGAATTATGCCAACTTGTTCACTAAATACAAGTGACTTAAACCCTCCAGAGGTAATTCCTCTTCTATGGTAAATATTACCATAACATAACATGTGGCATATCACTTTGACTTCAGCATAGCTGAAGTCAGTCATAGAGCCACAGACCTAAGTAGCTGACGTCCTATAAAAATCTTGGAAGTCAAAGCTCAAGTGATCTTGCCTGAGTGGCAGCATATCATATGTGTTGTGGCACATCATTGCTGGGAGGACGGAATGCTGTCCGTGAGGCCCCATTGAGAGGGGATGACTGGAAGCCTGAGCCTCATATCCGGTGGACCTACCATAAGCATTTTTTTCCTTTTCTGATTTTAATCTGTACTCTTTCACTGTAATAATCTGTAACCATAAATGTAACAGGTTTCCTGAAGGTTTCTATGAGTTCTTCTAGAGAAGCATGCAACTTGACAGTGGACTTTGAGGTCCCCAACACAGTTGCTTTCAAAATAAAGCCTCAAGGTTCCTCTGGAGTGAAGTAAAAATGACTAACGAGTGTTTCGGCAAAAGCAGGGGAAGAACTCAGAGCAACTTGGATACAACCATATCACACACACTCTCACACACACCCCCAAACGTTCACACCAGGGCACTGTGTCTTGGGCAAGCATTTATTACATTCATAAAATTAAATGTAAACAACATCCCAAATGTACTTTTAGGTATTTACTCACCTGTTTGTTCATTTGATTTAGCTTATGGGTGAAATTTATAATTTATTTATATTTAGTTTTATGTGAGAGTCTTACATTTGACATTCTGCTATTATGACCAAGAATGATGGAGTGGAACCTGTGCTTTAAAGAGCAGAAACAGTTACCTGCTCACAAAAGTTCCAGATTATCCAGGAGAGATGGGAAAAGGTCTGTCTACTTTTCAGAATAAAGCAAGAAAGGAAAGAAAAGTGAGTTAAGGAATGTAGTAAGTATAGGGGAACAGCATCTCAATACCTCATTTAAACTGGAGAGGCTGCCTTCATGAGCTCAGCTGAATGTCATTTATGTGAGTATTAGAATAAACCACCCAATTCTCTAGAGAATTTACTGCCATTTGCTAAAAATAGTCATAATATGCATACACATCTAATACACATCTATGGTACAGAGAGGTGAATGGTGCCCCCTACAAACTGCATTGTGCAAGCAGTACCATGTCAGCAGAAGCCCTGGCTGTTCTACTCCTCAGGCAAGGCCTTGGTTGTTGTTATTGTGTTAATTGAAAAATATTTGACCTAAAACATTGTGTAAATGGTTGGTTTTTTGTTTGTTTGTTTTGTTTTTACTTTACAATATTGTATTGGTTTTGCCACACATCAACATGAATCTGCCACGGGTGCACACGTGTTCCCAATCCTGAACCAACCCCCCTCCCATCTCCCTCCCCATACCATCCCTCTGGGTCATCCCAGTGCACCAGCCCCAAGCATCCTGTATCCTGCATCAAACCTAGACTGGCAATTCGTTATACAGAGTGAGGTAAGCCAGAAAGAAAGGGTTGGTTTTTAAAGTTCAGATCCATCAAACACATGGCTAGGGAAGACTGATTCAAATTGAGGGAATGTGTTGTATTTGAGGCTTAGCTCTACCACCATCCTTTTATTTCTTATCAGAGGAATAGGATATAGATAATTAAGAAAGGCTGCTTTGGAAACTGTCTAGACATAACTAAAATCGAAACTCATAATCTAACTCCAGTTTATTATAAAGTCTGACTTTTGTAATTTTGATTAGGATCAGTAATTGTCTGATCTCTGCTTAACATTTCTTGATAATTGCAGTGGCATGCATGAATTAACAGAAACATATGGCACTTAAATATATTTCTTTATTAATTGTTGCTGAGCTGATTTCCATGCTAATTAATGTGAGCATACTCTAGAGGGCAATAAACAATCAATAACTTCACAGCTATACCTCCTGTCTTATAAATACCTGCTTCAAAACAGGTTTATTTCCTAAATTGTATTAAAATATTAGGCATAATTGAATCCACAGAACTTTATTTTTTCAGTCTTAATTTTAATTCAATTTAAAAAAATTTTGTATCCTAAGAGTAAAGAATTATTTAATTTTACTTTAGTAGCATATTTATGCATCGGTTTATTTTCTCTCTTGCATATTCCTATCTTAAGTGTTTAATATGTATCCTTGTGTTTTTATGAATTCTTTAAAAGTATGTAGCTTGGTGTGGTTGTGAATATATAAAATTGGAGTTTTGATATCGACATGTTTCTCTGTCATACGTTTTACTCAACATTGCTTAAACATTTAGCCACACTACTTATCAGACAGGTGGTTTCTTGGCTTCTGAACACTTCAGAGTATTTCATAGCTTGTGCTCGCCTTTGCTCATCCTGTCCTCAATAGTGGACCCCTAGACTGCACCTACTTCTACTACCAGACAGTGTTACAATAAAAATCTCACTCCCAATTCCTCTGGGATTTCTAAGCCATTCTTTCAAACTTATGTTAACTAACTCTACCAAGTTGTCTTCCATTATGCAAAAACCTAATGAAGGCAAAAAAGAAAAAAAAAAATCAGACTGAATTTTAGAAGACAATACTAAACTATTTGCTACCTAAAAATGTACTTTGAATTTAGTTTAAGGTAACTAATTTAGTTAAAAGTAAATGACTTAAAAATTATATCATGCTATCATTAATCAAAGGAAACCTAAGGTTGCTTTCATGGAAAATAGTGTTTAAATTCTGTTTAATTTGCAAAGTCAAATCTAGATCCACCATTTTATTATAGAAAGGATTCAGACTGTTTATATTTGAAGGCCTTCATGAAAGCATCATATAGGTAACTTTACTCTTACAGAAAGCTTGCAATTCTCTTTTTGAATAACAAATATAAAGCTTAATATATAAACAGTACACTGGGATGACCCAGAGGGATGGTAAGGGGAGGGAGGAGGGAGGGGAGTTCAGGATGGGGAACACGTGTACACTCGTGGCAGATTGATGTTGATGTAGGGCAAAACCAATACAATATTGTAATTAGCCTCCAATTAAAATAAATAAATTTAAATATAAAATGAATATATTACCCAAAGCAATCTACAGATTCAATATAATCCCTATCAAGTTACCAGCAGTATTTTTCACAGAACTAGAACAAATAATTTCAAGATTTGTATGGAAATACAAAAAACCTCGAATAGCCAAAGCAATTTTGAGAAAGAAGAATGGAACTGGAGGAATCAACTTACCTGACTTCAGGCTCTACTACAAAGCCACAGTCATCAAGACAGTATGGTACTGGCACAAAGACAGAAATATATATCAATGGAACAAAATAGAAAGCCCAGAGATAAATCCACACACATACGGACACCTTATCTTTGACAAAGGAGGCAAGAATATACAATGGAGTAAAAACAATCTCTTTAACAAGTGGTGCTGGGAAAACTGGTCAACCACTTGTAAAAGAATGAAACTAGATCACTTTCTAACACCACACACAAAAATAAACTCAAAATGGATTAAAGATCTAAATGTAAGACCAGAAACTATAAAACTCCTAGAGGAGAACATAGGCAAAACACTCTCCGACATAAATCACAGCAGGATCCTCAATGATCCACCTCCCAGAATACTGGAAATAAAAGCAAATATAAACAAATGGGATCTAATTAAAATTAAAAGCTTCTGCACAACAAAGGAAACTATAAGCAAGGTGAAAAGACAACCCTCTGAATGGGAGAAAATAATAGCAAATGAAGCAACTGACAAACAACTAATCTCAAAAATATACAAGCAACTTATACAGCTCAATTCCAGAAAAATAAACGACCCAATCAAAAAATGGGCCAAAGAACTAAATAGACATTTCTCCAAAGAAGACATACGGATGGCTAACAAACACATGAAAAGATGCTCAACGTCACTCATTATCAGAGAAATGCAAATCAAGACCACAATGAGATACCACTTCACACCAGTCAGAATGGCTGCGATCCAAAAGTCTGCAAGCAATAAATGCTGGAGAGGGTGTGGAGAAAAGGGAACCCTTTTACACTGTTGGTGGGAATGCAAACTAGTACAGCCACTATGGAGAACAGTGTGGAGATTCCTTAAGAAATTGCAAATAGAACTGCCTTATGACCCAGCAATCCCACTGCTGGGCATACACACCGAGGAAACCAGAATAGAAAGAGACACATGTACCCCAATGTTCATTGCAGCACTGTTTATAATAGCCAGGACATGGAAACAACCTAGATGTCCATCAGCGGATGAATGGATAAGAAAGCTGTGGTATATATACACAATGGAGTATTACTCAGCCATTAAAAAGAATACATTTGAATCAGTTCTAATAAGATGGATGAAACTGGAACCAATTATACAGAGTGAAGTAAGCCAGAAAGAAAAACACCAATACAGTATACTAACACATATATATGGAATTTAGAAAGATGGTAATGAGGACCCTGTATGCAAGACAGCAAAAGAGATACAGATGTGTAGAGCGGACTTATGGACTCTGAGGGAGAAGGAGAGGGAGAGGGAGAGGGAGGGATGATTTGGGAGAATAGCATTGAAATATGTATACTATCATGTAAGAAATGAATTGCCAGTCTATGTTCAATGCAGGATGCAGGATGCTTGGGGCTGGTGTATGGGGATGATCTGGAGGGAAGATGTGGGGTGGGAGGTGGGAGGGGGGTTCATGTTTGGGAGTTCATGTACACCCATGGCGGATTCATATCAATGTATGCCAAATCCAATACAGTACTGTAAAGTAAAATAAATTTTTTTTAAAAAAAAGGAAAAAAATAAAATAAATTAGCAGGAAAAAAAAGCTTAAGTATTTCACATAAACTGATTTGGAGTGTATATAACAACAAAGTACATGTTTCATAAATCCTGCAATAAAATGGTAATCAGTGAATCAGCAGTCTTAATCTCTTGCATATTTCAAAAGCTGAGCAAACACTTTCTGTTAAAGGAAATTAATAGAAAAGCGTACTAAAGAATTTAAAAAATAGAAATCAAAGTTTGAAGAACATGTGTGAGTCTCACCACAACTTTGCTTTTAGGTTAAAATACTTAGAAGTTTATCAGCCAGTTGAATTAAAGGACTATAATATGTTTACAGGAACTAATATGCCTGGTGTTATATCAAGAAATCAGAGTATCACCAACTGCTCTTTAAAATGTGCTTAGTCGCTCAACTCTTTGTGATGTCATGGACTGTAGCCCGCTAGACTCCTCTATCCATGGGATTTCCCAAGCAAGAATACTGGAGTGTGGTTGCCATTTCCTACTCCAGGGGAACTTCCCAACCCAGGGATGGAATGAGGGTCTCCTGCATCTCCTGCATCCCCTGCGTTGGCAGGTGAATTCTTTACCACCGTGCCACCTGAGACACCCCTACTCTTTAACATACTGTAGCCCAAGATGGGGTCGCACAGAGTCAGACATGACTGAAGCGACTTAGCAGCAGCAGCAGCCCAATAACTATTTAACTTATTTGAGTAATTATTATATGTATATGGGATTTCTTTTAATATATTGCCTACTAATAAAAGGGGTGTGGAAGTTGGCAAATAATTATTTGACAAACACCTTGCATATATACATTTATTTGGTCATTTTGGAATACCTATAAGGTAAATGATAGGAAACTGGTTTTAACCCATGTACCTAATTTTATGTCATAGTAATATGGAAGTACAGACTTTGATCAACCAGATAAACATAGTCTGATTAGGAAACTGTGAGAAAATTCAACTTGTAAGAAGACGGGACTGTTTGAAAAAGTGAATTCATCTTCTTAACTCAGTCCTATAAAATGGGAATTATAGGAGTCCCTATCTGCTAGGATTATGGAAGGCTTAAGCTTAGTGTTATTTATAAAATGCTTGGCATAATGATAGCACATATTAGGAACTCTGTTTTTAATATAAATAAAAGTAATAAGTCAATGATGAATCAAGTTGAAATCAGTTTTAAAATGTACACTTAAATAATATCAGAAAGGGTCATTGAAATAAGGGACTGCTTGATATTCTATAATGTCTGATAATCTTATAATCAATGATTAAATATGGACATTTATTGTAACAGGTATCAAATCTACTTTCCTTTAACTTGATTNTGAAATCAGTTTTAAAATGTACACTTAAATAATATCAGAAAGGGTCATTGAAATAAGGGACTGCTTGATATTCTATAATGTCTGATAATCTTATAATCAATGATTAAATATGGACATTTATTGTAACAGGTATCAAATCTACTTTCCTTTAACTTGATTGCCATGAGGCTTTGGTGGAAGGTGTTTGGACAAATCACACATTTTCTAGCTTCACCAACAAATTAGGATCTTAAAATGAGGAAAATACTAAATAATTTCCATCTGTTATCTGATTTTAAGTGACTAGAAAGTAGCTCTGGGAGTTGGTGATGGAAAGGGAAGCCTGGTGGCTGCAGTCCATGGAGTCACAAAGAGTTGGACATGACTGAGCAATTGAACTGAACTGAGAATGTACTTTATATTACATGTCCTTATAATTTCTATTAATGTTTTAATAATATTTGATAAGGATTTCCCAATACTATTAATAGTTATTTAATAAGAATAAAATAATTTCAGGAAGGGTTGATGGTTATGATAATTAAATAATATTAATTGCTAAAATTTATTGCGCACTCTCAATTAGGCACAGTGTTAAAGACATTATTTGATTATTTTATTTAATATTCCCTCCAGATTATATCAGTATGCATCTGTAGTTTTTCCTCATTTAACCTAGCATTTAGTGAAGTTAGATAATACAATCTATGAGTTATTTAAGCTATCCAAATTTAAACAGCAATGATAAATATAAAGGTGAAGAATCAAGGTTTATGGAGAAAGATCATTGGCTTGAAACTGAAAACAAACTTGAGGCCAGTGAGAGAAAGTGCTTCTAGAATATGCCATTCGGAATGTCTAGTACAGCCTGAATGGGTAGCTGAGATCAGAAGTTTGGGATCCCTAGTAAGAGTCATTGTCTTTTCTCAGTTGTATTAAACAGCATGGGTAGATTTGGCAGATGGTAAATGGTCAACTTGATTAGACTGACCTAAGAAAATTGGATGACAAACTTGAAAAAGTTTGAGAAAGAAGGCAGTACAGATTTGAGTACATAGACCAATGGGGATTCCCAGGTGACTCAGTGGTAAAGAGTCATACTACCAATACAAGAGAGGCAGAAGATGTGGATTTGATCCCTTTGTCCCCTGCATCGCTGGAGAAGAAGATCACCTGGAGTAGGAAATGACAACACACTTCATTATTCTTGCCTGGAAAATTCCATGAACAGAAGAACTTGGCAGACTGCAGTCCATAGGGTCGCAAAGAGTCGGACACAACTGAATGACTAAACACGTGCACGCGCGGGCGCACACACACACACACACACACACACACACACACACACACAGACCAACAGAGCACCAGAGAATATCAATGCAGCTTTAACAAAATGAAAGAGGGAAAAGACCTGTAAAGAAGAGCAGTGATTTCTCTTATTAAAGATTAGATGACAAAATAATCTATCAGACAAAATTCTACTGAATTAAAGATTTTAAAAATGAAAAATAAAGGATATATATTATGTTTGTATATGTCCTACAAGCTTTCAGAAAAATGGAAACCAACAGACTGATTTTGTTTTTTAACTTAATGGCTATTAAGGAGAAATGAATGGAAAAAAGTCATTCAGTATTATACAAATATTTATTAAGAATATAATGCTAAAGTATAGGATACCTAAAATTAAAAAATTTTTAGAATGTTACAAGATAAATTCAGTCATATTCGATAAGATGAAGGAAAATAAAAGTACTGTTTCTCTGAGTAAATTTGATTAGAAGGAAACCACAATAATTACTCTCTTCAGAGGAAAAAGCACTAAGAATATTAAGACCATCCAAAGGGAATAATCCCTGGGGAATTTCTTGGGCCAATCCCTGTTAAATTTTTCTATGTTCATTAAAAATGAGATTTTTATCATACTTTTCATGATTGTATATTATTTATAGGACATCTTTCTTATGAATAGCAATCTGAAATAACAGGAACATGACAGCAAGACATCTGAAAAACATATTTCGTAATTTAAAGTAGACAAACGATATTGCAATGGCTAAAACCCCAAACACTGACAATACCAGATGCTGGTGAAGACGTAGAGCAGCAGCACCTCCTGGTCTTACCATGCAATCCAGCCGTCAGACCCCTTATATCACCCAAATGAACTGAAAACTTAAGTCTATGTAAAAACCAGCACATGTGTGTATATAGCAGTTTTATTCATAATTACCAAAACTTGAAGGAAACTTCAGGAAGTGAATGGATACATCAGTTGTGCTATTTCTGTTGTTGTTGTTCAGTTGCCCAGTCATGTCCGTCTCTTTGTGACCCCATGGGCTGCAGCAGCCAGGACTCCCTGTCCCTCCCCATCTCCCAGAGTTTGCCCAAGTTCATGTTCACTGCATCTGTGATGCCGTCCAGCCATCTCATCCTCTGATGCCCGCTTCTCCTGCCCTCAGTCTTTCCCAGCTTTCCCTGGTGGCTATATCTGCTGCTTAGTTGCTTCAGTTGTGTCCAACTCCATGCGACCCTATGGACTGCAGCCCTCCAGGCTCCTCTGTCCAGGGGATTCTCTAGTCAAGAAAACTAGTGTGAGTTGCCGTACGCTACTCCAGGGAATCTTCCCGACTCAGGGATCAAACCCGGGTCTCCTGCATTGCAGGCCGATTCTTTACTGCTGAGCCACAATGAGGTATCTGTGCAGTGGACTATTATTCATTGGTAAAAAATAATGAGCTCTCAAGCCATGAAAAGATGTGGGGGGAATTTAAATGCGTATGACTAAATGAAAGACGGCAGTCACAAAAGCCTTCATACTATCTTATCTGATTCCAACTCTATGACATTCTGGAAAAGGTAAAACTATGGTGACAGAGAAAATATCAATGGTTACCACAGATGGTTTACAGGGAGGAATAAATAGTGGAATGGGGTATTTTTAGAGTGGTGAAATGACCCTGCATGAAACCGTAACAGTGAAAACCTGTCAAATACATTTGTCAAAAACCATAGAACATGCAACATGAAGAGTAAATCCTAATGGAAACTGTGGACTTGGGATGATAGAGTTGTGTCAGTGCTGGTGTATCAATTATAACAAATGTAATATTCTGGTGAGTGTGTGGGGCCGGCGATATAGTGTAACATTTTGTACACTGAACTCAATTTTGTAGTGAACTTTGTGCCCAAAATACATGTTTCAAATTTTAAATTTTATGGGAATGCACTTCAAAAGCATTACTTTTCAAAACTATTTCAAAATACATGCTGTTTAGATTAAAATTTTGGAGCATTTAAACAGTTAATAGTATGAGGTAGAGATTAAATGACTTCTGTTTTAATTAGAGCAATTCTTCTACGTTTTTGACATTGTAGGTCTCTATTAAATTATTTTTACAAACAGGTTTTGATGCTTCAAATTTTGAAAATCAGTGATGTATGAAATGATGACTTTTAATTAAGCTCTTAAGAAATAATTCTTAGTATAAATGCATAAATTTTGTTTCAGGAAAAAAGACTTTTTTTTTATCTCCCTACTGAATTTACACGTGTGAAATTCCTTTATCATAGGACCCTGTCAGCAAGTCTGCACTTTCTAAAATTGCGCTTGAATGCTATGCAGTATCTGGTATAGATATTTTAATTTTAAAACACCCACGTTTACTCCAGCCAAGATGAAAATAAAATTTTACAGTAATCCTCTTATTGGCAATGAATTGCTGTCACTTCCTCTTAACAGTAGCGAATCACTCATATTTAGTCTCTGCTTTCTAACAAGAAAGGAAGTTAAAAGTCAGTTCTACAGATTATAAAGGATGTCTTCCTGTGTCATGTTTTCCTTAGTTGCCATCACAGTAACCACCAGCAATCTTGATAATATTAGATTTCCCAAGATCTTCATTCCTGCACATTTAACCTTCCAATCTCAGTTCTTTTGGTTTAATCTTTGCTTCTAATTCTTTGATTCACTTGTTTCTGATTCTGGATAATAAATGCCCTGCCCAGTTCTGTGGTTTTTTTTTTTTTTTTAATAATCTTTTACTCTGTTTATACTTAAAAGGCTTTTAATGTTTCCAGGTTGCTGTCCATGAACCATCTGACTCCTAATTCCAATCTCTTATGCTTAAAGACAATTTTTAAAAATGTATTATGTATGAANCCTGCCCAGTTCTGTGGTTTTTTTTTTTTTTTTAATCTTTTACTCTGTTTATACTTAAAAGGCTTTTAATGTTTCCAGGTTGCTGTCCATGAACCATCTGACTCCTAATTCCAATCTCTTATGCTTAAAGACAATTTTTTAAAATGTATTATGTATGAATGTCTTCACATACTAAAATCTGCTTCATCTCTTTCTTTTAGCTTGTTAGAATTGGTAGACCTATAGAATACATTTGCTCCTTTTGGCTATTGCCTTTAATTTTCCTCCATCTTCCCCTTTGGGACACAGGATGGCTAGAGATGTGAAAACCACTTTGTAAGGATACTCAGTTCAGTTCATTTCAGTCGCTCAGTCATGTTTGACTCTTTGGGACCCCATGAATTGCAGCAAACCAGGCCTCCCTGTCCATCACCATCTCCCAGAGTTCACACAGACTCACGTCCATCAAGTCAGTGATGGCATCCAGCCACCTCACCGTCTGTCGTCCCCTTCTCCTCCTGCCCCCAATCCCTCCCAGCATCAGAGTCTTTTCCAATGAGTCAACTCTTCTCATGAGGTGGCCAAAGTACTGGAGTTTCAGCTTTAGCATCATTCCTTCCAAAGAAATCCCAGGGTTGATCTCCTTCAGAATGGACTGGTTGGATCTCCTTGCAGTCCAAGGGACTCTCAAGAGTCTTCTCCAACACCACAGTTCAAAAGCAT
>SJYX01021292.1:98645-127315 GCA_006410675.1 Oreotragus oreotragus | reverse complement strand
CAGTACTCTTGCCTGGAAAATCACATGGACGGAGTAGCCTGGTGGGCTGCAGTCCATGGGGTCACTAAGAGTCGGATACAACTGAGCGACTTCACTTTCACGTCTTTGCACTATTTATGTAACAGAATAAGGCCCTGGTTTGATGAATCGAATTACTTGTTCATGCAGCCTAAGATGATTCAGACAGGAGAAGGCAATGGCAACCCACTCCAGTACTCTTGCCTGGAAAATCACATGGACGGAGTAGCCTGGTGGGCTGCAGTCCATGGGGTCACTAAGAGTCGGATACAACTGAGCGACTTCACTTTCACGTTTCACTTTCATGCATTGGAGAAGGACATGGCAACCCACTCCAGTGTTCTTGCCTGGAGAATCCCAGGGACGGCAGAGCCTGGTGGGCTGCCATCTATGGGGTTGGACATAACTGAAGTGACTTAGCAGCAGCAGCAGCAGCCTAACATGATTCTGATATAGCAACTGCAAGTGTTTATAACTTATTCAGATGTTAGAAACTGAGATGAAGAAACAGATATGTGAAATAAGGTAGAAATTTGTACTTATTTTTCTTCCTGTGTTGCCACAAATTACTATAAATTTCCCAAGTTAATTAATTAATACAAATTAATTAAATTTGTAGATATTCAATATTAGATATGTTAGAAAAATAATGTTTTTATTTAATATTAATGATATGGTTTAAGCATGTGTGCAAAAAGGAATTAATTTTTAAATTATATTAATTCTATAGAAACATAACTATATTTTTCCAAGAGGAAATTTAGCAAATTATTTCATTTAATGAACCTAGAATATGGTAAATAACTTTTCCATGTTCATTTAGTATATATTCATAATAAAGGCGCTCCCCTGGATTATTGGCCTTGATTCACTTTATTTATTCCTTTTGGGGAAAAAATGAATTCAACATATTTCATGTTATAAATATTTATATGGACTTTTTGATTGTATTATTTGTATAAATATCACTTGTTGTCTGAAAATTTTGAAATTTATGTGCAAGTATTATGGGAAAAGTGAATCTGTGTGTGGTGTTTGGATCAGATCTGCTCAAAGCTACCCTAGTTCTTGAAAGGCAGTCTGTACAGGCAGAGAGAGACACAAAGTGGTCACATACTTTCTGCTGAATAAAGAGATTCATTGGAATTTGTATGGTCAAATTAGATAGTTTGTCAGTTCTTGGGTTTTGGAACATAAATGTAAAAAGATGACAACCTATGTTAAAACAGTTTAATCATGCTCAGTAAGTAGAATTTGTCACAAGAAAAATTCCTTGGACAAACTATAGTATGATACTTTAGCCACGCCTGCTTTTTCTCTCAAGTGGATTTTGGTTTACTAAACATAACTTCAGTTCAGTTCAGTTCAGTCGCTCAGTCGTGTCCGACTCTTTGCGATCCCATGAATCGCAGCACACCAGGCCTCCCTGTCCATCACCGACTCCCAGAGTTCACTCAGATTCATGTGCGTCAAGTCAGTGATGCCATCCAGCCATCTCATCCTCTGTCGTCCCCTTCTCCTGCCCTCAATCCCTCCCAGCATCAACGTCTTTTCCGATGAGTCAACTCTTCTCATGAGGTGGCCAAAGTACTGGAGTTTCAGCTCTAGCATCATTACATGCATTTTAAATAACACCTCTTTTTTAACAATTAAAACAGTCTGATATTTGAGTGTCCAGGTGCTTATGACTATAATTTTTTATCGGATTATTTATCAAATTTAGTTATAAATTATGATTTCACAGTGAAGTTTGGTAAAAGTTAAACACACAAACACACATATTCACACTACAGATATCCTCATGTGTTTCTGAACTCATCTACATGATAAAGATATTTGAGGACAGAAATATCTTTTTCTTGTCATTTTCCAACATTGATATGGTAAACCTTGCTCAATGCATTTACAGTTCCATCAAATTTGTCTCTTAGAAGCATATGAGATCTTTTGTACAGATTCATTCTGTCCAATTATTTTTATTGTGGTAAAATTCACATAAAATTTACCATCTTAGCCATTTTTAGTATACACTTTAGAGGTATTAAATGCATTCATGTTGTGCTATCGCCACCAGGTATCTTTAGAATTCCTGTCATTCCGTAAAACTGAAACTCTATACATGTTAGACATTAATTCTCCTTTCCCCTTGGTCCTTACAGCCATTATTCTATCTTTTGTCTCTGTGATATTGATTACACTGTGTATCTCATGTAAGTGTAGTCAAGCCAAATTTTTCAGACAGTTTTTGTAACTGTCTTAATTCACTTAACATAATATCTTTAAGTTTTATCCTTATTGTGGCAACTGGTCAGAATGTCCTTCTTTTTAAAATTTGAATAATATCCCATAGTGTGTATATATGTATATTAATATATATATAAATAAAATATACCTTTTGCTTATCATTCATTCAGTGATGGCCAGTAGGGTTGCTTCTATTATTATGTATAATTCTGTTTACAAGTCATAATTTTGACTGTTGTGAATAATGCTGTTATGAACGTGGGTTTACAAGTACGTGTGTGAGACCCTGCTTTCAATTATTTTAGTTATATACCTAGAAGGGAAATTGTTGGCTATTATAGTACTTCTATTTTTAATTTTTTGGGGAACAGTCATACTGTTTGTTATGGTTGTACAATTTTACTGTGCATAAGTGTTCTAGTTTCTCCACATCCTTATCAAAACTTTATTTTGGCAGCTGCCATTCTTACGAGTATGGGGTGTTTTTTCATTGTTTATTCAAAAGTCACTATATGAATTAGCATTTTTATATAAAATGGAAATTTGACATATATATGAAATAATACATAAAAATTTTAATAATTAGCAAAATATCTATATTGGTGAATTCCTTCTTTTTACCATGTTATATAAATTACCACAAATTTCTCTAGGTAAAAACATATAAATATTCAGTATTAGATGTAATAATGAAATAATATTTTGATTATTTTTAAGTACAGTAACAAAGATCCATAGATTGATTATATTGAATTGTCCTGAAACAGTAAGTACTTAGAAAGGTAGCTTGCAATGTACAACTTAAATCTCTGAAAATAATTTGAACCTATGTGAACTATGTGTTCTTTTGTTTGAATATATTGTATGAAATGTTAAATAATACATATTAAGAAAATGGTCACATCCTTGACAAATGCTGTTAATAAGCACTGAAATATGGTAACAGAGAGTATAGTAAAAGATGAAAGTGAAACAGAGTTTTCATTGATGTTCTGTCAAAGAAATTTAGGCCACTAATAACAGAGTACATATTAAAAGATTAAAGTGATGCTGAATTTTCATTGATATATTTTCTGCCATAGGAAGTTTAGGACATTGTTTTTCTAACAGCTCAAGTGGGGTAATAAATATCTTCTAGGCCAATAAAAAGTTTCTGCAGGCAAGGTAATTTAGTATGTGCTCTGGCAGATGACATATGCAGTTTTTCATCCTCTCTGAAACCACCTGAACAGCTGTCCTTGTGTGCTTAAATGGTTATTAAAATACCTCTTTGGAAGTGTTTACCTGAAGGCTATAGAAAAAAATGAGATATCTTCTCAATTCTGGAGAAATTCAATTTAATAAAGTTGATTTTAAGCTCTATTACGCCTCAGCCCTATTTTCTCCAGGGTTGTTTGAGACGGAAAGAATGACTGCGTCCATTGGGAGACAGATCTGTGGTGTCAAAAGACAGTATTTGGATCCCCATCATCATAACTGTGAAAATAATTCATGGGTAATCTGTAAAGCCACCCTAGAAAATACAAATACTGAGGAAGGGAAGATAAAGTAAAAACACGTGTGGGTTCTTGACAATATTTCACCAGAGATAATTTCTATTCTCTGAGCGTGTGTTGCGTTGTGTTGTGTGCATGTGCTCAGTTGTGTCTGACTGTTTGCGACACCATGGTGTGTAGCCCCCCAGGCTCCTCTGTCCATGGGATTTGCCAGGCAAGAATGCTAGGCCAGGTTGCCGTTTCCTTCTCCAGGGGATTTTCTCGACTCTGGGATTGAACCTGCATAAGCCCAGTATCTCTATTACTTCTCTATAGTAACTTTATGCACAATAGCTGGGTACACCAAATTCAGTAAAACATAGTGTAAACTATGACCAAAACTTTCTCTAAAATACAGAAACAGGTTTTGCTCCTTCATGATGCTGAAGTACAAATATTCTATGGAACAGAAGCAAAGAGGTTGGAGTACACACAAGAGATGATGACATAGTGCTTGGATGGCCACCAGAGATTTTGTTCCTTTTTGTCCCTCTTTCTTTCCTGGAGGAATGAAGCCAAGGTTAGAAAAGTGAAAACTGTCTGTATTGTAGAGATAAGTACAACCAGGCTTCCTGGGTTGCACTGAATATGGTGAGGAGAAGGGCAAACACATACAGCCTGAGAGTTCTTATAGTCCAGTTCACAGAGTCACTGATGTTCTTCCAATAATCCTCTCACTCATGGGATAATTTATTAAAAAAAAAAAACATCCTTTCTAAGAAAATATAGAGGATAGCTCTTCTTGTCCAACTGTGCAGCTAATGTACTGGTAAGAACAGGTCTCTATATGCAGCTTGAAAAAGGAAAGAAAATAATATATATGTCAGTATTTGATAACACTAAAAGATGAGAGAACAAAATGCTCAGTCCTGCTATTTCTGAGCTTTGGGTTAACTCTAAGTCAGATGAGTATGTAGTCTTTATTTTTTGTCTGTCTGGAACTTTTTAAAATTTGTTTTTTACTAATACAAAATAAGAGAGGAGTTGAGACAATATGGTTCTCCAGAGAGTACATAGAGATCTGGCGAGATGGTAATCAGGTATGTGACATGTCCTTCCTGGACATTCATTGAATGTTCTTTTGACTGTGTGGGTGAGGGGGTATGGGAGAGGGAGAATCTTGATTAATTATCGAGTATTCAGTTAATTCTCCTCTAGATTTATATAAAACAAAGGACACAATTTTATGTGAAAGCTACAATTAACCATATTAATCAATATTCAAATATCTCTTCCTTTTGAGATTGTCTTTTCTTTATATACTAATTTTCCAGGCAAGAATCCTGGAGTAGATTGACATTTCCTGCTCCACGGGTCTTTCCCACCCAGGGATCAAACCCAGGTCTCCCACAATGCAGACAGTTTCTTTACCATCTGAACACCATGGAGCCCTTATATACTGAAGACTTGAAGAAATCGTAGTATGCATACAATATATTTTGTAGCAGGTGAGCACTTTCTTATTCTCCCTCAATACTCTCTGATGAGCTAACTATACTTTATTTTTTGATAACATTATACATTTGTATCTAAGGTTCAAGCCAGGTGTCTTAGTTACTTAGCTAGTTTATTTCGCGAGCTAGTTTATGTTTAACTCTGGTTCTTGTGATTCCCACCAGTTGTACACTGAAACAGCTGTGTTCCCCCTTCTTCCACTTGGCAATTTCCAGGGACTCATATTTAAAGGAGAGTGAAATGCTGTCTCTAATTATAACAGCAATCTGTTCCGCAGCAGTTTTCACACTCTATTTACATTCCCTACTGTGTTTTTCCAATAGTTTTACTCTTCCTTCCATTTCTCTAATTTTGGTTTTAAACCCATCAAATTGCTCGTTAACTGAATTAATTTTAAAGTACATTACTTCTAACACACTTTTTGGGAAGCACATGTGAATGTTTATGTTGATATTTAGGACTGTGTTTATTTCTCCAAATATCAAGGACAAGGTGAACTGTTGGATATTAGTAGAGATGGTTCATCCTTAATATCCATTTATCTTCTGCCATTGGTGCCACCTGCCTTACAATGACAAAGGAAGCATAGGTGGCAGCAAAGGAGTGACTCATGTCAGCACAGAACCTTTTCAAGTATGTTCTAATTTATCTGCACTAAATTACTATTAACAGAAAAAGAAAACACAGTGTAAAACTGTTAGCAAGCATCTGCTTCAAGAAATGTGGCAAATAAACTAAATATCCACTAACTGTGCCACAAAATGTGTGCTGAATTTCCAAGGTATACCGTAATGATATAGTTTTAGAATAGTCTTTTGTAATTATTTAAATCCATTTCTTAATTTCATGACATGACTGGCTACAGGCCAAAGAAAAGACATACAATGTGTATGTCCCTGCTAAGACGCTTCAGTCGTGTCCGACTCGGTGCAACCCCACAGACGGCAGCCCATTGGGCTCCGCCATCCCTGGGATTCTCCAGGCAAGAACACTGGAGTGGGTTGCCATTTCCTTCTCCAATGCATGAAAGTGAAAAGTGAAAGTGAAGTTGCTCAGTCGTGTCTGACTCAGCGACCCCATGGACTGCAGCCCACCAGGCTCCTCCGTCCATGGGAGTTTCCAGGCAAGAGTACTGGAGTGGGATGCCATTGCCTTCTCCCTAGAAGTCCCTAAATGTGATCTTAAGCAAGTTGTTGCTTCACATGCTACGATTTTCCTAACCTGGTGATGTAAAGATTTTAAAATAACAATTTTTTGTTTAATATTCAGATGTTAATACCCCAAACATAAAAATATCTTATAATCTAAACATGTTCTATTGTCAGATTGTCATTTTAAAAATAAATACAAAAAGGAAAGTCCATAAATCAATGAAAATATATTCTACACATTATTTCTTCAAAATATATTTTGTTACCTGATAGTTGAGTTGCTTCATCATTCTTATTTTTCAGATTGTTATGGCAAGCTAATTCAGTTTTCATAGGAAAGTTAGCATATTTTGCCAGTTTCCAAAAGGCATGCTTTCAGTGATTTGTTATTATATTAGACAGATACATTAAGGAAAAACTGCTATTTTTATTGAATTTTTATTTGCTATTGAAATAGGATATTTTCTTCCAAAGTTTTACTTATAATCATTTATATATTAAAATGTCCTGATTATTTATTTATAGTCTATCGTATTAATTTGACTATTGATCTAATTTTTTAAATTTCCATATACATAATCAATTCAACTGAGAATCATAAACTCAGCTCTGCCTCTTTTCATATTTACATCTATTACTTATTTCTTGGCTCTAAGGTAATTTTCCCTTAGTTCCAGAACAATGGCAATAATAGGGTGATTTTAAGCATTCTTGTCTGTTTCCTAACCCTAGAGTCTTTTCATTGTTTTAGTATTAAACTTTGATTCTGACTTGAGATAGTTCTCAGAAATATTGTTTTTATCAATTTGCAGTACCATGAAGAGGAAACTGAGGTGAAATTGTGATGAGAGGGTGGGGAAGTGTCAACATTCCTTTTTAAGTGATTTCTTGCTGAGAATTTGTACTTTCTCCAAAACCTATTTTCTTTCAAAATCTGAGTGTATTTATATTTCTAATTTACTTTCAGTAGCTACTACTACAAAAAGTTTTAGTTCTTTTTTCTCCTACTCAGTTAAATTCTATATAAACAAGACAAACAATAATTTAATGACCCCTAATTCCCATATCAACAAAAAAATGTAAAAAATTATCCTCAATTAAAAATAACACAGTTTTCTGTTTCCTGTAAATACAAAATTAGTTTCCTAGCACAATATTATACATAGTTAATTTCAACGGCAATGACAATAAATATACTGAAGTAGTTTGGTCTGCATTTTCCCCCAATTGGACATGAACACTTTTTTTCACAAAGAGGCTTTTTTCTCCTTTAAGCATTTTACCACATTCTGCCGAACTTTATATAAAACAAGTATGCCAAATCCTTGTAAAAGTTCTGGTGACAGACTATAATTATTCCCCTTGTGCATGGAGAACCATATTGAAATACAGAGAATAACAGAGGTTTTAGAATCAGAAGGACCATGGTATGAAGCCTCCTGTTTTTCACTCTCATATGTACACCAGGAACAAGAATAACTGGAATGAAATAAAAGAATGAAGCAAATGACCACTAATGTTCCATGAGTGTGCATGTATATGTAAATGAAAGCAAGTGTATTTGTATTGATATTATGTATCTGTCTAACAGTATTCAAAGTTATGTCCCACAGACACCAAGCCTTTGAAAACTCATTCATAAATAAAAAACATCACCAATTTATCCCCTGCCAATAATAGTTACTGTGCATAAAGCAAAAGTGGGTACTGTTTCTTATTAGGTATAATAATGTATATTCCTCACATGAGTTGCCTTAGTTACAATTTTTATTCAACCCATAGTTTTTAAAACTAAACCCTTATCATAGACATGCGTGCTTGCTAAGTCACTTCAGTCGTATCCGACTCTTCGCGACCCTGTAACAGTAGCCCACCAGGCTCCTCTGTCCATGGGATTCTCCAGGCAAGAATACTGGAGTGGGTTGTTATGCCCTCCTCCAAGGGATCTTCCAAATTCAGGGTTCAAACCTGCATCTCCTGTGGCTCCTGCATTGCAGGCAGATTCTTTACCACTGAGGCACTGGGGAAGCTTATGATAGACACTTACGTGTGAGACAGTTTTATTCTTCTTTAGATCAGTAAATAAGAACATTTCTTGTTCTTTGTGTGTAGCTGTTGTTTTTATATGAAGCATAAAGACTGCACGAACCTCTTCTCACAATAGGATGTCTTCAGGTAAAAATAAATAAACCATTTTAAGGAGGGACATTTCTTGTCATGGCACTTGTCTTCTGACAGTTACTCAGTGACACAGAGCTGAAGAGGGCTCTGTGCTTATGGTGAAAAATGATTCCTAGGACTTGACGGGAAGAATCTGTTCATTCCAAGCCTGGGGCAGAAGTCTGCTGAGATAAACAGAAGACAGTGAGCAAATTCATCAAGACTAGCATTATGTATTTCTCCCCCTGGTCTGATGCCTGATGTTGCACGATTCCTGCAAGCAACCAAACTGTAAAACCAGTGCTACAAAACAGAAGCACCTGTAAGTCAATGGGAGCACATTTTTGTTCAACGAGAGATCCTGACACCTAACAACTGACAACCATCTGCCAGAGACACAGTTTGAATTTTTAAGACGAATCAGTTCCCCTTCCCAGCTTCCAGACTCATGCCCAGTAAAGCTTCCACTGTCTAACGTCTTGATTCATAGAATTATAAACTTTTAGGGCTTGCCTCGGGGAAGGCAATGGCACCCCACCCCAGTACTCTTGCCTGGAAAATCCAATGGACAGAGTAGCCTGGTGGGCTGCAGTCCATGGTGTCGCTAACAGTCGGACAGACTGAGCGACTTCACTTTCACTTTTCTCTTTCATTCATTGGAGAAGGAAATGGCAACCCACTCCAGTATTCTTGCCTGGAGAATCCCAGGGACGGGGGAGCCTAGCGGGCTGCCGTCTATGGGGTCACACAGAGTCGGACACGACTGGAGTGACTTAGCAGCAGCAGCAGCAGCAGGGCTTGCCTGGTAGGCAAATTATCTGAGGCAAGACTCAGACTTTGCAGATAAGGATAATGAGCACAAGTCAATTAGACAGCAGTTCGAGGTCATACAGCTACTTCAAGAGAGTGATCAGAATAAATCTTGATACAATTTTTGATAGATTCTGTCCAGCATTATAAATTGTGAAGTTCTTTTTAGTTCTCCATCCCTTCCTTCAATGCACTGTTTCATTATTCCTCCCATCCTCATGTCATGTTTAACTTGATAAGCACGGTCTTTATAACATTATCCAAGTCTTTCATAGAATTTTGACCAGGCTGAGTTGCCTAATGATTCTTGGCTCCTTTTATTTTTTTTGGCAATGCCAGTGGAACTTATTCCACTTGGTCAAATTATGAGGCTTTATTTAAAAAATGAATCCATTGTAAGTTTCTTGAACACTTGCCACACATTTCTTTGCATCCCACATAGTTAGTTGCTGTGCTCTCCTGCTGTGCTTAGTCGCTCAGTCGTGTCTGATTCTGTTCGACTCCATGGACTATAGCCCGCCAGGCTCCTCTGTCCATGGGGATTCTCCAGGCAGGAATACTAGAATGGATTGCCACGCCCTTCTCCAGGGGATCTTCCTGGCCCAGGGAGCGAACCCAGGTCTCCCACATTGCAAGCAGATTCTTTACTGTCTGAGCCATCAGAGAAACCCCTGTGGTTGTTAATACTCAGTAAAAATTGTTGAAAAATGTACTGTGTTTTGAAGTATGAAACCCTAGGGAAGGTTCAAGGGGGTGGCACATGGCTCTGCCTGCAGTTTTAAAGTAATATGCAAGCAGTTTCTCTACTACTAACCTGTCATCATTCCAGCCTTGTTCTGTTGGCATATGTTATTCAATGCTCTCCCCATGTCAGTAACCATGGTAAACAAATCCAGGATAGAATACTTTGGAGATTGGGAATCTAATGGGACACTGATGATTTTGGAAAGTGAGCCACATTTATGATTGAATTTTTTAATGTTAAACTAAAAGCAGTCAACCTGGAGGAAGTCTGAAAAACCTGAAAAATATGATAACTGATTTTTCCAAGAAGCCTTCTTGCCTCCATCCCCATGTGATCAGCAGTAGTTTTAATTTTATGATGAATCTTCCCTGCTTTTTTGCCACATTTCCCTGATGAATGAGTGGGGCAATCTTTGAATTGGCAGGCCAAATTTAAGAAAACAGTCTGTAACACTGGAGCATAGTGAGGCTAACTGGCACATACAGGGAGTGAAAACATGACTGTGGCCTCATTAGCACTGTGTGCTAAGAAACAAGCTAAGCAACCAGGTGTGAAGGTGAACCAGAAATGGAGAAGTCCCGGGCACCTAAAGTGGATGGATTTGCTTCTCTGTGGAATTTTTCCCTGGATCTAATTAAAGCCTGATCCTTTCCAGCTGTAGTGGCACAGATTGCTTTATGATAAACTCAATGTATAATTAAAAATCTCATTAATCATTTCCTAAATTATTTGCTGTAATATCAAATGGAAGTTGAAGCCATTTATGCTTTGGAAAATGGTTTTAATATTAATAACCATGCCTGTAACAGGTCTTAATGGCAACAGGACCTTTGTGTTTCTATTTATAGTTTTCATTTTCACATCTCCCTCACTAAAAAAGCAGCTGAATACTAAAGTATTCTTTATTCCAATGTGTTTTCTTTCTTTAAAATATCTTCAGCTTTAACTTTTTTATTGTGTATAAGAATATTTATGACTGCAAATCCAGATTAAATTTATTAAACAGACTCAGCATTCATAAACATAACTGCAATTTTAAGGTATGATGCCAACAGTTTCTCTGCTACTTACCTGTCATCATTCCAGCCTTGTTCTGTTGGCATGTGCTAGTCAGTAACTTTTTATTGTGGTGGCAATCCATCCAGATGCTTACACTCAATATTTGTAGCTATCAGACACAACTTAAATCTTCGTATCAGCTTTTTTATATACAATTTTTAAAGGCTACACTCTATTTACAGTTACAAAATAATAGTGTCTAAATGTTCCCTTTTCTCCACAGTTACCAACGTTTTTGATGACAGCCATTCTGACAAGTGTGAGGCGATATCTCATGATTTTGATTTACATTTTCCTGATGATTAGTGGTATTGAACATGTTTTCATGGGCTTGTTGGCCATCTGCATTTTCTCTTTGAAAATATGCTTATTCTGTCACCCTGCCTATTTTTTAAAGGGTTATTGCTGTTCAGTGAAATCACCATTTATATATGTTGGATATTAATCCCATGTAGGTAATATCATTTATAGCTATCTTCTTCCATTCAGCAGTTTTTTTTTTCTTTTGGTTTTGTCAATAGTTTCCTTTGCTTGTAAAAAAACTTTTAAGTTGAATTAGGTCCCATTTGTTTATTTTTGCTCTTATTTCCTTTAGGATATGGATCCCCCAAATACTGATTCTATTTTGGTTAAAGAGTGTTCTGCCTTCATTTTCCTCTAGGAGTTTTATCATAGTCTTATAGTTAGGACTTTAATCCAATTTGAGTTTTCTTTTATATATATATGATGTTAGAGAATGTTCTAATTTTATTCTTTTTACATTTAGCTGTCCAGTTTTCCCAGGGCGACTTATTGCAGAAACTGTCTTTAGTCCATCGTATATTCTTGCCTCCCTTGTCATGGATTAGATGACCATAAGTACATGGGTTTATTTCTGGACTGTCTATTCTGTTCCATTGATCTACATGTCTGTTTTTGTGGCAGTACCATATTGTTTTATTTACTGTAGGTTCAAGGTGTGGTCTGAAGCCAGAGAGCATGATTCCTCCAACTCTGATCTTTTTTATCAAGATTATTTTGGGTATTTAAAATCTTTTGTGTTTCCAAACAGATTTCAAAATTATGAATTCTAGTTAAAAACACCATTGATATTTTGATAGGAATTGTGTTGAATCTGTAGATTGCCTTGGGTAGTATCATCATTTTAATAATATTTATTCTTCCAATCCAAGTATATGTTTCATATTCAGTTTCTTTCATTAATGTCTTGTACTTTTCAAGTACAGGATTTTGCCTCTTTAAGTAGGTTTATTCCTAGATATTTTATTCTTTTGGAAGCAGTGGTAAGTGGAGTTGTTTCCTTAATTTCTCTTTTTGATAGTTCATTGTTAGTATATAAAAATGCAACAGATATCTGTTATGTTCTGTTTCCTATTGAAACATTTGTGGGTTAAGAGCAAGACTATTTTCTGGAAATTATTTCCATTGAATACACTGAGTTTGAGCACCCACTGCAAAAGATAATAGCTGTGAAAGTTAAAATGGACAATATCTTAGATCAGGCTACCATAACAAAACACCATCAACTGGGTGGCTTCAACAACAAAAATTTATTTTTCATGATCTTGGATCTGGAAAGTCCAAGATCAAAGAGCTGGGCAATTCAGGATCTGGCAAGAGCTCTCTTCCTGATTTGTACACAACTGCCTTCCCCTGTGTATTCATCCTCATTGTGTATATACATGGAAAGAGAATTGTTAGTACAGTGTTCGTGTCAGCTCTTAGTTTATAAGGATAATGATGAAGCTTGCCCAATATGATAGGGATAAGCAACAGAACTCTCACTTGGTGACAATTTCAAATATGGCTCTCTGGTAAACAAGTTTCAACATTATGCATAACCAGGTGGCTCCCTGGGGAGATGCTCAGGTTATACTTACTGTTCCTGAAACCCATCTGGTTAACTTAGCATTTGATCCTCATTTATTGTGATTGTTAACAATCATTAACAATAGTTGCTTTAAACTAGGATGGGTTTGGCATATGTCTACTTTGTACTTTCATTGGTAATGATCCTAGATTACTGTGTGAGAGACTTATGGCTAGTGAAGTACATTTAAATCTGAAAAAAAAATTAAAATCCAGTTATTTTTTCCTGATATTTTCCAGGACAAAGAGAACTAAGAGCCTGGCATTCTAACTTAAAAAAAAAAAAAAAATGAGGTATCAGTATCTTCTTCATGGCTTTCCTTGCTGACCACTTGATAATCAGCTAGTTGTGCTATAGCACTTAAAAGATACCAAAAGGCATAGAGCTAAGAATGAGAAATGCTAAAAGTCATATGTTAGTTATATGCCTTCAACATGGGAGACCCGGGTTCGATCCCTGGATTGGGAAGATCTCCTGGAGAAGGAAATGGCAACCCACTCCAGTACTCTTGCCTGGAAAATCCGATGGATGGAGGGGCTTGGTAGGCTACAGTCCATGGGGTCACAAAGAGTCAGACACGACTGAGAGACTTCACTTTCACTTATTGTGTAGGGACTAAGGGGCTTTATGGTAAAACACATTGGCTAAATACTTTCGACATTGTGATTATTTTTGTTATGTTATTGTTTAGTGACTAAATCTTGTCTGATTCTTGCTACCTCACGGGATATAGCCTGCCCTCCTCTGTTTATGGGATTTCCCAGGCTAGAATACTGGAGTGGCTTTCTATTTTTTTCTCTAGGGGAACTTCCTGACTCAGGAATCAAACCCACGTCTCCTGCATTAGCAGGCAAATTCTTTACCACTGAGCCACCCGGGAAGCCTATATCTATATAATATAAAATTATATATGTACATGTATAATTTACAAATATATATAATTAATTAATAATAAGTTCTGAATAATAATTAAGTTCTGAATTTCTATTGTTAAAGAAAATTGACATTAATAATGTAGGTACACAAAATATTGGTTCACATTTACTGTCCATGCTGACAAACATGGACAGTAGATAGTCATAAGGGATTTGATTTAGGTCATACCTTAATAGTCTAGTGGTTTTCTCCACTTTCTTCAATTTCAGTCTGAAGTTGGCAATAAGGAGTTCATGATCTGAGCCACAGCCAGCTCCCGGTCTTGTTTTTGCTGACTGTATAGAGCTTCTCCATCTTTGGCTGCAAAGAATATAATCAATCTGATTTCAGTGTTGACCATCTGGTGATGTCCATGTGTAGAGTCTTCTCTTGTGTTGTTGGAAGAGAGTGTTTGCTATGACCAGTGCGTTCTCTTGGCAGAACTCTATTGGCCTTTGCCCTGCTTCATTCTGTACTCCAAGGCCAAATTTGCCTATTACTCCAGGTGTTTCTTGACTTCCTTGTATTCCAGTCCCCTACAATGAAAAGGACATCTTTTGGGGGTGTTAGTTCTAGAAGGCCTTGTAGGTCTTCATGGAACTGTTCAACTTCAGCTTCTTCAGTGTTATTGGTCGGGGCATAGACTTGGAATACCATGATATTGAATGGTTTGCCTTGGAAATGAACAGAGATCATTCTGTCATTTTTGATAAGTGTTGACCATCTGGTGATGTCCATGTGTAGAGTCTTCTCTTGTGTTGTTGGAAGAGAGTGTTTGCTATGACCAGTGTGTTCTCTTGGCAGAACTCTATTAGCCTTTGTTCTGCTGCATTCTGTACTCCAAGGCCAAATTTGCCTGTTACTCCAAGTGTTTCTGACTTCCTACTTTTTCACTCAATTCCCCTATAATGAAAAGGACATCTTTTTTGGGTGTTAGTTCTAGAAGGTCTTGTAGGTCTTCATAGAAATGTTCAACTTCAGCTTCTTCAGCGTTATTGGTCAGGGCATAGACTTGGAATACTGTGATATTGAATAGTTTGCCTTGGAAACAAACAGAGATCATTCTGTCATTTCAGAGATTGTATCCAAGTACTGAGTTTCAGACTCTTTTGTTGATTATGATGGCTACTCCATTTCTTCTAAGGGATTCCTGCCCGCAGTAGTAGATACAATTGTCATCTGAGTTAAATTCACCCAATCCAGCCCATTGTAGTTTACTGATTCCTAGAATGTTGATGTTCACCCTTGCCATCTCCTGTTTGACCACTTCCAATTTGCCTTGATTCATGGACCTGACATTCCAGGTTCCTATGTGATAGTGCTCTTTACAGCATCGGACCTTGCTTCTATCACCAGTCACATCCACAACTGGGTGTTGTTTTTGCTTTGGCTGCATCACGTCATTCTTTCTGGAGTTATTTCTCTACTGATCTCCAGTAGCATATTGGGCACCTACCGACCTGGGGAGTTCCTCTCTCAGTGTCCTATCTTTTTGCCTTTTCATACTGTCCATGGGGCTCTCGAGGCAAGAATACTGAAGTGGTTTGCCATTCCCTTCTCCAGTGGACCACATTCTGTCAGACCTCTCCACCATAACTCTTTTGTCTCGGTTGGCCCCACATGGCATGGCTTAGTTTCATTGAGTTAGTAGTGGAGTGGATTGCCATTTTCTTTCCCAACAGATCTTCCTAACTCAGCATTCAAACCCATGTCTCCTGCATTGCAGACGAATTCTTTATCACTGAGCCACATGGGTTAGTTACATAGTGTAAGAATTAGAATGGAATTTGCTTTGCTATGTTTTGATTTTTACACAAAGAATATGTTTACTACCTTTGAGAGAGAGGACATCTAGAAGGATCTGGTTGAGGAGAGATGAAAGACTGCTGCTGCTGCTGCTGCTGCTGCTAAGTCGCTTCAGTCATGTCCGACTCTGTGCGACCCCATAGACGGCAGCCCACAAGGCTGCTCCATCCCTGGGATTCTCCAGGCAAGAACATTGGAGTGGGTTGCCATTTCCTTCTCCAATGCAGGAAAGTGAAAAGTGAAAGTTAAGTCACTCAGTCATGTCTGACTCGTAGCGACCCCATGGACTGCAGCCTACCAGGCTCCTCTGCCCATGGGGTTTTCCAGGAAAGAGTGCTAGAGTGGGTTGCCATTGCCTTCTCTGGAGATGAAAGACTAGTGAAGACTAAATAGTGAGATAACTTAATTACTTGAGATGAAATGAAAACTTGAGGAATATTTAGAGCAAAGTGTCAAAAGAGAAAGATCAGTAAGTAGTATTAGTCTTTTCAGTTCTTATATAAATATGAACTCACTTTTGAAGGACTGTAATTCTTTTATTTGCATAAGTATTGCTATTAAAAATTATTTCCTTCTGTAGATGTTTCTATTCAAAGGGTTTCAATTAATTTGAAATGCATTAAATCATTCTTCTGTCAAGAAAGACCAAGCCAGACATGAAAATTACATAGAAAGAATGAATTAAGGAAATAGACAAAAGAAAGTGAGAGAGAAAAAAGAAAAGCAGTTTGTCAATTTATTAATGCTGTTGATAGTCTAGCATCTTTTCATGTTTATTTTGTGAAATGCATTTTCAGATATTTTGGCCTTTTACCATTTTTAAATATGTTGTTTTCTTATTGAGTATAGATAATTGTTTATATATCTAGAAAGAAGACCATTTGGACATTTAAACTGAAACTATCATACCGAGTCTTTGCCTTGTAGTTTCATCATCTTTAATTTTCTTTAATTTAAAAATAATTAGATTGAGATGAAACTGATTTACAGTGTCATGTTAGTTCAGGTATGCACCATAGGTTGCATGTCCATGAACCCTATGGACAGTAGCCTGCCAGGCATTTTTGTCCGTGGGATTCTCCAGGCAAGAATACTGAAGTGGGTTGCCTGTCTCTTATACACATCTAGTGTCCGACTCTGTGTGACCCCATAGACGGCAGCCCCCAAGGCTCCNAACCCTATGGACAGTAGCCTGCCAGGCATTTTTGTCCGTGGGATTCTCCAGGCAAGAATACTGAAGTGGGTTGCTGTGCCCTCTAATGGATTTCCTGCCCCAAGGATCAAACCCACGTTTCTTACATATCCTGCATGTTTACCACTATTGCCACCTGGAAAGCTATATAAAGTAGTATGCATATGTTATTTCCATCCTCTTAATTTATCCCTACCGCCACCTTCCCCTTTGGTCACAATAAATTTGTTTTCTATGTCCATAGGTCTATTTCTATTTATGTTTTTTTTTTTCTTTCTTTACTTCCCACACCCCCCCGCCCTGCCCCAGAGAAACATTTAATCCAGAGAAATCATGGCATGTTTCTCACTGGATTATTTCTGTTTTATAAAATAGATCTATTTGCATTTTTTTAAGATTCCACATATAAGTGTTGTCATATGATATTTGCCTTTCNTCCATAGGTCTATTTCTATTTATGTTTTTTTTTTTCTTTCTTTACTTCCCACACCCCCCCGCCCTGCCCCAGAGAAACATTTAATCCAGAGAAATCATGGCATGTTTCTCACTGGATTATTTCTGTTTTATAAAATAGATCTATTTGCATTTTTTTAAGATTCCACATATAAGTGTTGTCATATGATATTTGCCTTTCTTTGTCTGGCTGGCTTCACTTAGTTCACCCATGGACCTAATCTTTAGATCCATCCGTGTTGTTGTAAATGGCATTATTTAATTCTTTTATATGGCTGAGTAGTATTGCATTGTATACATGTATCACAACTTCTTTATCCATTCAGCTATCAATGAACTTTTAGGTTGCTTCTATTTCTTGGCTGTGGAAGACACTAGCCACAATTAATATTGGGATGCATATATCTTTTAAATTGTAGTTTTTCCTGGGTAAATGCCCACATGTGAGATCCCTGGATCATATGGTAACTCTATTTTTAGTTTTTAAAGGAAACGTCATGATATTTTCACTACTTCAATTCTTTTACTTTTCCATATAAATTTTACAATCAGCTTGTCTGTATCTACAGGCTTTACTGATTGTATTTTGGCTTTATGTTCAATCTGCAAATCAGCTGAGAGAGAATTAATGTCTATGATCTTTCAGTTCATGAACCTTTTAATTTCTTCTAAAAGTGTTTTGAGCATGTTGATCCTGTACACATTTTGTTAAATTCATTCCTAAGTGGTATTTCATTTTTTGAAGTTATTGTGAATGATACTGTTTTCTGTTGATAAAATCATATTTATTCAAAAAATAAAATTTTATTTTATATTGGGAATCAATAAATATATTTAGCATAATCATACTTAGAAAAATAATACTTAATAATTTTAATTACTATAGAAAAATAATTTGATAAAATAACATACTAATTATATATATTTTAAAATCTGCCATCATAATAGAAATAGAAGGTAGATTTTTTAACCTTTTATAAAAATCATACTATAATTTTTATTAATGGTTAATATAATCTGCTTAAGATCAACTACATGACAAAGCCTCCTGTATGTCTTCCAGACAACAAAGCTGAATAATACAAAAAGGGGAAGTCAAAGACATAAATTAGAAGGAAATATACAAAAAATGTTTATATGCAGCTGATGCTTGTCAACATGGAAAATCCCAAAGGACCTAATTAATAATTATAGCAAGGTTGTTTCATTTTTTAAAAATGATATGTAAAACTCAAGTCGATGTCTATATATAAATATTAAAATAATTACTTTAAAGATAACATTTAAAAGTAACTGGGCTTAAATATAACAGAAGATTTTCATAAATTTTATGGAGAAAACTGTAAAAATATATTGAAAATGTTAAAGATAATTAAACAAAACAGATATCCCGCTTAATAGGATATAAGCATATATAACATATAATATATTTATCATTAAATATTATGTATCAATGCTGCCAATAATATGCTCTTTAGTTCCAAAGCCCTTGGTGTATTTTAGTAATTTAAGGGAAACAACACATGATCTATTTAAATCAATTTGTCTTTCTAAAGTGACTTAAGAATTTTAAATGCTTTTCTTTTTTCATATTTTCATAAAAATCATGTAACTTAGTTATATAATAGACAGTTACCGTGGCTCCTGCAGGCTGATTTTTTCTGCTTTGCAATAGTTTCATATATTGCTAACTATCTTAAAGCATCACCTTGTTTCCTTAAAGCTTCATGTTTTTTGATTACCTATTAACCATGAATTGGTAATCAAAAATTTCAAAGTCATCTTAATTTACAAGAAAAAAAGGAAGAAGCTTTGACCTTCCCCTAGCTGTCTAAAAGAATGTAGCATGCGTGCCCAGTTGCATCCAACTCTGCAACCCCATGGACTGTAGCCCACCATGTAGCTCTGTCCATGGAATTTTCCAGGCAAGAATACTGGTGGGGGTGGGGGAGGGTTGTCATTTCCTACTCCAGGGGATCTTCATGACTCAGGGATTGCATTGCCAGGTAGATTCTTTACCACTGCAACACTGAAGAATGTCGACATAGAGTCTGTTCCAGGATAAGAGTTATCAGCACAGGTATCTGCAAAGACTATGGGCTAGGTTTCCTGAGGGGGATACTTGGCTTGACGGGACCTAAAGATCAGAGTCCTATCCAGTGTCCCATTGTCTCTGTATGGCCCAGCTACATTTGTTTACCAAACACTTGTTTTCCACCTCCATATAAATTGCCTTTCTCCCTTATCTTCTGCCTTTATTTATGCATCGTGTTTAAGGGAAAGGCTTCAGCCATTTTGGTGAGTTAATTTTCTTGGGTTTCTTCCATGTACACATTATTAAACTTTGTTTTGATTTTCACCTCTTAATCTGTGTGATGGCAGGTTAATTCTTTGACCAATCAGAAGAACCCAGCAGAGCAGAGGAAAATTTCTTCCTCCCTGACCCCTGCAAAAAAAAAAACAATAAAATTAAATATTTTATCTACGATAAGCATGCTACTAAATTTCTACTTGTTAGAAATTAGGTTAATGGAACTTCTATACACTATATTTTTAGTCAGAGGTTCAGAGCATCATAGTCAATTATGCTTCATTCTTTAGCAGAAATTACAAGGGACATCTTTGAAGATCCCTGTTGCTTTAACTCTACATGACTGGCTACAGGCCACGACAAAATGTTAGTTAATAAACACATGTATCTTTTGCTTTTGTTGTTGTTTGTTATGCCTTGACTTTTCAGTGAGTCAAAATTTTCCTAAAATTGCCATTGATAAACGTGAAAAATAATTCAGAATGGAAGGAAATTCTACTAAAATGATTCATATCAGCTCTGCAAGATTTCCGCAGTTATCTCATACAGAGTTACTGCTCCACTTTACTCACATGATACTCCATGCCTACCCCTAGTACAGCACTTGAAGTTTGTACTTTAAATTTTAATTATTTTGGATGTAAATGATGTTGCCCAAATAAACGGGTTCTTATCAAATAAATGCCAAAGCAGCTATGAAAGTTCATACCGCTGCTGCTGCTGCTGTCGCTTCAGTCGTGTCTGACTCTGTGCGACCCCATAGAGGGCAGCCCACCAGGCTCCCCCGTCCCTGGGATCCTCCAGGCAAGAACACTGGAGTGGGTTGCCATTTCCTTCTCCAATGCGTGAAAGTGAAAAGTGAAAGTGAAGTCCCTCAGTCGTGTCTGACCCTCAGCGACCCCATGGACTGCAGCCTTCCAGGCTCCTCCGTCCATGAGGTCTATAAAATAAATGATGTTATTTAGAGGTCACAGCTTTATTCTCTTTATGATAACATTTTTGTTTTGATTTTTAGTAGCTGTAGAAAACTGCTGAACTTTGGAAGCTGAAAAACATCTTTTCAGGTTGGTCTCGAGAAAGTAAGTGAGAAAGGACTTGGAACAGGATTCTTAGACAATTGTGAGCAGGTAGGCAGGTTTCTAGGGCTTCTCTGGTGTCTCAGACGATAAAGAATGTGCCTGTAACGTGGAAGACCCAGGTCTGATCCCTCGGTTGGGAAGATCCCCTGGAGTAGGAAACAGCAACCCACTCCAGTATTCTTGCCTGAAGAATTCCATGGACAGGGAAGCCTGGTGGGCTACAGTCCATGGGGTCACAAGCAGGCAGACACAACTGAGCAACAACACTTTCACAGGCAGAGTTATTCGGCACCACATATCAATGTACATTTCTTTCTGTTGAATAGTAGTTCTTGAAGATATTGATTCACACTATATTTAAAGACAGTGTGCACCTGGGTTATTCTTAATTTGTTGTTGTTGTTGTTGTGTGTGTGTTTGTGCGTGTCTGTATCTGTGTGCGCATGTGCGTGTGCAGGGTCAGTCCTATCTGACTCTTTGTGACCCTATGGACTGTAACTTGCCAGACTCCTCTGTCCATGGGATTAACCAGGCAAGAATACTGGAGTAGCTTGCCATTTCCTTCTCCAGGGAATCTTCCCAAACCAGGGATCAAAACCAAGTCTGTGTTTTCTTGTGGATTCTTAACCACTGAGCCACCAGGGAAGCCAAGAATTAAGTTGACATGAGGCAAATTAATAGGGGAAAATCAAACCAAAGTTTAATAACATATGTACATGGGAAAGACCCAGGAAAACTAACTTCCCCAAATGGCTGAAGTCCTCACCTTAACTACCAAGAAGATGCTATAGTTAGTGATTTGGGACTTTAAAGGGGAAGAAGGCAATTTACATGAAGCTGGAAAAGGAAGTATTTGGTAAAGAAATGTTTTCAGTCATGCAGAGAAGATGGGCACAGAAAGAAATTTTAATAAATAAAATTTCCTAAGTTCTTCCCCTTCTACCACACTGAGAACATACTGTATATGAATCAGTTATTGCTGGTGATGGCTCCCTACGTGGAATAGAGTCCTCTGTCTACATACTTTCTTTTATGCAGCTAGAGAGAAAATTGGAGTCTTTGGGGCCTTGAAAATAATTAGCCTAAATTAATCCTTATTAGTTCTTCCCCTTCTACCACACTGAGAACATACTGTATATGAATCAGTTATTGCTGGTGATGGCTCCCTACCTGGAATAGAGTCCTCTGTCTACATACTTTCTTTTATGCAGCTAGAGAGAAAATTGGAGTCTTTGGGGCCTTGAAAATAATTAGCCTAAACTAAATTAATCCTTATTCCAAAGAGACACAATTTGGGGTGGCAAGTTTTGCTCTCCTATACTTTATTTTGCCAGCTATCCAAAAGTTTAACATAAAATAGGGTAATTTTTCAAGAGGAGATTTGGAAAAACAAAACTTCTGCCACAGTCACATAAATATAACACACTGAGATTACTTTATTTACAAATGATACATTTTCCTAGTAATCTCATAAATCATTCTGTAGTATCCCTGTGTAAAAAAAGTAACTTGTTCTGTTGTATATTTTCAGTTACAAGTGAAATAGTAAAGCATCCAAACAATAACATGCCCTTTGAAGTAAAAGTTTTATATTAGAAGATCCACAAGTATACTATTTTTAAAAAGTTAGAGTATTGTGTCTTTTAAAGCTAGATATTAGAATTTAGTGTGTGTGTGTATATATATATATGTATAACTGTTCACACTCATCCAAATGCACATATAACTTACTATGTCTGTAGTTTCTTTTCCCTAGGGAAATTAAATAGTGAAAAAATAATATACCAATATCTACATGAGAAGAATTATTGGCAAACTTTTGAATAAAAATGATGGAAAACCTAAGTAACAAAAAAATACAGCACATTCATAGGTAATGTTTTCTATTGCATAATGTGTTCCCTAAACTTACTTTAAAACATTTAGTGAAATCTCTAAATTCTAAACAATGAGGTGTGACTCAGCATTCTCCTAGTTAAGGGCTCTGGAATTTGTTCAGTTCAGCACCCTTCACTGGTTGAATTCCAAGAATTCACCATATAATTTCCTCAGTGCCTTACCTCACTTCTGGGATACCCCTATCTGCAAGAGGAAATCAATGGACAGATGAGTTTATTTCTTTTAGTTCCTTTTCAAATTCCTAAGAACAAGTTTAAAATGTCAGTGACGTCACTTCTGGTGGCATTAGAGGTATGTGAGAAGGTGATATGTATTCTCTATTTCCCCAAGCAAATGGGTAGCTGCCATAGCATTTTGTTCCTGATGAATTAAGGCTGAGTATAAGGGGAAATTATTGAATACCAGCACAATAATTCCTGTATTCTGACTATAGGGCTCCAACACAGGTTTTCCATATGTTTTAAATTCCAGAAACTTCCAAAGAGCATCAATGTAAGCTGTTACTGGGGCTTGCCTGGTAGCTCAGCTGGTAAAGAATCCACCTGCAAAGCAGGAGACCCCAGTTCCATTCCTGGGTTGGGAAGATCCCCTGGAGGAGGGCCTGGCAACCCACACTAATATTCTTGCCTGGAGAAACCCCTTGAAAAGAGGAGACTGGAGAGCTACAGTCCATGGGATCACAGAGAGTCAGACATGATTGAGGGACTAAGCACAGCACGGCACAAGCCTGGGGTCACAAACAGTCCGACATGACTGAGTAACTGAACAATACAACAAAAAAAGCTGTTACTGCAGAAAAGAGTCTCAAATTTAAGTCTGACTTCTTATGCCATCTGAGACCAGACAAGCTGGATCCATATCAGTTTTAGAATCATTCCTGTTTTAATCAGATCAAATTGATTATGGGATGCCTTGAAAGTCAGTCATTGGAATTCAGTGGGAAACATCAATTATTTCTCTATTCTGCAGATACAAATTAAAATAGTACTCCATTAGTAAGACGAACTGCAGGTTACTAATTAGCACAGCACCCCATTAGTGAGCTTTATTTGCTTTGTAATTTGGCAAAATTTAATTGTCTTTGGTGAATAGTCTAAATCTTTGGCCAAGAATAGTCTGTTGTTGTTGTTGTTTTCTTCTTTAATCTTTCTCCCACCTCAAAATCTGTCCATTATGCGTTTTCCACTCCTTTTTTTCTTTTCTTCACGACTGAGATAATTGACTCTATTGCTATCCTGGTATGAGAAGTGGGAGCAAAACTCTCTCAGCATCATATTTTACCCCCACAGTTTCTAGTATCAAATGATTCTGTTCCCCGAATACAAATCCATTTGAGGGGCATGCAAATGGGTCCATTTGTAAAGGACAATTAATATCCTTATTGCTAAGACCTGCTCCGTTTACATCACTTTGTTCATTGGATTATTCTTAGTCTTCAAACAACTTCTAAAATATCTTTCTGTACATCATATCAATAGATACTGGGAATTCTCATTTAAGATTAGGATATATTTTAGATGCATTATTCAGTAGATACTGTTTGGTAAAAACTATTGGCCAGTTATAGCCTCCTGGATATGATACATATAACCTATATATATATAACCATATAACATGATACTATAACCTGTAGACCACTGCAGCTACGTGGATACAGGAATTCAGTAGAGACAAACAAGAAACTCAAGAGTACTACTCATTCTCCTAGGTCTCCTCTTCAAACTTCTCAAAAGATTGTGAAGATTAAGCTGGCATGAGTTGCTGTAATCCTCTGTGGTTTCTAAATTTCCTAAGGGTGATTCAGTAAAAAAATATTTTATGACTACTGAAAAAAATTTGGGGATCACTAGGCTTATTTGACCCAGTATTATTTCACTATGTTCTTTGTTCATATTCTTCCAACGTTCTTCCTAGCACATTTATGTATTTTGAATAAACAAACAGACCTTGATAATTTATATATCCAGATAGATTTCTGTATTACATGCTAAAATGTAGCAAGAACCAGCAAGTAGGATGTGATATGCATTCCAAAAGAAAAAACAGTCAGAATATGCTAAGACAGGGACAAGTCTTTCATAATATCCCTTCTTCATGGAAGTACTAAATATCACTAGTTTCCTATGGACAATCTAAAATTAGTGTAACTAGCCACATATATTTCATATAGCCACTCAGTTACCTACTTCCATTTGGTCTGATTTATTAATAACTACCATTGGTATATTATAAATCCTAAAAGATGATGCTGTGAAAGTGCTGCATTCAATATGCCAGCAAATTTGGAAAACTCAGCAGTGACCACAGGGCTGGAAAAGGTCAGTTTTCATTTCAAACCCAAAGAAAGGCAATGCCAAAGAATGTTCAACGGCTAAGTCTAAGTCGCTTCAGTTGTGCCCGACTCTGTGTGACCCCATAGACGGCAGCCCACAAGGCTCCCCCATCCCTGGGATTCTCTAGGCAAAAACACTGGAGTGGGTTGCCATTTCCTTCTCCAATGCATGAAAGTGAAAAGTCAAAGTGAAGTCGTTCAGTCGTGTCTGACTCTTAGCGACCCCATGGACTGCAGCCTACCAGGCTCCTCTGTCCATGGGATTTTCCAGGCAAGAGTACTGGAGTGGGGTGCCACTGCCACAACCACACAATTGCAGTCATCTCATATGTTAGTAAAGTAATGCTGAAACTTCTTCAAGCTGGACTTCAACAGTAGGTGAATTGAGAACTTCCAGATGCTCAAGCTGGAATTAGAAAAGCACGGGAACCAGATATCAAATTGCCAACATCTGCTGGATCATAGAAAAAGCAAGAGAATTTCAGAAAAACACCTGCTTCATTGACTAAGCCAAAGCCATTGATTATGGGGATCACAGCAAACTGTGGAAAATTCTTCAACAGAGAGGAATACCAGACCACCTTATCTGCTTCTTGAGAAACCTGTATGTAGGTCAAGAAACAACAGTTAGAACCGGACGTGGAACAATGGACTGGTTCCAAATTGTGAAAGGTGTACATCAAGGCTGTATATTGTCACCCTGCTTATTTAACTTACATCCAGAGTACATCATGTGAAATGCCAGGCTGTATGAAGCTGGAATCAAGATTGTCAGGAGAAACATCAATAACCTCAGATATGCAGATGACACCATCCTTATGGCAGAAAGCAAAGAACTAAAGAGCCTCTTGATGAAGGTGAAAGAGGAGAGTGAAAAAGCTGGCTTAAAATCCAACATTCAAAAAATGAAGATCATGGCATCCGGCCCCATCATTTCATAGCAAATAAATGGGGAAACAATGGAAAGAGTGACAGACTTTATTTTCTTGGGCTCCAGAATCACTGCAGATGGTGACTGCAGCCATGAAATTAAAAGAGACTTGCTCCTTGGAAGAAAAGCTATGACCAACCTAGACAGTATATTCAAAAGCAGAGACATTACTTTGCCAAGAAACGTCCATCTGCTCAAAGGTATGGTTTTCCTAGTATTCATGTGTGGTCATAAGAGTTGGATCATAAAGAAAGCTGAGCACCGAAGAACTGCTGCTTTGAAATGTGGTGTTGGAGAAGACTCTTGAGAGTCCCTTGGACTGCAAGGAGATCCAACCAATCAATCCTAAAGGAAATCAGTCCTGAATATTCTTTGGAAGAACTGATGTTGAAGCTGAAACTCCAATACTTTGGCCACCTGATGTGAAGAACTGACTCACTGGGAAAGACCCTGATGCTGGGAAAGATTGAAGGCAGGAGGAGAAGGGGACGACAGAAGATAAGACAGTTAGATGGCATCACCGACTCAATGGACATGAGTTTGAGCAAACTCCGGAAGTTGGTGATGGACAGTGAAGCCTGGCATGCTGCAGTCCATGGGGTCAGAAGAGTTGGACACGACTAAGTGACTGAACCACTGGGATGGGAATGAGACACAGAGATTATACCATTAATTGCTAAATATTCAATATTCTTCAAAATCAAGATCAATTTTTGAATTTGACACTCAAAAGGCAAATTCATGATTTCATATTATACAATCATACTTGATTTTTCAAAATATTCAGGGTATCATTCATTTTTTCCTATTGTTCATTTTCTAAACTCAGGCTAACCACCCCCGCCCCCATTCATGGATGAAATAAATATTGTTCTTGGCTTAGAGTTTCTTTCCAATTTCTCTTTGCAAAAATGAAAGATCTCAAATGTTTCATTTGGGAAGATTTGAAGACAAGATCCAATACATAAAGCCTCAGAGTAGAACCAAGGACAAATATTTCCAACTTTCATTTGATTTTGTGTTAGTCTAAAAACTGTACATATAACATGAAAGGAAAGGCATGTAAGTATCTGATGCAAGCATGCTGCCTCGAGAAGGTACAATCTATTCTATACTGTGGCTCCCTTCAGATCTCTTGGATGTGATCAAAATACAGATGTGGTGTTTCCATTCAACTGAACCCAATCTTGCTCCTTCCCTTTTCAGGAAATACTTGTGTGGGTGATTGCATCAACCATTTATGAATAGGTTTAGATGAGCCACAGGGGACAGCTATTGTTAGTATTATTTAGTCTATATATTTGTCTAGAATCATTGGAACATAGTGATAATCTGTAGTGTACTATCTAGGATGACTGCTTTCCAAAATACTTCTGTCTCCAACTCCTCTTTAGGCCCTATCTCTTTTGAGGAGAATGGAAACTATCAGAGGAGTGACCTGAAATGAAAATGTTCCAGGAAGGCAGAGGAAAGGTTCCCCCCATCTTCAGAATACTTTCTATTTGCCACATATTTCTTAAATTTATTTTTAATTGGAAGATGATTGTGTTACAATATTGTGTTGGTTTCTGCCATACATCAACATGAATCAACTGTAAGTACATATATACCCTCCCTAAGAAATCTCCCTCCCACCTCCCACCCCATCCCACCCCTCTAGGTTGTCACAGAGCACCGGATTTGAGCTTACTGCAAATAACAACAAATTCCCACTGGCTATCTCTTTTACATATGGTAATGTATATGCTTCCATACTACTCTATCAGTTCATTTCATCCTCCCCTTCTCCCACTGTGTCCATAAGTCTGTTCTCTATGCCTGCAACTCCACTGCTGCTTTGCAAATATGTTCATCAGTACCATCTTTCTAGACTCCATATATATGCATTAATATATGATTTTTTTTTTCTTTCCGACTTACTTCACTCTGTGTAACAGGTTCTAGGTTGATGCCTGCAGTCCTTAAGATAGAGATAATTTCTTATCACATTCCCCTATCTTTTCTTTAAGAGGTTAAGTTGGTGCCTACTTTTGGTTTACTCAGTTTCTCTTATATTTTTAACCAGCATTGGGAAGCTTAAGTAAGAGCATCAATAACCCAAATTCACAAAACTAAGCTGGCATGTCTTTAAATCATTTAGCTTTTATATTTTCTCCTCTTCCTTACTGCTGTCAGGATCTGTGCAGGAACCACCAGCGGGCCTTTTTCCAAGTTCAATGTTCCCCTCTCTAAAAAGTGAGAGCTAGCCACTCTTCCATGTGCCCAACTAGTCTAAATAACTAGGAAAAATATTTGTGAGTAGTCACATTGTGTCAAGTGAGCTCAGAATGAAATGTTTTACTTAATTATTAAGGCCTACCGGAAACTATATTAAGCTGGCCTATCTGAGAATTCAAAGCCCTTTGGTCAGAGACCCCTGAAGCACAGTCTCCAGCCGCAGGATATATATGACATCTGCCTTAAACTTTTTGGTAGATATCCATGGGCCTCCCTCACATCTCAGTTGTAAAGAACCTGCCTGCCGATGCAGGAGATGTGGGCTCAATCCTTGGGTCAGGAAGACCCCTGGAGAAGAAAATGGCAACCCACTCCAGTATTCTTTCCTGGGAAATCCCATGGACAGAGGAGCCTTGTGAGCTACAGTCCCTGGGGTCACAAAAGACTCAGACATGACTTAGCAACTAAAACAATGACAACTATTCACA
>SJYX01021292.1:51439-80951 GCA_006410675.1 Oreotragus oreotragus | reverse complement strand
ATCAAAATAATAGAAAATGAATTTAACCTCTTATTTACACAATAAAAGTAAGATTTAAATTGATGCTGTATAAACTGTTATGATTAGGAGAATTAAATGTTCTAATATAAATCTTGTTATTACTGCCACAACACTGAATAATGTATTACACTCAATAGGGATTATACAAAAGTAAGAAAAGCTTGAAAAGGAGAAAAAAGAGCAAGACAACTTAAAAAGCTTTAGCTCGAAGTAGAATTTGATTAAATAAAAATCTAATTGAAAACATGACATTTGTAATGTCATACATTACTAAATATTAAATAGTAATGTATATAAATCATTTGTCTAATTATAGCATAGATATAACTTCATCTAATTAGAACTTACATATGTAAATATTTATACCTCAGTAACATCATAATGTAGATAAACCAGATGACTATAAAATGAAACTGTTATACAGAACTTTAGAAATTAACATGTTGAAATTCCCTCATTATCTCACAACAGACTAGAAGGTAGGCCCTTTTTTCCTCCAGTTGCTGCTTATGATCACCAGGAAAGACCGTTTCTCTTCGATTCTCTGTCTTCTATTTCTCTTTGTTTCTCTGTTAAGTTAGGATTTAGCACTGTCAGGTATTGTAATAACAATGCTATCAAAGGAAAGAAAACAAAAATGATTGACTAAAGGGTCTGTAAGATAAGTAATCATAGAGTTACACAAAGTGATGGTTAATGAGACATGTTAGAAAAAAATTAGCTGTATACATACATAGTCAGGTACATCAAAGAACCAAAGAAAATGCAGTTAGAATACTGAACTTTATTCAGTGGTATCATTACTCACAGCAATACTGAACTGTTGTCTTCTATTTCCTTCTCACATAAAGCAAATAAGTAACCACTGTTTTCATTAGGAACCAAGTTATCTAGTATGAAAGAAGGTAGAAAAAATAATGGCTAATGGCTATTATTTAATTAAAATACATTCATAACAATCAAGGGGTAAATTAACATAAAGTATTTTAAGAGGAGATTAGTATAAGAAAAACGTGATTATTTGAGCCTTCTTATTCTACTAGTATTTCTGGTATATTTGTTTTACTAATTATATATTAAGAAATTAGTTAACACTATAAACAAAAGTTGGGATAATGTCTCTGCTTCAAGAAAGGACATCAGTTTAATAATCAACATTTGTTGTAATAGTAAGTCAAATAAAATCATGCAATACATCTGAAAATCAACTGATTATCATTTTAATTTTCTTTAAGTGTTCCATGAGCCAAAGAATATGAAAGGATTCGAGAACTCATTAAGTCTAAAAGTTTTTAAATTAAATCTATATAGCTAAGGAATCTATTAAGTTTTAAAGTCTTCAGAATTAGTAGAAGAACATTTATGTAACAGTTTTTCCAGCAGAGTGGGAGCAGAAATTTCCATAAATAGACAGATGATTAAGAAATGAGTGTAACTTAGATCCAATGACATATGTTAAATGATTGTCTACTTCCTGAAGTAATGGAATCATTCACATAATCACTGAAACTTATGATTTAAAGTTACCAATCCAGTTCCTACATGTAACCTAAATGTCTTACAGTAAGTACCTTCAATTCACTGGGATGGTAATAAATTTCTTCCTTAATGGATAAGCATTTTTTAAACATGAGAGGATTTAGGGCTAAGCAGAGAAATGTTTATGAGACTTAAGCCCATAGAATTACTATTTTTGTGTTAAGAAGAAAGTTTTGTATATTTGCTGATTTTTATGCTTGTATTCGGAGAAGGCAATGGCACCCCACTCCAGTACTCTTGCCTGGAAAATCCCATGGATGGAGGAGCCTGGTTGGCTGCAGTCCATGGGGTCACTAAGAGTGGAGTCTTTCAGTTTTCACTTTCATGCATCAGAGAAGGAAATGACAACCCACTCCAGTGTTCTTGCCTGGAGAATCCCAGGGACGGGGGAGCCTGGTGGGCTGCTGTCTATGGGGTCGCACAGAATCAGATACAACTGAAGCGACTTAGCATACTTAGCATAGCATGCTTGTATTGCTTATAGGATTTTGTCCTTTTAGAAAGTATTGTAACTTTAATTTGAAAGATATATTTAGGTAATTAAACATACATTTCATATGAAATGAAAGGAAAAATCAAACTTGCAAAATGAATGTAAAAGTTATCATCTTGTGGAAGATTTAGACCACAGAGGAAATGATTACCCTTACAACTGAAGTGACTTAGCATACTTAGCATAGCATGCTTGTATTGCTTATAGGATTTTGTCCTTTTAGAAAGTATCATAACTTTAATTTGAAAGATATATTTAGGTAATTAAACATACATTTCATATGAAATGAAAGGAAAAATCAAACTTGCAAAATGAATGTAAAAGTTATCATCTTGTGGAAGATTTAGACCACAGAGGAAATGATTACCCTGTATAATCTACAACAAATTGAGGACCAAGATTAAATCTCTGGAGATTGTAGAAATATGTACATGAACTATTCGCAGGAGTTGTGGTAAAGACATGAAAAACTGTTCTTATCCCTCCTGTAGTTTTGAATTATTTTGCATGTCATATCAGTGGTTGCTGCATTAACAATTATTTTTGGAAAGCACTTTTTAAATACAATAATATGTTATTTTGTGAGGTTATAACCACAAAGGGAAGAAAATGAAGAAGAATCTCAATATCTCCCTAATAAGATGGTGATATATGTTGATAGAAAAAATTCTATTTCATCACATATTGTAAGCTTTTCCTAATGCATTTCATCAGCACTCTTTTTAGATTATCTTTGGTATCAGAAGGGGATAAAGAGAGATTTAGGTTGTAGAAAAGAACTGGAATGTGATCCCAGCCTTCAGTATGTGAGAATTCTCACCCTCCTTTTCTGTGATGAATTGTGGTATATCATAAAGGATTTTATAAAGGTATTTTAAAGCAAAATCTCTGCTTTTAATTTCTACCAGAAGAGATTTGTTGGTTCTTTTAAAGCCCGATTTTAACATAAAATAATAGAATTATAATTTTTTTCAATGCATTAAGAAGTGGCATATTATTTTTGTGATGTAATATGTATTCTGTTGGCACATCTGAAGGTGGCTTAAGGTGGTGCCCAGGAAAAGAATTGTTATGGACTGAATGTTTATGTTCTCCCAGAATTCATATGTTGAAGTCTTGGTGTATATTTGGAGATAGATCCTTTGGGAAGTAGAGTTAATTTACTTTGGAGATTAACTGAATTAAACATTCATCCAATAACCAGCAAAATGTATTTGTATAAAGATGACAAAATGTGTGACCAGTAATAGATAATCAAATTTCATCCTTTAAAATGTAATTTGATTACATGTAGAATTTAATGGAATTGCTTTCCTTGCAAAGTATCTTACATGTGAGATCTACACATACAACATAAATAAGAAGAAAATACACTAGCCAGATTTGATAAAGCATTAGTTTGATATGTTAATGTTTAGTTTATGTTTAGTTATGTGATCATTTAGTTATGTGATCATTTAGATTTTTTCTAAAGCGACTGTACACACAGGTTCACAGTGCAATATGAATTCCTTCTGAAAAATCAACTTTTATGTTTTGTTCAAAACTATTTTCTTCCATTTAAAAGTGTAATATCCTACTTTTTGTTATAGTGTATCATTTTATGTGCTTTGTATTTTATATTTGTTGAGGCAGACAAGTTCACACCATATTGTAGGTTTCATTCTAAATTTTTCTGATTTATTTTCTGTTGATCCCCTTAGCAACTGATCACCTCCTTGACAGCAGAAAAGACAAGGTCATTTCTCCTAAGCATCACCTAGAAGTACTATCCATATAACATTTTTAGTTTTTGAGCCAAGTCACATCATAAGGAACAAAGCAGATAGATAATCTAGATTACAGATTATCTTCCATTGAAGAAGAAGTTCACTTCTGCCACATCAGCCGAGGCCAAGATTGAATTCCACACAAGCTGAAAGAACTACCAAATACACTTTTCTGGAAAGGAGTCATTCATGTGAAAATTTCATTAAAAGAGGCTGATGAATGACTGACCTGCAGAGCATCATAAACTTTTTCAGAACACATGTATACACTCACACAAGCACACAAAATTGCTACTATACATAGAAAAACATAGTCTGCATGTCTAGAGGAATAATAATTCCATTGTCCCCTCCACTGAGCAGCTCACATAAGAGAATTCAGTGACCACTGTGTATCTGATCTGTAACAAGCACTGTTATGGAGCCAAGTACAGCAGTGTATAGAACACACAGGGTACCTGCTGTCCAAAACTAAATATTCTAATGGCATGCAGGCAATAATCACTCAAATGAATAACTGATTGAGGCAACTTAATTATCAAAAAGGACTACATAGAAAGTAAAAATAATGTAACCTGATGCAGAGCTACTGGTATTAAGGAGCATACCAATCATGTTAAATTTTTCAGGAAAGAGCTCTAGGAAATTGACAACAAGCTTTGCATCTGACTGAGAAAGAGGCAGACATGCAAAGTTCAGGAAAATGTTGTTCTAAGTAGAAGGAACAGCAAGAATCAGAGAAATGAGATGAAAACCAGCTACTTGTGGATAGAGACCAGGAAAAGAATGAAACATATCAAGCAGACCAAAGAAAAGAGCATCATGAAGAGGGATAGGCTGAAGAGATAGGTGGGGGAGAATAATATATATACCGTTGTAGACGATGGTCAGATGTGATTTTTATTCTAAGGTTAATGACAAGCTTGGATTTTAAAGCAGAAGTGATATATGACCCAATAATACTTTTTGAAACATATCAAGCAGACCAAAGAAAAGAGCATCATGAAGAGGGATAGGCTGAAGAGATAGGTGGGGGAGAATAATATATATACCGTTGTAGACGATGGTCAGATGTGATTTTTATTCTAAGGTTAATGACAAGCTTGGATTTTAAAGCAGAAGTGATATATGACCCAATAATACTTTAAAAATATTATGTAGAGCTATAGAAAGAAAGAGAAAAATAGTAATAAAGAAATTATTTAGGCGCTGCTATTGTAATCTAGGCAAGAAAATGTGTAACCTTGGATCAAGGGCATAGGAAGATGGATGGTGATGAAATATTGATTTTTATATATTATTTTAGAAATTGTGCAAATGGAACATACTGAAGAATTAGATGCAGTGTTGGAGGGAAAGAATCGAGTGTATGTGCTATATTTGGCCTGGGGTGATTTGTGCATAGGGGTGCCATTGAACTAGGTGGGGACAGACTATAGGAGATAACTGCTTTGTTTTGGTCATATTTAATTGAGGTTGATGACTGGACCTCCATACAGACAATGCCAAACAGGAAGTGGGATATGAGAATCTAGAGCTCAGTATATAAATCCAGGCTANTGCTATATTTGGCCTGGGGTGATTTGTGCATAGGGGTGCCATTGAACTAGGTGGGGACAGACTATAGGAGATAACTGCTTTGTTTTGGTCATATTTAATTGAGGTTGATGACTGGACATCCATACAGACAATGCCAAACAGGAAGTGGGATATGAGAATCTAGAGCTCAGTATATAAATCCAGGCTAAAAGTACAAGCTCATCAGCACACAAATACTATCTCAGGCCATATTGGTCTGTAGTGAAATCACCTAAAGATACATTGTGAATAGAGAAGAAAAACAAAATGTGTTCCATCAACACTCTGCTTATTATATATATAAGGGAGTTTTCTCTGGAGCCTGGTGTGAAATACATTTATCTGGTATATCTCTATTGCTTCATTACATTTCTACTTCTCTGAGCCTCTGACTCCCAGCCAAGTATGTTTAATATCTGGCTTCATTCAAGAAGGCATTTCAGGAAACTATTGGGACCAGCTCAGATATCTTTCTAGGACTTAAATCCCAAGTTGTTGAAGAACACTTCTACGTTAGCCTTACATTTTTTATTCTTACCCTTCTAGTACGACACCCTCAAAATCCACCCCTTGGTGTGTTCCTTTTATCCTTCCAATACATGTTAGCCAGAACCTACAATTAATGTAGTAAATAAAGTATTTCCTCCTTAGGCAAGTTTGTGATTTTGTTTGTTTCTATCAGGGCTGCTCTGAGACCTGACTCTAGATACTAATTTAAGAGGTAATGAAGGGTAGACAATGAGTTGATATGCCAATATTCCTTGTGATCAACTTCATTAAAATCAGAGAATGGAAAATTTTAAATCATGATGAGATACAACCCACTGGCAAAAATTTAAAAAACCTAAGAAAACCAAGTGCTTTGCAAAGATGTAGAGAAAAGAGATTTTACTTTAACTGATAGAGTGAGAATGATAAAAAGATTTTGGAAAACTGGCCTTATCTAGTAAATTTAGACATGTATAAACATGATGCCTCAATATTTGCATTCCTAGGTACATAGCTTAGGTGAAAACCATGCGTTCATGTTCCAAGATACTTGAACAATAATGTTTATAGCATTCATAATAGCCCCAAAAGGAATCAAAACAAATGTGTATATTTGGTAAATAAATGAATATATTAATTTGATGAAATGAGAAATACAAAGTAGGTAAGATATCTTCATAAAAAGAATAACCACATTCCATTTATATAGATGTCAAAAGCAGCAAAACTAAACTGTCTTGTAAAGGATACAGTCATAGGTAGTAAATTATGAAGAAAAAACAAAGAATGATAACTGTAAAATTTATCAGAAATTTCCCAAGAAAGTAGAATTTTTTTAGCAAAAGAGGCACAGTGCAAGGAATGGGGCCTCTGGAATTTTGACTGCCCTGTTTGGTAAGGGCTTCTTCTTGTTGTTCAATTGTTAAGTTGTGTCCGACTCTTTGCAACCCCATGGACTGCAACATGCCAGGCTCCTCTGTCCTGCATCTCCTAGAGCTTGCTCAAATTCATGTCCATTGAGTCTGTGATAAGGGCTAGGACTCCTCAATTAGATGGAATTTTAAAAATACCAACCAAACCCCAAACCTTATCAGATATTGCCTCCTGCAGTACAGAGAGAGATATAGCTTTTCCATATTGTAAATACACTTTATTATTTCAGTAAAATTTGAATGCATTAATTGTTGAGATTATTATCACTAAGACATCTTTAAGACATTTAATACCCACAATTACTGTATCCATTGACCATCCATCTCAAGTGACCTAAGACTATCCAGTTTTAGCCCTGAAAGTTATGGTGTCAGAAAACTCTCTCCTAAACAAACTGAGAATTTAAAAATGCATTTAAATTACATTTTTTATAGCTATCCAGGATTATTAGGTACTTAGTAAAACTCTCTTCAGGGAAAGCATACCAGATCTGGGGAAGATAAGTTGAATGCCATAGATGTTCTCGTATTAACTGGAACAAAAGGATTATGAAAATAAAAGCCCTCAGAAATTTAGCTGTTCTTATGAATGAATGCATCAGGGATCTGCTCATTCACTTTTTATAATCACTTAAACTAACAGTCAAGTAAGTATGTTTTCTCTTTGCAATGGGACAATAAAATATCATAAATAGAGCAAATTAGAATGACTGAAAACTTGAAAGCTCAGAGATATATCAGCTCTGCCAGTATACAGAGAACAGCTGAGTGTCTTGATGGTAATTTTTAGATATGGCTTGAATGTTATTACTTGTGGGTTAATCACTGTCAGGAGTGTTTACAAAAACCCAAAAACCACAAAAAGAAATCAGGGATTAATAGCACTATTATAAGACATCAAACCTACCAAAATAGAAGAAATAAATTTAAATACATGTAACAAAAACAAAAAAGAAAAATTCCAGTGATCAGGTTAATATATTTGAGGGATGTGTAAAGAGTTTCGGATGTGTGATCTCTGAATATACTAATATTCAAATAACATATATTGTAATTAAAACTAATGATGTGATGTTTTAAAATAATGTATAGAACCTATAACCTAGATTGTAAAATTAAGTAATTTAGCTTTTAAAGTGAATGAAAATTCACCTAGTGAAACATATATTCCTTTGTATTAACAGTGATACCTTCTTTTCTTGTTCTGCTTTTCAATANAATAATGTATAGAACCAATAACCTAGATTGTAAAATTAAGTAATTTAGCTTTTAAAGTGAATGAAAACTCACCTAGTGAAACATATATTCCTTTGTATTAACAGTGATACCTTCTTTTCTTGTTCTGCTTTTCAATATTGTGAAAATCCTAACCAGAGAGCATGTACTTTTATTGAACAATCATACATTTTTAATCATAATATTTTGTTATTGATTTAGGATATGATCTGATGAGTGAGATAATTTTATGAGGACCAGTTCAAATATCACACCAACCCTTAAATCTTTTATCTACTGCCTAGGTCTACCAACCAATGGACCAACCCACTTTTCGTACTACTGTATTCCACCCACTCTGGCCTCCTCTAAGACTTTATATCTAAAATTATTATTTAATATTTATTCTGTCTTATCTCTTGTATCACCAGCAGTCTTTCCTTCTTCATTTTTACTAGGTAATTATCAACAGTACTTGACATTCTAGGTGATCTCCTATTCACAATAATGATACAAATGAGTAATAGTTCCCAAGCATCCTGCATCCTGCATTGAACATAGACTGGCAATTCATTTCTTACATGATAGTATACATAGTGTCTTATCTCTTGTATCACCAGCAGTCTTTCCTTCTTCATTTTTACTAGGTAATTATCAACAGTACTTGACATTCTAGGTGATCTCCTATTCACAATAATGATACAAATGAGTAATAGTAATAATAACAGCAAAAACGAATAATAAAATAACTAGCTAAATGAATAAATAAATAATAAAATTCCCCAAATCTATAAAAGTTTGTGAATTGGTAGATTGGCATGATGGGAAAATGAATTCATTCCTCAAATTATTATGGTTTCCTTTTAAAGATTTAACATTATTTTAAGACTGTTTTTATTAAGTAGATTTAGTCAAGCTCTTTGGGCCATTTTCTGTTAACCTGTATTGAGGGCAAATTAATAATGTCTGTTTGTCCCCTGGATAAGCCTTCTTTTGTTTAAGAACCTTGTCCACTGGCATTCCACTACAAAAAGGAAGAAAATGTGTCTTTTGTTTTCCCAACTTAGAAATAAACTTGTAATTGGATTTCAACTTACACCCAAATTCTGCCCTATAAAATGTAATTAAATAGAATTAACACTCTCTCATATCCTGGCATGTTAGCCTCAGTAGACTGCAGTAACAATTTGTCATCTGCCCTCAGCCATTAAATAAGAATTCTGGCTCTGTGCCACAGGGACTATGCTAGTGGACATTGGGTGAACAAAGTGTAGATGATATTTGAATTCTGTTCATCAGTACATCCAGAGGAAAATAAGGAGAACATGAAAATTTTTGGCTCGTCTTTTCTCAGAGTGATTAAGGTGTTTTGTTTTTTTTTTTTAATCATAATGTGAATATAAGAAAAAATCTCTATCCAATTCTATTTCATTCTATTGATTAAATTATATTGACATTTCTGCACATAAATTGCAATTGTTGTGTGTATATGTCCTCAGTCACAACTGACTGTTTGCAACCCCCATGAACTGCAGCCTCCCAGACTCCTCTGTCCATGGGATTTCCCAGGCAAGGATACTGGAGTGGGTTGCCATTTCCTTCTCCAGGGGATCTTCCTGACCCAGGGATCGAACATATGTCTCTTGCATCTCCTGCGTTGCCAGGTGGATTCTTTACCACCAGTGCCACCTGAGAAGCCTTAGGCAAGCTGCAATGATGGTTATTGTTGTGGGGTTTGGGGTAGGATAGTTGTAAAAGTGTATTTTTCCTAAAAATCTCTCTGATCATGTCATCTGCAAACAGTGAGAGTTTTACTTCTTCTTTTCCAATTTGGATTCCTTTATTTCTTTTTCTGCTCTGATTGCTGTGGCCAAAACTTCCAGAACTATGTTGAATAGTAGCGGTGAAAGTGGGCACCCTTGTCTTGTTCCTGACTTTAGGGGAAATGCTTTCAATTTTTCACCATTGAGGATAATGTTTGCTGTGGGTTTGTCATATATAGCTTTTATTATGTTGAGGTATGTTCCTTCTATTCCTGCTTTCTGGAGAGTTTTTATCATAAATGGATGTTGAATTTTATCAAAGGCCTTCTCTGCATCTATTGAGATAATCATATGGCATTTATTTTTCAATTTGTTAATGTGGTGAATTACATTGATTGATTTTGATAATGTTTGCTGTGGGTTTGTCATATATAGCTTTTATTATGTTGAGGTATGTTCCTTCTATTCCTGGGACAGCACTGCTTTAGTCTGTAAAGACTATTTATCAGAAATCCATACTTGTTGTGACAGTGTGTGTGTGCTTATTATAACAAGACCTCACCTCATTTTGGATTTCTCCATCCTGGGTCACTTTTCATTCTGTGAGAGGGTCTTGCTGAACTTTTTAGCTTGCTGAAGCACCTGTCACAGAAAGTGTCATGAGCCTGTCTCTCTGACATAACTGAGTGTACTGCCTCAAAAATATTTGTGCTTTAATCCCAGGCTACTGAGCTGTCTCTTTCCATTTGCTGTCTCCACACCCTGACTCTCGGTGGTGAAGCTTGTTTGTGCAGGATGTCTCTTTTGATAAGGCCTAGAGCATCAGAGCTTCACAAAGGGTCTGGGACAGGTGGTGAGAGAGTTTTCACCTTCCTTCTTTCCAAGCCCCAGCATGGCTCAGAAAAGTGTTTCATAAGAAGGTATTAGTCTGCAAGCTTAAGCTCTGAGGCGTTATCCCCTAGAGAATTAGTTTGTAAAGTAGTATAGGCCATATTTAGTAGTTAAGCCCTTGAGCAACACGGATGAATTTTCAGGTGATATTATCTCTTTCTAGTACCAATATTAGTTGCTCTGAAACTATCATAATTAGAACAAATGAAAAGATGTAGAAATAAAGACACATATTTTAAAAGATGTAATTTAAATCTAACTGAGCCCAAGACTGTTTTGCATGGTAGAAGGAATAAGAGCAGAGGGTTTGCATGCTGTGAGTAGTGTTGCTGGAGACAAGGCCTGGAGATGGCTGGGCTGAGATGACTCTTGGATGGCCTTCACCTTCACTGGCTGCCTCTCTCCTAACTGTGTGGTGCTGATCCTCGTATTGCCCTCCTCTCTTCACTTTGTGTTTCTGTTCTGCTTAGGGTGTTGGAGGGGGTCTTAGTGTTTCTCAAGGGAGGTTCTCTTAGTCATTTTGATAGAATGACTCATTGTGTGAAACTTTGCTGTCCATTATAAGACATATAGCATTCTTGGTTGTTGAATGTTTGTATTACTCTAACCAAGTCATCAAGTCAATAAACAAAGCCACCTGTATTTCTAAATATGGCCTCTGATTGAGAATCACTGGCTACTAGAGTGTTGGGGGTGGTCTTAGAAAGGGGGAGTAATTAGAGTTACAAAAGTTGCAGGTGCTCGGAGGGGCTGGCTCATTAATTTCTGATATGACCTGACCTATTCCCAGTGCTGGAACTGCTTTGGGAGCCAATATGATTTTATAGAGACCAGAAGAATCAGGTTTTGCTAGTGGAAAACTTGGTTCCTGAAGCTCGAAATCAACCCAGAAGTCACAGGAGGGAAGTCTGTCAGTGCTACAGAGGGTGGAGAGAGTACTGAGGCTCCCAGAGCATGCTGGTTTCTATTCTTGACTGGGAGAAAAAAATGCAGCAAGTGAGATTTAAAGACAATCCAAGAGAAAGGGATTTTGCCAGCCATTTCTTTTCTTTCTCTGTGAATACAAAAACTGGCAAAGTAGCCCTAAATTTGTGAGGTTATGTGTAGACTCTCAGATGGGAAATCTGAGGTTGTTTTATAGTTAGTAAAGAGAAAAAGAACACTTTCAGGCGTCTTGCTGTGGGGCATCTATAAATGTCTCTGATTACAAGAACAGAAGCTCATTCAAGTTTCCTTAAGAAATGGAAGGCTTAAGTAAGAATACATGGGAAAATAAAACAAATGTCAGACGTGTGGCAAGTTGTGGGTAATCCTAGAGGTCTTTCAGGATGAGAAAGAGCCATCATGTGGCCAGACCTCACGGCAACAGGTCCTAACTCAGTACCAGGAAGATTATTGCGTGATCTGTTGCCACTCCAGGATGTGTCTACACCAACAATGCTTGATCAGTCTGCATTCTACTTCTCCACATTTACATGGCTCAGGATTCCTGTTTTGGCTTCTCTACATGTCTTCCTATCCCCACAACCTAACTGATGGTCTATGTATGGACCAAGAAGGAAAAGAATATGATAATTCTGTAGTAACTATCAGCCCTCTGGTTATAGAGATCTTTCTCCCAGGCAGTCTTAGAGGTACTGATGCCCTCTGTTGTTCCACACAGTGGTGGCCTGGGTCTTCTTGCTTCAATAAAGACTGGTTTCTCTGGAAGGGAGCAGCAGTAGGGTCGACAGAATGTGAGACCTCTCTTGTGTAAGGACACTGAATTCTTAACTCTTAGAATCAACATAAACAGTGTTTATGGATTATGTATATAACAAAGAGTTGAAAGATTACTTTTGAAGCCTCTGCATTCAGTAGCAATTATGAAAAGCCTGAATCTGCTTTTTTAGGAGACTGTCTGCATCATGCATTGGAGAAGGAAATGGCAACCCACTCCACTGTTCTTACCTGGAGAATCCCAGGGACAGGGGAGCCTGGTGGGCTGCCGTCTATGGGGTCTCACAGAATCTGACACAACTGAAGTGACTTAGCAGCAGCAGCTGCATCCCAGAGCAGAATGGTAGGGAAATTGCTGGGCTAGATGATTGAGAAATCAGCAGTTATATTTTCCATATGGATACTTTATTTTTTTGCTTCTGTCAAATGTGATTCTCTCAACCACCCATGCATCTTGTAGGAATAATGGCTAGGTAGCTGTCTAAATGTTGAAAGACATTTCGACATCTCTGACAAGTGTTATTCAACAGCTGGGTTTGTAAGATTCCATTTCTGACAAAGTAAAATAATTTGGCTTATTACTCCAGAAATAGATTCCATATAGGTGTCATTTTGGGAATTACTACCTTAAAGGCAGACTTTAAAATATTTTGTGTTGTAGTGTGTTCTGTTTGTTTACACCTGATCTTGGAGAGCTAGTTTCATTTGAACCACTGATTGAATATGACTTTACAAGGGAGTGCATCCTCATATTTGCAGAAGGCTTTGTCCTTATTTATGATTCTGTGACAGGGTAAGATGATGGTCCTAGCTTCATGGGCCATCACAGCTGTGAAGGGCCTGCTCTGTGACATCACACACAGCCCATTTGGCTCACTGAATTCATTTAACGCTCTTACTCTTCTCAAGCAGCTGGAGCATGGGAGTGACACATACAGAGTTAGTATTTCCTTAACTGCAGCTTCTGTTGAAAGCAGCAGAAGAGAAGTTCAGTGGGGCTTCTGCAACTGCTAACTGAGGAAAAAATGTAGTCTGTTACTGAAAGATGATTGGGATCAGCTTTCTCACTCAGCTGCTCGAAGGAGCAGATATGAATCTTTTGCTTCAGTTTCTCGTCTTACTCTGGGAAGATACCTATCCCTTCTATAGAATTTTTTTAACAAGAAGGGAGAAATAGAGAATTGTATCCAATACATTTTAACATACATGATTGTATTTCTTCTGAAGAGGAAGATTTGTATATAGTAACCATATATTACCAGATTAAAACCCTCAATTTTAATTTTAAAGAAATTCTAATCTTACAATATAAACCAAAGATAAAGTCACATTTTTGCATATATAATTAATTTTTTATAAAAATAAAACAAAATTATGTTTGTTTTTATAGAATCAGGAACTAATTTGCAGCCCTTGCATGAAGATTCTGTAGCAGTGGTAAAGACATCTGCTCTCTCCGAGGTGTAAAGAGATGAAAGATGATGCCTGAAAGATGCCTGAGAGTCCCAGGTCCTGAATCCTGGGATTTTGCCCTGCTTTAAGCCACTCCCTAGATAAGTGTTGGGGGATAAGTGTGATAAATGGACATAGATGCTTGAGGGGAGGGCTGAAACCTCCAGCTTTGGTGAAGTGTCCTGTGCTTCCCATGAACCACAGGAGGGAATAGATCCTACTCGGGCCTTTCCCTACTGAGCCCATTGTTGAATCCTGGCCTTAGCCTTTCTAGGAAACAAAGCTATGGCTGAAGTAATAGCCTCAAACATGATTTCTTATTAGCATGTCCTTTTTAAAAGAAGCTTCCTGGACGAGGACAAAGGCAGGCAGATGCATGCTTCCCTTAGCTTTCAAAAGCTGTCTCCTTTCTATTGGAAAGTGAAAGTGAACGTTGCTCTGTCCTGTCTGACTCTTTGTGACCCCATGGACTATACAGTCCATGGAATTCTCCAGGCCAGAATGCTGAAGTGGGTAGCCTTTCTGCACGGTATGTTCCCAACCCAGGAATTGAACCCAGGTCTCCCACATTGCAGGCGAATTCTTTACCAGCTGAGCCAGAATACTTATTAGATCACTTCTGAAATTTTTAATTATTGACATTAGTGAAATATTTGCCAGACATTAAACAATAGGACATTAATAGAGACCCCCAATGAGTATCTTTTAATTTGAGAGCCCCAAATCCCATGTTAATATGGTACTAGACTTCAGCTTCTTGTTCCTCCTGGTGTTTCTCTAAATGTGTTTCCATCTTTTCCCTCCTCCCACTAACCCTGTTATCTAGTTTAGATCCTTTGGTCTGTTTACCCCCTTTCTTACATCTTTCTTGATTTCCAAAGTTCTGTGATTCCCAATAGTCTGAAGGACAATGTGCTTCTTACCTAGGCATAAAGACAGTCTGCAGTATGACTCCAACTTACTGTCTGACCTTCTACTCTTTCTGTTCACAAACTGCTCCTTACTCAGACTGGTCCTTGGTCCAGTTGTCTATTCTGTGCCCTTTCTTTCCAGTGACCGTATCTGTTTGGTAGCATTGAAAACCTTTGTCCCATTAGCCAAATGTGCATTTCCATCTTGTCTCTATCAGATTTTAGAAAGGTGACTTTGGGAAAAATATTTAATTTGTCTCAATGTCAATTTTCTTATTTGTAAGAAGAGACTCAAAATAGCCCCCTTATAGGATGCTTGTGAACATGGTACCATATCCTCACTTCTGACTGCCCAGCACCGAGCTGTGTGTGTAGGCTTATCATGTGCACTTGCTGATGAAGTTACTGGTCAGCTGATCTGAATCACATTTCTTGATTAGCCATCCTCTGCCTACAATGGCCACACCTTCTGTAACTACATGTTTCTTCTTCAGTACCCCTAACTTGTTCAGTAAGCACCTGAAAATATATGTTCCTAGGGCATGACAGAAAGGGGACCCTCCCACACTATTGGTGGAAATGTAAATTGGTGCAGACACTGTGCAAAACAGTATTAGAGCTTCTTTAAACTACAACTAGAGTAACTGTATGACCCAGCAATCTCACTCCTGGACATATATCCAGAAAAGACAAAAGCTTAAATTGGGCTTCTCTGGTGACTCAGTGGTAAAGAATGCACCTGCAGTGCAGGAGACATGAGAGACACAGGTTTGATCCCTGGGTTGGGAAGATCCCCTGGAGAAGGAAATGGCAACCCACTCCAGTCTTCTTGCCTGGAGAACTCCATGGATAGAGGAACCTGGTGGGCTACAGTCCATGGGGTCGTAAAGAGTCGGACATGACTGAACAATTAACACTTTTTCTTTCTTTCTTTCTAATTTGAATAGATAACATTTACCCAAGTATTCATAGCAGCACTGTTTACAATAGCCAAGACATGGAAACAACCTAAGTGTCCATCAACAGATGAATGGGTAAAGACAGTGTAGTGTCTTTACTACACACACCCACACACACACAACACACACAAATACAGTGGAATATTATTCAGCCATAGAAAGAATGAAGTAATACCATTTGCAGCACTGTGGATGGACCTAGAGATTGTCATGCTGAATGAAGTAAGTCAGAGAAGACACATATCATCTGGTATTGTATGTGGAATCTAGAAAAAAATACAACTGAACCAATTTACAAAACAGAAATAGACTCACAAACATAGATTACAGTTATCAAAGAGAAAATGAGGAAGAGGGATACATTGGGAATTTGGGATTAACAGATACACACTACTGTATATAAAATAGATAAACAAAGATGTTGTTGTGATTTATGTCAGAGTGTTCTGCCTATGTTTTGCTCTAGGACTTTTATAGTCTCCAGTCTCATATTTAGGTCTTTAATCCATTTTGAGCATGTTTTTGTGTATGGAGTTAAAGAATGATCTAATTTCATTTTTTTTTTTTTAATATGTGGCTGTCCAGTTTTCCCAGTACCATTTGCTGAAGACATTGTCTTTCTAACATTATATAGTCTTGCTTCATTTGTCTTAGATTAGTTGGCCACAGGTGCATGGGCCTATTTCTGGGCTTTCTACCCTATTCCATTGATCTATATTTCTATTTTTGTGCCAGTACCATACTGTTTTGATGAATGTAGTTTGGTAGTATAGTCTGAAGTCAGACAGCCTAATTTTTCCAGCTGCATTTTTCTTTTCTCAAGATTGCTTTGGCTGTTTGGGGGCCTTTTGATCCATCTCCCAGAATAATGAAAAGAAAAACAAACAAATGGGATCTACTTAAACTCAAAAGCTTTTGCATAGCAAAGGAAACAATAAACAGAACGAAAAGACAATTCACAGATTGGGAGAAAATATTTGCAAATGATATGATCAATAAAGGATTAGTCTCCAAAATTTATAAACAACTATTATGTCACTTAACGGCATCAAAACAAACAATACTTTCAAAAAATGGACAGGAGACCTAAACAGATATTTCTCCAAAGAAGACATATGGATGGCCAGTAGGCACATGAGAAGATTTTCAACATCATTAATTATTAGAGAAATGCAAATCAAAACTACAATGAGATATCACCTCACACCTGCCAGAATGGTTATCATCACAAAATCCACAAACAATAAATGCTGGAGAGATTGGTACAGCCACTATGGAGAACAATATGGGAGTTCCTTAAACTAAAAACGGAGCTACCATATGACCCTGCAGTCCCACTCCTGGACATCTGTCTGGAGAAAAGCATGATCTGAAAGGATACATGCACCCCAGTGTTTATGCCGGCACTGTTTACAATTGCTAAAGCATGGGAGCAACCTAAATGACCATCAGCATATGAATGGATAAAGAAAATTGGTACATAAATACAATGGAATTTTACTCAGCCATTAAAAAGAATGAAATAATGCCATTTGCAGCAGCATAGATGGACCTAGAGAGTGTCATACTAAGTGAAGTAAGTCAGCCAGAGAAGGAGAAATATTGTATGACATCCCTTATATGTGGAAACTAAAAAGAAAGGGTACAAGTGAACTTGTAAAACAGAGAGACTCACAGACTTACAAAACTCATGGTTGCCAAGGGAAGGGGGTAGTTAGGGAGTTTGGGATGGTCATGTACGCACTGCTATATTTAAAATGGATAACCAACATGGACCTATTGCATAGCACATGGAACTCTGCTCAATGTTATGTGGCAGCCTAGTTAGGAAGGAGGTTTGGGAGAGAATGGATACATGTATATGTATAGCTGAGTCTCTTCACTGTTCCCCTGAAATGATCATATTGGCTACAATGTTGTGCCAACACAAAATAAAAAATTCAAAAGTAAAAAAAAAAACAAAAAAAAAGGACGTATTGTAAAGCACAGGAGTCTATGTACAGTATCTTGTAATAGCCTATAAGAGAACAGAATCTAAAATATATGTGGCCTGGTGGGGCGCAGTCCATGGGGTCGCTAAGAGTCGGACACAACTGAGCGACTTCACTTTCACTTTTCACTTTCATGCATTGGAGAAGGAAATNCACAATACAAGATGTGTATAAGAGACAGGGAGGGAGGGGGGTTCATGTTTGGGAGTTCGTGTACACCCGTGGTGAATTAATGTCAATGTATGCCAAAACCAGTAGAGTACTGTAAAGTAAAATAAAATAAAATTTTAAAAAAAATCTCTCTGATCTGAAGAAGAAAAAAAAAGGTTCAAGACTGTTTGCATTTGACAAACAAAACAGAGTGAGTGATAAGGGAAGAAATAATGACTTTATTAAGTAATTGTATATATATTTAAGCCCCCCATAATTTTTTTAATGTCCTATGGAATATAATACACAAGAAAAACAGGAAAATGTCTGTCTTACAGCCCTGAATATCTGAATCATATTCAGTTCAATTCAGTCACTCAATTGTGTCCAACTCTTTGCAACCCATGAACCACAGCACTTCAGGCCTCCCTGTCCATCACCAACTGCTGGTGTCTACCCAAACCCATGTCCATGAAAGATAATGACAAATTTTATAGTAAAAGAAGGCATGATCAACTTGTGGACATTCTTCTAATGGATTGGTGGTGAGGTCAGTAGTAGTCAACATCATCAGCATCAATCAGCCTTCAAGTTTCACTGGACTGGGGTCTGCATGCTTATGAGCAGCATAACATAACTTCTCCCATCTGGAGGGATTTTCAGTATCTGCAAAATAGCTCAAAGTTATTGTTTTGCATATCGTTTGACAGGACTTGCCAAGTGGCTCAGTGGTAAAGAATCTGCCTGCCAATTTAGAAACCGCAAGTTTGATTCCTGATTCAGGGAGATCCTCTAGAGGAGGAAATGGCAACCTATTCCATTAGTCTTGCCTGCCTGGATAATCCCATGGACAGAGAAGCCTGCTGGATACAAGTCCATGGGGTTACAAAGAGTTGGATATGACTGAGCATGCACGCATGTACATATCCTTTGATGGGGAAATGGGACTTTGTCCCGAGGCTGCTCTTGACTGTTTGTTTCTCCTTGGTCTTTCATCCCCTCTCTTTCTAAATTAACAACTATTTGAAACTGCCCATTGGAACTCAGAGAAGGTCATAGAAGCTGAGTGAAAGCTGTTTCCTATAATCAAATAAATGCGGTACATAGAAGAACTGTGCCTAGGAGCCCCACAGGGCCCTGAACAGTATGATTATTAATAATTATGCCATTGATACTTGCAAGAGGCTCTGGTGGCTCTGACGGTAAAGAGTCTGCCTGCAATGCAGGAGACCTGGGTTCGATCCCTGTGTCAGGACAATCCCATGGAGAAGGAAATGTTAACCAACTTCAATACTCTTGCCTGGAAAATCCCATGGACAGAGATGCCTGGCAGGTTACAGTCCTTTGTGTTTCTGAGTCAGCCACGACTAAGAATAAGATTAGCATATTGTGTAGTGTAACAGTAAAAGACTCAGTTTATGGTTTGTTTTTTCCTTTGCAGTAGGAAAGAGAACTAAAGTTTTCTATACTATTTGATTTTTTTTCCATTGAGTAAAATCAACTGATAGTATGAAAACAGAAAATAATAGCCTTCAGAGAATGAAATGTTCTGTTCAATATGATAAGGATAATAATTTCTAAATTTTTAGCTATTCTTATTTTTCATTATTTTGACTGCTACATGAAAATAAAAGTATTTTAAAATTTTGATAAAAATTAAAACTTTCTATTTCTACTTATTGATCCCACAGAAGAACATCAAGGTGAAAACAATAATACAGCATTTAAAGTTTAAGTCTTAGTTATAAAACAGGGCAATGGGCATTTAAGTTGTACTTATGAAGTGGTTCTATTAAATGAATTATCTTAATGTGGCCCCTAAATTAGCTCTAAATCTACATAATAAGCAATGAGTATAAATATGAAGAATCCTATCTACTGCTTCATTACTGACACCTCCTTTGCATATAGTAGCCCAGGTTAGGAAAGCATATTCAAAATACAATAATCATACAAATTGTCTCCTTGGCAAGCTAATCTCTCTGATAAAGTACAAAAGTACAGATACAAATCTGCTTTTAGGACAAATAATTACTACCTTTATGACTTTATTTTAACATTAAGCTTTTCTTCTAAAGAGTTCAGAAAATGCCTAAGGACAGAATCCAGCATCATAATTAAATTTAATCCAACAACCCCCACACAAAGCCCAAATTTTCATAATAAAGTAGAACCCCAGGAAATAACTCTCTGCTGTACATTCTGGTTTTATTAGTATAATTAAAGAAATCCAGACTAATAAATGGCTAATCAACTTGCACTGAATTGTAACAAGAAACAGTAAAGATTAAGAAAAAAAAAAGTGTGTAGGTTCTATATTCATTCCCTATGCTGAGTCCTGTTCACAAAGGAAGAGGGAGGGGAAGAGAGAGGAAAACAGAGAGAAAAAACCTCCTTCTTTTGCAACGAAGAGTCAAATAAGGCAAATGGGGAAAATACGATGATTGCCCTTATAACTGTAATCTTAAAAAACAAAGGAACAAACTCATAGGAAGAGAGAGCAGATTGGTGGTTGCCAGAGGCAAGAGGTGGGGTGGGCAATATGGTTGAAGGAGGGGGAAGGAACAAACTTCAGTTATAAAATAAATGTCTTGGGGAGGTACTATAGTTAATAACAATACTGTATTGCCTATTTGAAAGATACTAAGAATATAGATCCAGTGGTCATGTATGGATGTGAGAGTTGGACTGTGAAGAAAGCTGAGCGCCGAAAAATTGATGCTTTTGGACTGTGGTGTTGGAGAAGACTCTTGCGAGTCCCTTGGGCTGCAAGGAGATCCAACCAGTCCATTCTAAGGAGATGAATCCTGGGTGTTTATCTGATGCTGAAGCTGAAACTAATACTTTGACCACCTCATGCGAATATTTGACTCATTGGAAAAGACCTTGATGCTGGGAGCGATTGGGGGCAGGAGGAGAAGGGGACGACAGAGGATGAGATGGCTGGATGGCATCACCGACTCGATGAACATGAGTTTGAGTGAACTCTGGGAGTTGGTGATGGACAGAGAGGCCTGGCATGCTGCAATTCATGGGGTTGCAAAGAGTCGGATACGACTGAATGACTGAACTGAACTGAACTGAAGAAGATAGATCTTAAAAGTTCTCATCACACACACACAAAATTAACAAAAATTAGTGATAGATGTTAACTCCGCTTATTGTGGTAATCATTTCACAATACATGCAAATGCTGAATCATTTTGTTGTACACCTAAAACTAACATAATATTCTATGTCAATTATATCTCAATAAAATATAGAAAAAAATTGAAAGTATAGGGAATGGTAAGTAAACCCTAAAGAAGGGAGAAAGAGTGGTTTGGTAACTTTCATGACATTTCCTAAGACTAAATTAAAATCAGTTTTGTAATTCAACTTAAAGTCAGGAAAGAGATGGGTGTTCTACATCATAATAAGGTTAAATATACTGGAGCTATGGTGGAATGAGACTTTCATGTAGATCCCACAATAGCTGTTTGTCAGAAAGGAGATTCTCACAATTTCCATGTGTCTGATTTTATTTTTTATAATATATAGTAGACTATGGTGAAAGAAAGCAAAAACAAAAAGGAAATGAGGGACTAAAGGGAATGAAGAAGGGAAGAAGATTCAGAAGGAGGGCAGAATGGGCCATCCAGAGCAATTATTGTTCTTCCTTCACCAGCAGAGCAAATAGGTGAAACACCACAGTGGTGGACAAGCAGTCTTTCTTGATAGGACTAAAAGGATGAAAAAATATATATATATCTATACACACATACTGTTAAACAATGTAGACTGTCACCTAAAAAGTTTAATCATGAATTTAATAGTCGCAAAGTATGTAATTCCCTACATATCATAGTATTTCCATTTAAAAATTGCAGTTAGCTTTTACATGTCTACAATGTAATAAAATGACAGTGATAATTTGATAATAATAATCACCATCCGTTTAAAAATAAGTGAACAATCACTTCTTTAACAAGTGGTAATTTCATGTCTCTTTTTTGTTTAAAACCTCTATTACCACTCAGTTTCCCCTATAGAAATTTATGGCAATATCTTGACTAACCACTGTATCATACATCTTAAAATTAATAACCCTTCATACATACTCCATATCACCCTTGAAATGCAATTTTTATTTCTATGATCAGAAGTCTCCAATTTTAAAGAAAATTTCCAGATGGAGTTTTTATATCAGCTACTAATTTTAATTATTTATTAATAATAATATAATTTATTAGCTATAAATTTTGCTAATGACTGATTATTGAAAATGTCTTCTTTAATGACAGGGAGTCAAGTATATAATAAATTTTATAGCAACATATGTTTTTAAATGCCAATGCTGAGAAAACATGTTTATCTGAATGAGAATGGGAGGCATTTCATAATTTCATTCAATGATTTGAATTATTTTATAGGCTAGAAATCAGTGATCAATCATTACAAGTTACTTTTTTGTTTTACTGTGTGATAATTTAATTTGCCACTACTTTCAATTTTATTAAAAAAGTAAAACGTTTCTTCTTTAATGACAGGGAGTCAAGTATATAATAAATTTTATAGCAACATATGTTTTTAAATGCCAATGCTGAGAAAACATGTTTATCTGAATGAGAATGGGAGGCATTTCATAATTTCATTCAATGATTTGAATTATTTTATAGGCTAGAAATCAGTGATCAATCATTACAAGTTACTTTTTTGTTTTACTGTGTGATAATTTCATTTGCCACTACTTTCAATTTTATTAAAAAAGTAAAATGTTTTCCTTCCCATTTATTATACTCAATCACATTTTTTGTTTCCTGGAAGTATATTATACCTATTCCCCTTAAAAGAAAGACCAAGACGTTTGAACTTCTTTTACAGAGTGAGAAACTATAATTGGGAAGGGGGGTGGTGGGAGACTGAATCAGTGAGTAAGAGTTCATGTGGACCCTTTGGGAAATCATGTGTAATCAGGTGTAGGTGTATCCCGAGGTCAAAATCAATGGGAGAAAGTATAGATTTAGCTTATCTCCCACAGTGTAGGGCTTCCCTTGTGGCTCAGACAGTAAAGCATCTTCCTGCAATGCGGGAGACCTGGGTTCAATCCCTGGGTTGGGAAGATCCCCTGGAGAAGGAAATGGCAACCCACTCCAGTACTCTTGCCTGGAAAATTCCATGGATGATGGAGCCTGGTAGGCTACAGTCCTTGGGATCGCAAAGAGTCAGACACAACAGAGCAACTTCACTTGTTCACAAGTCCCACAAAGTAACTGTGAAGATTATCAAGATCCAAGCTGTGGAGGGAATGGGAAAGAGGCAGATAGGGTTGCTTTACACCAGAGAACCAAATAAAGTTACTCAACTTATGTAAGAAAGTTTTTTTGAGGGGACACACTGCTGTCTGAGAGCATGTCTTATTTTCACGTCCCCAAATTTGGACAGGAAGATTCTTTGTTCATATGGTTAACTGGAATGAATCAGCTTATTTTCATGTTTCAGTGATGAGTTCTCTTGTGATTCCCAGGAACATAATCCTCACTGATAGTAAAAGAATGTCATAGTCTATATATTTGTGATTTTAATTTCACACTGAGATGGCCAATAAATCCTGGCACTTGCTGAATTTGTATGAATAATACCATTACAAATATTTTACCAATAAATTGATGCACAGATATTTTTACTCAAGCAAGATTACTTTTGAGAAAATTGCATGTTTATGGCTGTTTAAATCTGGATATAAATTAGAACCAAAGAAGGTATTATGTCCTTTTAGCAGTAGTCCTTTACTCCAAGCTAAAATGAATTTAATGGCCTGTTGACCTACAGACCATTGCTTTGCCAGCATAGGTCCATCTAGTCAAAGCTATGGTTTTTCCAGTTGTCGTGTATGGATGTGAGAGTTGGACTATAAATAAAGAAAGCTGAGCACCAAAGAATTGATGCTTTTGAACTGTGGTGTTAGAGAAGACTCTTGAGAGTCCCTTGGACTGCAAGGAGATCAAACCAGTCCATCCTAAAGGAAATCAGTCCTGAGTGTTCATTGGAAGGACTGATGCTGAAGTTGAAACTCAATACTTTGGCCACCTGATGCCAAAAGCCGACTCATTGGAAAAGACCCTGATGCTGGGAAAGACTTAGGCTGGAGGAGAAGGGGATGACAGAGGATGAGATGTTTGGATGGTATCACCAACTCAATGGATGTGAGTTTGAGTAAATTCTGGGAGTTGGTGACGGACAGGGAGGCCTGGCATGCTGCAGTGCATGGGGTCACAAAAAGTCAGATGACTGAGCAACTGAACTGAACTGACCTACAAACGTTCATGTGAGTCTTTAAGGAATTTATTAACTCCAAGGTACAGTTGAATATCTTGCTATGATGATAATCAAAGAGCTATGAATAGATCATTGAGAACTTTGAAAATTAGTTTGATTAAAAAGAGGAAAATATATGCAAAATCTCAAATTCATTACTAATCATTAGGATTTTGAGTTGTTTTGCAGTAACAGTTTATGACCTTATATAAAATCCTCTTTGAAAGAGCGGTATTCATTTGATGTGGTTAAATAGACCAGGAATGTAATCTGTCCTCATAACACAGGGTGATGTTATCTATCTGAGGTGGAAAGGAATCCAGTCTTTGGCTAATTATCACCTGTGGAGCCACAAGTAAAAGGAACTGGAGTTACTTTTTCAAAGACAGTATTATCACTATTTCATAATACCACAATTAAAATAATTAGAAAAGAACATCCTGGAAATGAGTAATATTTTAGCAATATTAGCAATAATACATTAGCAAGTATCTTTCATTTAGGAAATAGCCAGTTACTAATGATTTCAGTTTTATATATTATGATGTTATTTTCAATGTTGCTAAATTTGTAACCTTCTTTAAAATATTGCTGTAGGTTTGGACAGAGAATATAACAAATTCAAATATATATAAAAAGTAATCAGAAAATGACAGTCCTGCACAATGTAATTGCTAATAAGTGTAATTTAAAATATAATTTCCTTAAGCAACACACTTAAAATATTCTTTAGAGTTCTAGGAAGAGAATAAAAAATTTGTGTTTTTAATGATTTTAAGACTTTGTGGTAATAATAATTTCATATGAAACCAGCCAAACCTTAATCAATACATGAAGAATAACAGCAAAGTGAAATAATTCTTTTTTGGACTTCCAGAGTATAGTACCAAAATTTTATATTCATTTTCATTAATTAGGCATAACCTATAAAACAATGTAAGAAAAAATGATTAATCAGAAACTGAAGCTGTGTGTTAATTATGATCCATTGAAACATTTTATATCTCAGCATAAGCTTTTTATATTATCTTCAGCTTGCAAAGCTAATGTTAATTACTGTATGGATTAATAGCTGTCAAGTGTGTCCTACTTTCAGTATAAATGAATATAAATTAGCTTCATATTTTGGCAATAAATAGAGTACATCACTTTTGGAATTCTTTTAACTCAAATGCATATAACCTCATAAAATTGAGAGTAGCAGTTTTATATTTCTCTGAAAAGAAAATTGTTCTCAATTCTAAAACAAGAAGAAATAACCTTGGTTCTGTTTATCTCTCTAATTGAAATTGCTGAATGAGCAGAGAGCAGCGTATCAAGCCACCTATAAGAGCAAACTGTGGAGAATGAAGTAGGCCTAAGGCAATGACCCTGAGCTGCCAGCATCAAAAACCATTGTTGTAATTTTCCCCTAACACAGTTTTGCTTGTTAAAAATGAATTGGCATTACAGAAATTTATTTTTTCCCACTAGTTATGCAAGGTTTAAAAACTAAGTTTATTTAAGACAAAACCACATGAACCTGAAAGTTTTAAAACTGTACGTGTTTTATTATGAGTAAAGGTTAAGCTTCTCTCTTTTTTTTCCTTACCTACAGATTATGGTTTTCACTTTACACAATTAGATTCTTGCAACAACAATCTGAGAGTTCATTTCCTTGATTCCAGTGTCTCTTTTCTCTCTTCTATCCTGTGATCCATGGCCAAAGGAGTACCTCCTAATTTTTAAAAAATCATCATTTTATGCAATGTCCTTCTTTTTCCTACCTTTCTAATAGTACTCATGAACAAACAAATATAACCTAGAAAAGCAGAAAGAGATAGCTAATCCTAAATAATGGAATTACCATCAACCATGGTTATATTCCTAGTTTGTCAGTACAAAGAGATGGAAACCTAGAGAGACACTGTCTCTTGAGTATCAACTCTGCCTTCCATCACCCAAATTTATTCTCTGAAAGCTTGTCTTGCCCCCAGTATTTGACACAGCCATTTATGGCCAAATTTAGAAAAGAGGAAAGGCTCCAGTTGGAATATGTCCTTAGTAACTTCAAGAACAATGGCACCCACTCCAGTCCTCTTGCCTGGAAAATCCCATGGACGGAGGAGCCTGGAAGGCTGCAGTCCCTGGGATCGCGAAGAGTCAGATAGGACTGAGCGACTTCACTTTCATTTCTCACTTTCATGCATTGGAGAAGGAAATGGCAACCCACTCCAGTGTTCTTGCCTGGAGAATCGCAGGGACAGGGGAGCCTGGTGGGCTGCCGTCTATGGGGTCACACAGAGTCGGACACGACTGAAGCAACTTAGCAGCAGCCGCAGCAACTTCAAGAAGATGCCAGAATCAGAGTACAACATAAATCTAATTTCAAAGACAAGAAACCAAGTGACTATAGCAATTGAGTTGTTTTACTGGTAATATGTAATACCTTTGGCTCCATGTTAGTTTCCCAGGGCTTTCATAGCAAATGACCACACACCAGGTAGCTTGAAACAGAAATTTATTTTCTCCAGTTATGCAGGCTAGATATCTGAAATCAAGGTGTCATCAGACCCCTGCTTCCTCCTAAGAGTCTATGGGTTTTCCCCCTTACTTCTTCTAGCTTCTGGTAACCCTGGGTGCTTTTTGGCTATAGATGCCTCTCTCCAGTTTCTTTTCTGTCTTCACATGATGATTTCCCTGTATGCGTGTGACCGACTTTCCCTCTTAATACCAGTCATGCTAAATTAGCTCCCCATTTCCAAAATGATCTCATTAATTCAATTACATCTGCAAAGACCCTGTTTCCAATTAAGTTCAAATTTACAGGTGCCAGTGTTCAGATTTTAACATATCTATTTTCAAGGGACATGATTCAATTCATAACAGACTCCAATTTTGGGGAAAACTGCTTAAAGGAAACATCCTCTATAGTCTTTGGTGATAAATGATTCTGGATGAGTTACAAAATGCAACCACTGGAATAAAGTTGCTCTGGGTTGGATAAAAGGTCATTTTTAAATCATTTAAATCCTGTCTGTCCTTTTTACTTTGTCACATAGCCATGTGTGTTCATAACATGCTTTCAGAGGAGTATTCAGGAACTGACCATAATACTTTGGGAGTGGCTACTGCAGATAGATGGATAGACAGACAGAACCACAGGGCTTCCCCACAGGGCTTCCCTTGTTGTTCAGTGGTAAGGAATCCACCTGCCAGTGAAAGAGATGCTGGTTTGATCCCTATGTTGTGAAGATCCTCTGGAGAATGAAATGGAAACCCACTCCAATATTCTTGCCTGGGAAATCCCATGGACAGAGGAGACTGGTGGGCCACAGTCCGTTGGGTCACAAAAGAGTCAGACAACTTAGCAACTATACAACAACAGTAATATAATCACAACTAAAGAAGAATAATGAAAACTTCCAGAATAACTGAAAAAAAGTCAAATAATGAGCTGTCTTGAAAGCATTATATCTGGAGAAAAATCTGAGGAATCAATGAATGAAAGAACGGAAGTCATTTGGTAACTGTTTTTGGATACATTTTGTGTGTGTGTGTGTATGATTTGGAAAGGGATTAGAGTGACTTTGCTCATCTTTAGGAGGCAGAAATAGCACAGAACGGTCAAGGTTATGAGGAAACAAATTTAAGTTCAGTGTAAAGAATGATGCATTTTATGATAGCCAGGTTCAAAATCAGATACATGTGACAGTAATCTTATTAGAAGGAGACTTCAGAGGTGGATAATCCCTTCCATTAAGTTCAAAAAAATTCAATAAGCACAGGTTATGTGACAGGGTGTGAGGATGTGACCAAAGCCAAACCTGAGGATGTAAGTTTTGCTTGGATGAGTGGGTGGATTGGGCTGGATATATTTCTCTGAAGAGTCTGCTCTTCTCTAGGATTATGGCTTTGATATGCTAAAACTTCAAGAACAGGTTTTACCATGTTATTGAATTTTCATGTACATGAAATAAACATAGACTAAGTTTGATTATAAAATNGGATGTGACCAAAGCCAAACCTGAGGATGTAAGTTTTGCTTGGATGAGTGGGTGGATTGGGCTGGATATATTTCTCTGAAGAGTCTGCTCTTCTCTAGGATTATGGCTTTGATATGCTAAAACTTCAAGAACAGGTTTTACCATGTTATTGAATTTTCATGTACATGAAATAAACATAGACTAAGTTTGATTATAAAATAACATAACACAGTAGAGAGAAATTGCCATTGTATATGAAACTGTTTTCTAACCAGATATATTTGCTGTCTGCTGAGGATCAAGGACATTTTTTTTTTCTATCATATCCTTAGCTTCATTGAGAGTGTACTGATGCAGATACAGTATTAAAAGCTATAAAATGTGCTGTATCCCCAGCCTAAAAGGGAGAATACATACTAACACATTGGATAATAGGAGATGGACTAATTATTTTTAACTTAATTACCAGAAATTCTTGTATAGTTAATGTTGGTATCAATTTAGCCCTGAAAAGCAAATATGTAAATAGAATGCAGAGCACAATAATCAGAAAGCTAAATTGTTTGCTATCAAGATAGGTATTTTACATTTCCTCTTGGCTCATCAAAAATGATTGGAGAACATAAACTATCTCAATAGAATTAATGCAGGTTCTCTACTGCCATTAGTATTTTCAAGTATTATTCTATTCTCTGCAAACTGAAATCATCAGGCATTAAAATGGAAAAACAGTGCTCTTTTAAGATGCAATTATCAACTGTAACACATTAACACTTTCAAGCTTCAGATTCATAATTAAAGACCAAGAGAATTACCCAAGGCTTCCAAAACCATCTGCCAATCTGGCTTTATTGTTAAAGGATATGAATAAATAGACACTTTATTTCATTTTGAAATTGGTGGAAACAGAGCTCAATTGATTTAACTTCCAGCTAGAATAATGAAGAAAAAAGATCATCACTATAGACTTCAGTTCAGTTCAGTCCCTCAGTCAAGTCCGACTCTTTACGACCCCATGAATTGCAGCACGCCAGGCCTCCCTGTCCATCACTAACTCCCAGAGTTCACTCAGACTCACGTCCATTGAGTCAGTGATGCCATCCAGCCATCTCATCCTCGGTCGTTCCCTACTCCTCCTGCCCCCAATACCTCCCAGCATCAGAGTCTTTTCCAGTGAGTCAACTCTTCGCATGAGGTGGCCAAAGTATTGGAGTTTCAGCCTTAGCATCATTCCTTCCAAAGAAATCCCAGGGCTGATCTCCTTCAGAATGGACTGGTTGGATCTCCTTGCAGTCCAAGGGACTCTCAAGAGTCTTCTCCAACACCACAGTTCAAAAGCATCAATTCTTTGGTGCTCAGCCTTCTTCACAGTCCAGCT
>SJYX01021291.1:25218-49109 GCA_006410675.1 Oreotragus oreotragus | reverse complement strand
ATTTCTTTGGAAGGAATGATGCTAAAGCTGAAACTCCAGTACTTTGGCCACCTCATGCGAAGAGTTGACTCATTGGAAAAGACTTTGATGCTGGGAGGGATTGGGGGCAGGAGAAGAAGGGGACGACAGAAGATGAGATGGCTGAATCGCATCACTGACTCGATGGACATGAATCTGAGTGAACTCCGGGAGTTGGTGATGAACAGGGAGGCCTGGCGTGCTGCGATTCATGGGGTCGCAAAGAGTCAGACACGACTGAGCGACCGAACTGAAAGCTAATATCAGTATGGGGGGAAATGTGGAGACTAGTGAAAGGGCTAGTGCAACAGTTTCTTCGAGAGATGTGAATTGTTGCCTTGGGCAATAAGAAAGCAGTAAAAGTAAAAAACTGGATTAATTTTCTGGCTCAGATGATGTGGTAATGGCAATGCCATGAATGAGAAGAAAGAATGTAGGAATATGAACCCAAAATCTTAATATAAAAAGAAGATTGCAATTTTGGTTATGATTATTGAGCTTCATGCAACAAAGAACAGTGGCTCACCACAAATAAAGTTTTATTTTCTTCATTTAACAAGAAGTTTGGAAGTAAATAGCCACTGGTACTTTTTCAGAAAATGGTAAGATTTTGGCTTCACCAAAGAAGAAATACAAATGGCAAATAAGGTAATGAAAAGTTTTCAACATCATAGCCACTAGGTAAATTCAAATTAAAACCATGATGAGCTACTACCATGTGTATATTAGAATTGCTAAAATTCAAAAGCTGATAATACCAAGTGTGGACAAAGATACAGACCAATTGGGACTCTCAAACATTGCTAGTGGGAATGTTAAATGGTACAGCCACTTTGGGAAATAGATTAGCAGTTTAATATAAAGTCTCATAAGGTTAAATATACATTTACCACATGGTTCAGGAACCCCACTTACAGGAATTTATTCCCCCAAATGAAAGTTTTTATTATGCAGTGAAAGAAGACAAGAAACAGTCATATGAGTGATTTCACTTATATGATATTCTGGAAAGGCAAAACTAAAGGAACTGTAATTATATTAATAGTAGCCATGAGAGGGGCAAAAGGGATTCCTTCAAAGAGGTATAAGGGAATTTTATGGGATGATGGAAATGTTCCATATCTTGATTGTGGAGGCAATTATATACTTATATATATTTATCAAAATTCTTGGAGCTGTATACCTAAAAGAGTGAACCTAACTCTTTGTAAGTTATTCCTCAGTGAACCCGATGTTTAAAAATCCCAGATTTATTTTTCCAAAGGAAAAAAAAAACACTAACCTGAAAAGATACCTGCACCCCTATGTTTTATTGTAGCATTATTCACAATAGTAAAGACATCATTGCAACCTAAGTGTCCCCATCAATAGACAAAGGAATAAAGAATGTAATCTTGCCATTTGCAACAACATGGATGGACCTAGAGAGTATTATATTAAGTGAAACAAGTCACATAGAAAAAAACAAATACCAGATTATTTATATGTGGATCCTAAAAAAACAAAACAAATGAACAAACACAAAACAGAGTTATATAAAAAAAAATAGTCATGGGGATGAAATGTACACCATGAGGGAACATAGTCAAAAATATTGTAATAACTTTGTACCATGATAGATGGTAAATAGGCTTATGATGATTATTTTGTAAGGTACGGAAATATTGAATCACTATATTATTGATTCACTGTGAATCACTAGGAAATAACCTAGTGATGTGGGTCAATTATACTTCAAAAAAAAAAAAAAACCCAAATCACAAGATCATTGCTTATCTTCAGGAAAAAATTTAAATGATCCCTTAAATAGGGATTAAGGTGCTAGCATTAAAAATAAGCATGATGTAAAAGCACTAGAGAGTTAAAATCAAATAGTAATTTAATGCTCAGAGTTTTTGATATTCAAAGATGTGTTTTTTAATATCTGTGGTAATATATTCAATGAACTTGGAGATGATTTGATTTTTTTTCTCATGATGCTATTTCTTGACTAGTACACTTTAAGTTTTCAGAAACTTTTACTTTCCAGTTCTTGTGACTTAGAATAATTTCTCTTCCAACTACCTGCATTTACCATTATTTCATAATTTAAATTTCATTCTTTATCATATACATAACAAACTTAATTGTTTTACTTAATCTATACTTTGCCTTTATAGACTTACCTTGTACTAAGTTCATCAAAAGTATAAAGAGACCAAAAGACTTTATAAATCTTATCATATCCTCACTTACATAATATCATGGTTTTTAACTTCTATTTTATTATGTAAAAATTAATTTCAGCTAATGAAATTTATTATAGTAAAATTCTAGATAGATAGGTAGGGAGATAGATATCACAGGTTTTAGATGAAACAGTATATTGAAAAAACATTACATTCTTCTATTGCTGAGAAATAAATACCATATTATCTATTTTGCAAAATTGCCTGTGTGTGTTGCTAATGTTATCCATTCAACTTCTCCAGTTATGTCAAAATGCTATCTTGGAAGACAATGGTTTGATTCACCATGAATTAACAAATAACATTGACTCAGTAGAACTCCACATTAGACCTTTTCTCCCACTTTCTCATGACAGAATCTCTAGTTCATGAATACAAGTCTAGGATACAATCCATAGTAAGTTCAAGGACAACGGTGAGTTTTCTGGGTTAATACACACTGGATTTGTGAAGTCATCTTTGCCCGAGTTCTCACCCTGTCTTCTGAAAGACAGGCATGCCTGAGCAACATTAAAAACACTGGCGATTTGTTCTCAGGTCAAATTTCTCTCCTATTTATGGATGCTTTGTGTCATGGAGGTTTTGTAACGTTTGTCCTACACAATTATTTCTCTTCTGCATCTGCCCCGCCTCCCTGCAGGCCTGGGAGGACTCCCAAACAGAGGTCGTGAATGCACCTCAAGATCCACTTTCTGACCTCCTCTCTACACTGTACATGACTGTTTAATTTCCTATTTAAGACAAATTAATTATTGCATGCTCTAATGAGGCTGCAAAGGATCCCGCTCCAGTCCACAAGCTTGGAAGAGGTTACCCAGAGGTTGTCCAGATTGATGGTTCCAGGGTGGATGACCTGAAAATGAACTTTGACTAAACTTTGCTCTTTGTGCTCTTGGCTGCCCGTACTTGGAAAGTGGCAATTGTCTGCAGCAGACAGTTTAAAACTTCAGCCTAGGATTTAATTTGGAGGTTAGCCTTTGGAAGAGGGAATGGGGGAAAAAAAGCTCTTTGTAAATCTTTTCATTACTAGTTGTGTTGTTTTCTAAGTGTTTATTCTTCTTTGTAACATCCAAGTTACATTTCAAGATAAAAGTTATTAGCCTAGCTGAAAATGGCTTTTGTCTTTCTACTTTCCTCTTCCTCCAAGCACTATACAAGTTAGAATTGTTTTTTAACTTGAACCCAATCTACTATGATACAATTTCTATAATGGCCCTCACTTAAGAACTCAGATAATATGCTTACAAATATTAATTGGTTCCCACAACGTATAGGCCACATATTAAACCCATTTTACCGATTAGATATAATTCATCTCTGATTTATGTTGCATTGAAGACAAATGTATTGAAATCATTAAATTTCAGCTCTGCAATACAAGACTACAATCTGTACAGGAGATTCCCCCAAACTAATTATTCATTAAAATGAATGTTAGAACTTTTTTCCATTAATGTGCCAGAACAAAGCAAGGGGACATTCTGAGATAAATTACTTGGTCTTAGCCTGCTCTGGCAGCTAGTCTGGACTCCACAAAATCACCTTTCAAATAACTACTACTCTCCACTCAGTTCAGTTCAATTCAGGTCAGTCACTTAGTCGTGTCCGACTCTTTGTGACCCCATGGACTGCAGCACGCCAGGCCTCCCTGTCCATCACCAACTCCCGGAGTTTACTCAAACTCATGTCCATGGGGTTGTTGATGCCATCCAACCATCTCATCCTCTGTCATCATTGCATATGGCTGCAGTCACCATCTGCAGTGATTTTGGAGCCAAAAAAACAAGTCTGTCACTATTTCCACTGTTTCCCCATCTATTTCCCATGAAGTGATGGGACCAGATAACATGATCTTAGTTTTCTGACTGTTGAGCTTTAAGCCAACTTTTTCACCTCCTCTTTCACTTTCATCAAGAGGCTTTTTAGCTCCTCTTCACTTTCTGCCATAAGGGTGGTGTCATCTGCACATCTGAGGTTATTGATATTTCTCTCGGCAATCTCGATTCAAGCTTATGCTTCAAAGATACATAAATAAATTGTTTTATAAGCAGTGAATTATATATCACACCATTCGCATATAGAATCAGGAACAGGAAGTGGTATATCCCTATGAGAGGTGAGAAAATTTACCTGGGAAATGGCTTAGATTACTTTATGAAATGATAGATTTGGGATTAAAAAAACAATATTTCTTACTTTCTAGCCACTCTATTTCTCTTCGTCCTCTCATCTATTTTCTCTTAAAGTGACCTGCACTATCCCAGCTGGTGCCCAACTGCCTCCCCTAGTCACACACCAGATGTAAGTAGACTTAGCTAAAAAGGAAAAAAAAAAAGATACAGCCTCAACGTACCCCTCTATGTGCAGGTAGAAAAAGAGTTTGTACATTTCTTTTTATAGGGGGCATCATAAAAAGTCACCATAGACTTGGAACCAGACTGAAGTGAATAGGACTCTTGGTTTCCCCCTAAAAGCCTGTATCATCTCTCAGTCTCAGTGGTGCCCTGGAGAAATTTGGTTTCTTAGGGCGTTATTCTTCAGGTCTTAGTTGACTCAGGAACTTTTTGTAGGGCCCTTTAGAAGGCATCAGAGTCCTCACTGGACTCCCAGACATATCGCCACTGTCTTTTAAAACATTGCCCTTTCTAATGCTATTGTGCTTTCCTAAAGCCAGACTGCTTAGCCAGGAGACAAAGCCACTAGAGATTGCTAAATCAATTTCCCTGACACTTCCCTAAAGTTTTTGATTGGCGTTCTCTAGTAGCATCATGTACCTTTGACTTGCCTCTAGTTGGACAGGGGCCGAGGAAGGCACCTCTCTGGACTCTAGCCAATCAGCACGTTATCATCAGCAAGACTGGCCCTTAGAATGAGACAGTGTTCTGTGTCTTTTAGTGTCTCCTGAAATTATATTACCCTTGGGTAGATAGAACTTAGGAAGAAGTCCTGATAGAAACTTGTACCAATAATCTGCCCTCTCTGCTCTTTACTTCCCTTCACTTGTTCATTGAAAATCCAGGAACAGGACTGGAAATAAAACTTATGGGCAGGCATAAAACAATAATCTTAGCAAACAGAATTCCAGTGGCAGTGTTTCTGCAATACCCCTTCCACCTGAAAAGGCAATGGACTGAATCATCTGTAATATACTGTCCCAGTCTCCTCTGTGAGAATAGAGCTTGATATATCCGAAGCTAAAGGTGCAAGCTGGAATGAATAAAGCAGATCCTCTGAGGAACAAAGATGTTCTGAGTTAATGTCAGAAATGAAGAGGACAAAATGAACTGAAAAAAAACCTTCTTGACTTAGAGAGACATAATGTCTGCTAAATGGAATGTCGTTCACAGTTTAACATGAGGCATCGTCAACTGTTCTGGAGTTTTGTTAAATCACACCAGAAGGTACGAACCTGACTTGGAGGCTGGAAACTGAGACACAGCTAAGATCAAGGCTTCATCACAATGTAGGATGTTGTCGAAAACGGTGCCCTGATCATCTGTTCTCTTTGCCTCCATTCCTTACAGCTTTCACTTTTCTACCTTCCTCTAACGGGCAATTTGATGTTAGTGATGGTGTTGGTGTGAACGTTTAGGTCATGGACTTATCTTTTGGTAGAAACTTAAGATGTACCTCCACTGATCCTATGTGGGCTCAATGGAAAAGAATAATCCACAGAGGGCTTTTTCAAAGTGCCTTCCAAACTAAATCTCCTGTCAAGACTTCCAGGGACTTCCCTGGTGGTCCAGTGGTTAAGAATCCGCCTGCCAATGCAGTGGACACAGGTTCGATCCCTAGTTCAAGAAGATCCCACAGGCTACAGCGCAACTAAGCCTGTGCACCTGTGCAACAACAACTGATCGTGTACACCCTAGAGCCTGTGGTCCACAACAAGAGAGGCCACCACAACTAGAGGGAAGCCCCTGCTCGCAGCAACTAGAGAAAGCCCTCCCACAGCAGAGAAGACCCAGTGCAGCCAAAAATAAATAAATACATAAATAAGTTTATTAAAAAACAAAACCAAAAAACTTCCAGATGTCTGAATTCTATATACAGCGTTCTGCTGCTGCTGCTGCTGCTGCTGCTAAAGTCGCTTCAGTCATGTCTGACTCTGTGCGACCCCAGAGATGGCAGCCCACCAGGCTCCCCTGTCCCTNGCAGCCAAAAATAAATAAATACATAAATAAGTTTATTAAAAAACAAAACCAAAAAACTTCCAGATGTCTGAATTCTATATACAGCGTTCTGCTGCTGCTGCTGCTGCTGCTGCTAAAGTCGCTTCAGTCATGTCTGACTCTGTGCGACCCCAGAGATGGCAGCCCACCAGGCTCCCCTGTCCCTGGGATTCTCCAGGCAAGAACACTGGAGTGGGTTGCCATTTCCTTCTCCAATGAGTGAAAGTGAAGTCAATCAGTCGTGTCCGACTCTTAGCGATCTCATGGACTGCAGCCCACCAGGCTCCTCTGTCCATGGGATTTTCCAGGCAAGAGTACTGGAGTGGGGTGCCATTGTGTTCTAGGTGCTCTGAAACCTTCTCCTTTGGCCACATGACTATTTCTTTCCTTTTAAAACAGTTAAGGGAGCAGAATCATTAAATAAAGCCAAGACCACAACACAACCAGGAAATGTGAGGCAAAAGTTAATTCCATTTCCCTCTGGGATCAGTGTCCCTGAACACAGGTCACAAGCAAAGAGAGTGTAGCCTAGCTTGCAGTTAATTTCATCACATATTCTGGTGAATTTGTTCTATACTGTCAACTCTTACTATGTTTTCAATGGATTCACTGGTAAAACAGGAAAAAGCCCGAAAGACTAAAGCCATCCGACCACTATGAGAATGAAGCTAATCACTCTACAAACCACAAGTTTTAATTGTTAAATCCAATAACGTTTTGAGTTAAATGATTGACATACTGGAAAAATTTGGAAGGTGAGCAGATTTTTTTCCTAACAATTGTCTATTGATCATTGAAACAATCCACACATGTACAAAGACAGATTGCTTTACCATATATGTTTGTGCTCATTCATTTTTAAATGAAGATAGTCAAAATTACATACTAATTCCAAATTGTTCATTAATCTATAGTTTAACAGAAAATACATAACAACCTCAGACTTCTCTTTAGAGAAGTCTTATATTTCTAGTGGCTATCATGATATCAAAGGACCTATGGGTCTTTGTATTACTATTATATTCATTCTTCTTTCATCTTTTTTTATGCAGACTCCCTTAGGTTTTTGTTTGCTCTTCCTGTTTTGGGGAAGGCAGCTTTTCTTTATATTATCCCCAACAGTATTGAGGTGTGAAGCAAACACAAGGCAATCAGATACAAGCTATTCATCAGGGTTGGGTGAAAGTCAGAACTATTCAACCGAAATTAATAAGAAGGGATGTAACAAACCCACCTTCTTATAATTCATTTGAAAGTCAGATAATATCAATTAGCATTTATCAAATAAGAACAGGCAGGTGAGGGTGACAATATCTTACCTGCCTCGCAGGAACATGTGATGATGAATGATTCACTCATGAAATATTTTAAGTCAGCATTTCCTGAGTACTCACAGACTTCGTTTAAGCAATTCTAAAGGTCCAGATAAGACAGAAAAACTTAGTTTTTGAGCCACAACTGGGTGGACACAAGCCCATTATGCTTAATATTTCACAAAGTTAGAGTCCTAACTTTCTAGTTGTTAATGCCCTAGAAGATAAAAGTGAAAGTGTTATTTGCTCTGTTGAGTCCAACTCTTTGTGACCCCATGGACTGTAACCTGCCAGGCTCCTCTGTCCATGGGATTCTCCAGGCAAGAATGCTGGAGTGGATTGCCATTCTCTTCTCTAGAGGATCTTCCTGACCCAGGATTCGAACCTGGGTCTCCTGCATTGTAGACAGATTCTTTACCACCTAAGCCACAAGGGAAGCCCCCTAGGTAAAGTTGACATGGATGCTATTTTTTCAGTACAAATATCATTATCTGGGAAAGTACACTATTCTTATCTAAGGAATCCTGGAACTCTTTGTAGCTAATTTCTACCGTATTCATTAACTGACCCATTATAAAGAGGGACAATGAAAGCACGGAGAGAACTTAGAGTAATTTGCCCTAGTGAAGAGGCTAAAATTAGTCAACTACTTGCTGGACCCTTAGGGCAGCAATTAATCTACTGTGTGAAACTGTGTTTTGTATCAAACTATTCACAGGAAATCTTTACCAGTTGATCTGTTTACAGGAATAGGCTTCCTGGTGGCTCAGCCATAAACAATCTGCCTGCAATACGGGAGCCACAGGAAACACAGGTTCAATCCCTAGGTTGGGAAGATTCCCTAGAGAAGGGCATGGCAACCCACTCCAGTATTCTTGCCTGGAGAATCCCATGGACAGAGGAGCCTTGTGGGCTACAGTCCATAGGGTCACAAAGAGTTGGACTGACGTGACTTAGCATGCAAGCAGGCACTTACAGGAATCCTGTGCGTGTATATGTTAGAACCACCACTGTGATCACTTATCTAGGTGAATGCCATCTGCTTGGTCAGCCCTCACCAATATGTGAAAACACCCAGGCACAAACTAGTAGAATTGCCACTAAAAAAATCCCAGACCTCTTTCTCATGTCTCGGGTTACTTAATAGTAAGTCAGGCTGTCAGGCTGTCAGGCTGCCTGGAGAATCCTTGACCTTGCAGCTCCTGGCATGTTCAAGTTTAAATTCACTAAGAAAGTTCAGGCTGCTGATATTTTATTTGAACACTGAGTGTCAATAATGAGGTCAGTATTAGGTGATTGGAATGAAGTCTCAAAAGCAGATCTGGCTGGTATTACAGATTTCGGTTGTGTCTATAAAGTTGAATACATTGAACTTCCTAACCTTCCAGCAAAGGGATAACAAATGCCAAAAAATGCTAATTGCCTATGCTAAATGATTATAAAGCTTGAATTTTTAAAGAAAATCATTCAACTAACTCAAGAGTTTTTCTTCATTCATTCATTAAATGCATAGACGCATGTGGCACACTAGGGTTATACACTGCTGTGACACACTAGGGCTAACTGCATGGTGAGAGGCACTGTGCTGGGGCTGAGGACACTCACAGCGAGCGGGTGGACTTTGTCCCCGCCAGCATGGGACTTTGAGCTCGGGAGCGAAGAACCAGCCAGTGCATTTAAGCAGGCCTTGCTACATAGGAATCTCCGAGGCTATCATTGGGGTAAACCCTGGAGGCAAACTGATCCATCAAGGAGAAGCAGACAACAAATAGGAAGCCATCTTGGTGACAAAGAAGAGATGTGTATGGATTAGAGAAATATTTAGGAAATGCATTTGACTTTTAAATGCAATATGAGGCCAGTTTTAGCTTCGTATTGTGGTAGTTGTGAGGGCACTAGGGAGAAAGGAGAAAGTAAAGAAAAATTCTGAGACCTCATGGGTATGGCATTAAAATGCCTTCTTTCTGGGGGAAAAAAAATGGGTTTAGTGAAAATGTAACTGACTTAATTTCATAAGATATGTAAGTTGTTTTTCTGAGGACTGGTGGCCAGTGTGGGAAAATTCAGTGAGTATTTGCTTTAATTCTACTTTCAAGAAATGCATTGAGTATAAATCATGGGATGTCAGGATACAATTTGATTCAAAATGTTTCTTTACAAATATATGATGATACAGCCAAATAGTGTGCAATGATAATTAATTGGGCAAATCAAAGAGATAACAAAGGTGAAAAAAATTACGTAGTGATAAGGGCCCAGAGAACTGACTTGAATTTTGCAGTTTCTCTTTAAATAGTTCCTCATATTTAGTTGAGAGATCACAAATGCAAACATATTTGAGAAATTCCTGTCTTAATATGATGCAAATGGAATACTCCAAGTTTACCAGGGAAATAATTAGTACTTTAGAAATGGAAAGTTCAAAAAAAGAAAATAGAAATATCTGGGGTTTGCATTTGTTTTCTAGGGCTGACATAACAAAGTGCCACAAACCATGGGCTTTAACAGAAATGTACTATTTCACAGTTCTGGAGCTAGAAGCCCAACATCAAGATGTGGGCAGAATTGAGTCCCTGTGAGGATTGTGAGGGACAAATCTGTTCCATGCCTCTCTTCTAGATGCCTGTGGTTTCCTGGAACCACCGGCATTCCTGGACTCCGCTGATCTCGGACTGATCTTACATGGCATTCTGTCTGTGTGCTGTCTTCAAATTATTCCTTTGTATAAGGATACCAGTCATACTGGATTAAGGCCCACCCTAATGACCTGATTACCTCTCTAAATTGTCTATTTTCAAATAAGGTCATATTCTGAGGTACTGGGGATTAGGACTTCCACCTATGACTTAGGAGGATATGTAACAGTTCTGAAAACTACAAAGCATGGATGAAAGAAATATACATAAATATAAAGGCATACTATATTCATTGACTGAACGACTCAACAGATGTCCCAATATGTCAGTTGTCTCCATTTTTTGGTATATATAGACAACCGTTTAGTAAAAGAGAAGTGTCTCTGTGTTAAGTCACTTCAGTCGTGTCTGACTCTTTGTGACCCTATGGACACAAAGTAGCCTGCCAGGCTCCTCTGTCCATGGGGTTCTCCAAGCAAGAATACTGGAGTAGGTTGCCATGTCCTACTCCAGGGGATCTTCCTGACCCGGGAATCAAACCTGCATCTCTTAGGTCTCCCACATTGGCAGGTGGGTTCTTTACCACTAGCACCATTTGGGAAGCTCCAGTAACATGTATATGAAAAGGCAAAAGAACTAGAACAGTCAAACGATTTTTGAAAAGAATGAAATTGGACTCACAGTACTCAGTTTTATGACTTACTATAGTACTATAGTATAGTACTGGTGTATTACAGTACTTACTATAATACTATAGGAGTATCTGTATGTCTACTATAGTAGACATACAGATCAATGAAACAGAACAGAGAATATGGAAACAGACTGACAAAAAATTTTCCTACTGATTTTTGATAAAAAGTTAAAGGGCAATTCAAGGGAGAAAGGATAGACTTTAAACAAGTGGTGTTGGAATAACTGGACCTCTATATACCAAAGTATGACTCTTAACCTAAATGATACATCTTATATAAAAATTAATTCAAAATTAATCACAGATCTAAATGTCAAATTCAAAATTATAAAACTTTCAGAGGAAAACGCTGGAGAAAATCTTAGCAATCTGGCATTAGGAATAAAGTTACTAGATATGACACCAAAAGCTGAATTCACCGAAGGAAAAAAATGGATAAATTAGACTGCATCAAAAGTTAAAATTTTGCTCTACAAAAAACACTGTTATAACAATAGATAAGTTACTGACTGTGAGAATGGGTTTGTAAAACCACATATCTGAAAAGACTTGTACGAAGAATGTGCACTTTCCTGGTAGCTCAGTGGTAAAGAATCTGCCTAATTGCCAATGCAAGAGACATGGGTTTGATCCCTGGGTCAGGAAGAGTAACTGGAGAAGGAAATATCAACCCACTTCAGTATTCTTGCCTGAGAAATCCCATGGACAGAGGACCCTGGTAGGCTGTAGTCCATGGAGTCGCAAAGAGTCAGACATGACTTAGAGGACCAAACCACAACAACCAAGAATGTATAATTGACTGTGAAAGCTCAAACACGTCTTAAAATGTGCTTAAGACTTGAGCAGACACTTAGCCAAAAAGGATATATGAAAAGCAAATACAGACTGTAAAATGCTTTATTTAACTCTACTTTCTTCTCTTTATATGTTAACTGTATAAGCATTCTCTTTCTGTTTTATCTGAACTAATTTTAAGTTATTCAGTATTTATTAACTTATAGTCAGTATCCATTTAAAGACAAGTTTACAAATTTATTTGATCAACTTTCTTACATCTTCATCCTTTCTCCCAGGTTAAATTTTAGACAGAGATTTAGATGGGCCCCAATCCTAACCTGCTATCTTCATTTGAGCAACAGAAATGAAGCCCTTAGATTACTATGACTAAGACTCTGTGCTCAGTCACTTCAGACATGCCCGACTCTGCACCCTCACGGGCTGTAGTCCACCAGGCTTCTTTGTCCATGGGATTTCCCTGGCAAGAGTACTGGAGTGGGTTGCTATTTCTTCCTCCAGGGGATCTTCTCGACCCAGGGATCAAACCTGCATCTCCAGTGTCTCCTGCATTGGCAAGTGGATTCTTTACCACCACCCATTTCACCTTCCACTCCATCACCATAGGTGCAGTATCAGCTACTGGGCTCACCACTAAGGCTCATTTCCAGAACCTAGTGATTCTGGGAGATCAGACATGCATTTAAACATGTTAGTTATTTTTTGTCTGCAGTGCTAGCATTTTTGCATTTTGCTTTTTTCTCTAGCACAGTACTTCAACTATTTATTCATCAAGGTGCACACATTTTAAAATATTTTTAATACTTATTTACTTATTTTTGGCTGCAGTGGGCTCTTTGTTGCAGTATATGAGCTTCTCTCTAGTTGCCGGAGCGGACGCCAGAGTGAATGAGCTCAGTAGTTGTCATACATGGGCTTTGCTACCCAGTAGCATGTGGGATCTTCCCCAGCCAGGGATCAAATCTGCATCCCCTGCATTGGAAGGCAGATTCTTAACCACTGGACCACCAGGGAAGTCCCAGGGTACACATTTTAAAATATCATTTTTGGCACCCTGGGGTTAAATAGAAGAGGCTAAGGCTGCCTTTATCACTTATCAGTTAAATGACCTTTGGCAAGTTACTTCACCTCTTCATACATCAGTTTCCCATCTGTAAAATGGGAATAACAGTACATACTTCATAAAGTTGCTGTAAAAATTAAATGAAATATCTGCCAAGTGATTAGAAGTCTGGCACTTAGTAAAAACTGTTTAAGCATTTGTTACATAAAAGTGAAAACAAGGAACGAAAGGTCACTAATTTTCTACTGTACTAATTTGTATATTGAAGACAAAGAAATTCCATTTTGCTTTAAAATCTGCTGCTTATTGTGCAGCTAGAGGATTAACAAGAACTAAATGTACTTTTATTTAAATTCACCAGGCTAACGCACCTGAAGCTGAACAGTAACATTCACTCAATTTGGTTCTCATCACTCAACAACACTTCTCTTCTCTATCCCATATATTCACCTTGTCACTCACATGTCTCAAATTCCTATAAGCAAAAAATTGTAAATGACAAGGAAAGTGACTACTGCATCTCTCCATTTCCCACTCAGAGAAGCACTCAGAGTTTCTAGGAAACACACAAATCCCAAAGGCAATGACATTAAAGGATTAAAGGGGTTTGCTTTTTGTTATCTTCCTTCTAACTTCCCCGGAGCAAGCACTTTGGCATACTGCTGCTTGAAGTCTCTATCTGCCAGCACCAGTCCAGTGGAGAGTCACCTCCTGAGAAACATGCTGAGATTTCCACTGATCCGTCTATTTCTGCATCTTTGTAGAAAAAACCCAATGTCCAGTTATCCTTATATATTTGTCAAGCTTAAGGTCAAAACTCTTCCTCTGATTTGAACGGGTGTTTAATACTTGGATTCCTACTTCTTACCCTAGTTAACAATTACTCAGCAGCTAATACAGTGCTTGCCATGCCGTTTCCTAGGATCTCTATTAAAAGTGTTTTTTCCCCAATAAAGTGTTTTAGGAAATGCTTTCCTAACTATTTGTTTAAGAAGAAATATCATTAGCCTTTAGTCTAAAGCTTCTCTAATGATGCACAAGTTTTAAAGTCAAAACAAAGGGGAATAGACTCAGACTTGGGGGGGAAATTCCACAATTAATGACAAAGTAGATCCAGTGACACTGAAATTTAACACTGGTGGTTCTATTACTTACACTGATTCTAGTGGTTGTGCCCTCAGTTAAGAATTGGCTGGAGGAGCTGCTTTACGTTTTGGAGTCATGTCGTTGGGAAAACACATCTGTCTAAATACCAGAATTACAATCAGGTCAGTGAGAGGCTCGCACTGTGAGAGTCTGGGGAATCTCTGTGGCCTCGGGGGAGGGCAGATAACTCACACCTAACACACGTTAACTGTGGAAGAGCAAGAGGAATCACCGCACGATTTAAGCACCCTCCCTCCTTCCCCCAGAGTCAAGCGTGATCAGATTTTATGGTTCTTTGCACCCATATGAAAGAAAAACTCAGTTTCTCTGCTTTCCAACATATTTTTTCCTTACTGAAGTTTTGGTTGCGCTCAGTCTTCACTGCTGTGCAAGGGCTGCCTCTAGCTGCTGCGAGTGGGGGCTTGTCTCCATTCTGACACGCCAAGCGCTGGTTTCCCTTGTTCTGCAGCAAGCTCTCGGATGCCTGGGCTTCAGGCATGTGGGCTCTTCCTGAATCAGGGATACAACCCATGTCCCCTGCATTGGCAGGTGGATTCTTATCCACTAAACCACCAGGGAAGTCCCAACATATATATATATATATATATATTTTTTTTTTTTTTTAATTAAAACACAGGAGAACAGCATTTGGGTCAATGACAATTTAAGGCCTAACTTAGATTTCACAGAGAGATAATCACAAAAGAGGGTCATAAAGTAGAATTTTACATAAATGATATAATCCCTGGCTTACATGCTACTAAATGCTAGTAAAGTAATGCTCAAAATTCTCCAAGCCAGGCTTCAGCAATATGTGAACCATGAACTTCCAGATGTTCAAGCTGGTTTTAGAAAAGGCAGAGGAATCGAGATCAAATTGCCAACATCTGCTGGATTATCAAAAAAGCAAGAGAGTTCCAAAAAACATCTATTTCTGCTTTATTGACAATGCCAAAGCCTTTGACTCTGTGGATCACAATAAACTGTGGAAAATTCTGAAAGAGATGGGAATACCAGACCACCTGACCTGCCTTTTGAGAAACCTATATACAGGTCAGGAAGCAACACCTAGAACTGGACATGGAACAGACTGGTTCCAAATAGGAAAAGGAGTACGTCAAGGCTGTATATTGTCATGCTGCTTATTTAACTTCTATGCAGAGAGTACATCGTGAGAAACACTGGGCTGGAAGAAGCACAAGCTGGAATCAAGATTGCCGGGAGAAATATCAATAACCTCAGATATGCAGATGACACCACCCTTATGGCAGAAAGTGAAGAGGAACTAAAAAGCCTCTTGATGAAAGTGAAAGAGGAGAGTGAAAAAGTTGGCTTAAAGCTCAACATTCAGAAAACGAAGATCATGGCATCTGGTCCCATCACTGGGAAACAGATGGGGAAACAGTGGAAACAGTGTCAGACTTTATTTTGGGGGGCTACAAAATCACTGCAGATGGTGACTGCAGCCATGAAATTAAAAGACGCTTACTCCTTGGAAGAAAAGTTATGATCAACCTAGACAGCATATTCAAAAGCAGAGACATTACTTTGTCAACAAAGGTCCGTCTAGTCAAGGCTACGGCTTTTCCAGTGGTCATATATGGATGTGAGAGTTGGACTGTGAAGAAGGCTGAGCACTGAAGAATTGATGCTTTTGAACTGTGGTGCTGGAGAAGACTCTTGAGAGGTCCTTGGACTGCAAGGAGATCCAACCAGTCCATTCTAAAGGAGATCAGTCCTGGGATTTCTTTGGAAGGAATGATGCTAAAGTGGAAACTCCAGTACTTTGGCCACCTCATGCGAAGAGTTGACTCATTGGAAAAGACTTTGATGCTGGGAGGGATTGGGGGCAGGAGGAAAAGTGGACGACAGGATGAGATGGCTGGATGGCATCACCGACTCAATGGACGTGAGTTTGAGTGAACTCTGGGAGTTGGTGATGGACAGGAAGGCCTGGTGTGCTGCAATTCATGGGGTTGCAGAGTCATACATGACTGAGCGACTGAACTGAACTGAAACCTGCTTACTGATGCTTAAAATAGCTGAACATTTAATTCATTACTGTTTTCAGAATATCAAGTTTTTTCATTTAAATCATCAAGGCTTTTTCTAAAAAGATATTCATTAAATGTGTCAAAGAAAAAAATGAAAATGTACAATTCAATATATCCATTTCATACTAGTGTTCAAATTGTTCTAGGGAGCCCCAGAGTTTGTGATTATTTGAGATTCATAAGTGACATAATGGCTATCTTCAGGTATATGGATGTTTGCCATTTAGCAGAAGAATTCAGCTTATTGGAGCTAGGATCAATTATTGAGATTTGGAAGAAGGCATATATTGTATACAACCTACAGTATAAGTTTCTAGCAATTAGCGCTGCCAGAGTATGAAGCAGTCTCTCTAATCACATTAGGAGTTTGGTTTTCTATCATTAGATTTATAAATGGAATAATGGTGCAAAAGTATCTGGAACACAGTAGGTTCTCAAGTATTTGTAAACTTAAATTTTATCCCACCTGGATGATTCCCTTTCAGGGCACTATTACTAGGAATAACTTGAATGAGCTAATTTCTGAGATCTCTTCCAGTTCTAAAAGTCTTTATTATCTAGCAGAAGAAACTGTTTATTTTTTAAAATATGTGTTGACAGGAGGCTCTTGCAGAAACAGTCAAGTGTCATATCTAGTCAACCAGCTATACAAGGCAAGCTGCGGTGTGAAAAAAGTGGTTACAGCATAGTTTGAGGTTAGTTAAAGGAACCTCAGCCAAGTCTCAACAGTAGTAGTTCTAGACCAGACTGTGAGTTGGGAATACAAAGCAAGCCAATATCCCAAGAAATCAGGGTAAAACTATCTGCTAACATGGTGACTGTGTTTGCAGTCCTGCTGAAAGATGAATTGGGATTGCTTCCAAAAGCCACAATCATTTGCTTATTTTGGAAACTGACGGCTTAGACTTCTTCCTAGCAGAAATAAACCAAGATTTTAGAAGTCTCTGAGATCTTTTCCAAATTTGCATTTCTGAGCATGGCAAACCAGGGTGAATTTCATGTGACAGATATGTTAAGATGTCTGCTAAATGGAATAAACTGAGTTCAATTTATTTGTCTTATTAAAATTATAAAATCAAATGAAGTTGTCATGTTGGAAAACATTAAGCATCACATAAATATTAGTATTAGTTGAATTAATGATCATTATTATTACATTAAATTGACCATAGTGGTTTTTATATAGAGATTCACTTTGGAAAAAATATGAAATATGAACATTTGTCTCTTATTTGACCTTTTTTTTTTTAAGCAGGGCCTCTGTGCCAGCCCAGTATTAGCCTCTTAATTATATCTGAATTGTGGTAATATGCTAAAAGAAAAATAATCCTAGCCAGATCCTTTCACTCATCTATGTGTTTACTTGTGGTGCATGCTAAGTCACGTCAGTTGTGTCCGACTCTATGACTATGGACTGTAGCCCACCAGGCTCCTCTGTCCATGGGATTCTCCAGGCAAGAATACTGGAGTGGGTTGCCATGCCCTCCTTCAGAGGATCTTCCCAATCCAGGGATCAAATCTGTGTCTCTTCTGTCTCCTGCAGTGCCAGGTGGGTTCTTTACCACTAGCGCCACCTGGGAAGCCCCATTTACTTGTTAGTGAAGTATTATTGAATCATCAACTATTCTTAAAAGTCACATTACTAGATACAAAGAATAAAACTGTGAGCCAGACAGGTGGGTCTCTCCCCTCCTGGAGCATTGTACCAGTTATATCTCATTACATTTCTACTGGTGGGAACTTTCAGCCGGAAAGGCAATACCCCTAGAAGGTCAGCAGGAGGACTATTTGGAAAGAATGAGACAGAATGTTCAGCAACTGTTTAGCCAATGGCACTATGCACACAACTACCTATATGCACAGGCAAAATTAACATCAGCACAAAAGTGTGTGTCCAGCATTTAAATCCACTCTTTCCATTATTAACAGAATACAAATCACCCAGGAGTGAGTTCTTTGGGAATCTAAATTATAAAGTCAGAACTTCAATTCTCCCAGAGCTAGCTAGAGACTGGAAATTTCATGGCCAGGAAATTTTCATTTTTGTCTTATTTCACTATTACACCACCCACTATTATGGTTAATACAATGTCTCAGTTCATTACTTGCTGAACTGATTTAAATTGAAATGTTTTCAAATTATTAAGAATAATCCATTATAGCATTGAAAGAAAGATCAGCTTTTCTTAGAAGACCTCTAGCAAGTTACTTTAGAAAAGGTGTATGCTTTATGTGTAAGACACGACAAAGCATTTCATCTGCTACACTGTTGCTGCTGCTGCTAAGTCAGTCGTGTCCGACTCTGTGCGACCCCATAGACGGCAGCCCACCAGCCTACCCCGTCCCTGGGGTTCTCCAGGCAAGAACACTGGAGTGGGTTGCCATTTCCTTCTCCAATGCATGAAAGTGAAAAGTGAAAGTGAAGTTGCTCCGTCACGTCCAACTCTTCGCGACCCCATAGAGGGTCCCCATAGAGGGACCCCATAGAAATGAAAATTTCCTGGCCATGAAATTTTCAGTCTCAGGCTCCTCCGCCCATGGGATTCTCCAGGTAAGAGTACTGGAGTGGGGGTGCCATTGCCTTCTCTGCTTTTTGATAAAACGTCAGAGAGTTTTAAATATTGTAGGTCTTGCAGGCCATTATAATCTCCGTCACAACTGCTCCACTCTGCCTTTACAACGTGAAAGCAGCCATGGACAAAACATAAATGATTGTGTCTGGCTGGGTGCCAATGAAACTTTACTTATAAAAACAGGAAAAAACCATATTTGGGCTGCAGGCTGTATAACACAGAGCTACAGACAGTGGACAGGTAAAAGAAAAAAATGTATGATTTAGCCACAAACTTTTAATAAAGTCAGATTACCTAAAAAGGCCTTTAAAAAGCTGTGAGTAAATTCCATGAACAATTGATTCATAATTGTTCATTTGGCAGAGCAATAAACATTTGAGAAAAAAAAAAAAAAAGAAAATACTAAAGAAGGGTAACACTAGCTCCTAGACTGAACAAAATAATTTGCCAGATTTTCTATTGGTCTTTATCCTGTGTATATTTTATGCTATACAGACTAAAGATACATAACAAATATATGATTTTGTACATGTTTTAAAAATTAACACAATAGCATGAATATTTTCTTGTCATTAAAAACCCTTAATAAGCCTCATTTCTAATGACCATGTAATATATCAACATATGGATACTACTTAGTCTTTTCCTAATTTCCAACAGATTATAACTTTTTCATTTTATAAAAGTAATTTACACTATAGAAAATGCAGACATGTTAAAAGCATTTGAAAGTGAAGTCGCTCAGTCGTGTCCGACTATTTGCGACCCCATGGACTGTAGCCCACCAGGCTCCTCCGTCCATGGCATTCTCCAGGCAAGAATACTGGAGTGGGTTGCCACTTCCTTCTCCAGGGGATCTTCCCGACCCAGAGATCGAACCCAGGTCTCCCGCATTCCGGACAGACGCTTTAACCCCTTAGCCACCAGGGAAGCCTGTTAAAAGCATTTATGACCCCCAAAACAAGATCTGTAAGAAGAACCTGAGCCTTCCTATTTAACATGGAATGTGAGCATGTTTGCCTTATCTGTATTTCCTCCTAAAATGACAGCAGAGGAATATAAGAGACAAGAACTTACAAGGACAAACAGGAGAGGAAAATGACAGCAGACAAGAGACGTCGAAAAGTTGGGAAAAGAGGAAACAGGATGGATGAAAGGAACCTGTGACTCCACCGGTGCATGTGACTTCAAGAGAAAGCAGAAAGGCGAATAAGCAAGTCACTTTGATCCCTACATCTTCCCTTTGCTACTATTTCTTCTTATTTCATTACTCTCTTCACTAGCCTCCTCAGGTATGTTTTATCATGCTTCTTTTAAGTTCATGATAATTCTGCTTCAACAATCTGCTTTAGATCATCATATAAGATAACCTATTGAACAGCTTGTTTTCACATCAGTTTAAGATAAGTCTGAACTACCATCACAGAAAGGCTCAAACATGCAACAGCTTAAGGAATATAGGCATATTTTCATCACTTAACAGGTCTGGGGAAGCAGTGAGCAGTGGATGGCTTTGCCCTGCATGATCATTCAGAACACCAGATTCTCCCCACTGGGCTGCCCAGCTATCCCCAGATTCCTGGAACCATCTGCATGGCTGAGATGAGTTGCCACAAAGTCAGGGTCTCAGACAATGGAAGGGGCAAGAAAACCTGCATGAGGCATGCCTAGCACCGTTAGATCAAAAACGGAAATTACATGGAATCTTTCCTTTTTATGTCCCAGTGATGAAAACTTAATCACATGGCAATACCTAACTACAAGGGAGGCTTTGGAAATGCTGTCTAACTTTAGCAAGAAGGGAGAATTAACTCTGCAGAAAGCTAACAGTGGATGCCACCATTGTATTTCTTTCTTGTGAGCTGTATTAAGGCATCTATTGGGTTGGCTAAAAAGTTCCTTCAGTTTTTAAGTAAAAATAAAAGACATTTTTCCTTTTCAAAAAGAACTTTACTGAATAATATATTCACCATTTTGTTCCACTGCCTTCTGCCATTCTTCAAGCAACTTCATAATTCTATCTTCCCAAAACTTTATCTTTTTGAGCAAAGAACTATTCCAGGTATCTTTTACAGTCCTCCAGGGAATTGAAATTTTTTCCATTAAGAGAATTTTGTAAAGACCAAAATAAATGGAAATCTGAAGGTGCACCGTTCAGTCAATACTGTGAATGAATCAGAACTTCCCAGCCAAGCTGTAACAGTTTTTGCCTGGTCACCAAATAAACACACCTTGCTGTGCTAGGTCACCTCAGTCATGTCTGATTCTGTGCAACCCAATGAACTGGAGCCCGCCAGGCTCCTCTGTCCATGGGATTCCCCAGGCAAGAATATTGGAGTGGATTGCCATTCTCTCCAGGGGATCTTCCTGACTCAGGGATGGAACGAGAACGTCTTAACGTCTAACCTGCATTAGCAGGTGGGTTCTTTACCACTGGTGCCACCGGGGAAGCCCAAATAAACATTCAGTCTTGCTTTTTCCTGATGAAAGACTATGTGTTTTCTGTTGACTAGTTCCAGACACTTTCCATCATCAAGTGCTTGATGATTAGGATCAGTACTTGTTGGAATGAATTGTTTGGTTTTCTGGAAGGAACTCATAATAGAGGACTCCCTTCCAATCACATCATATACACATTATCACCTTCTTCGGATGAAGACTGGCCTTTGGTGTCGTTGATGGTGATTCATTTCTCTTGCCCCAAAATCTCTTCCATTCCATATTATTGTACAGTATCCACTTTTCATTGCCCATCTCAGTTTATTTTTAAAAGGGAACATTTTCATTATATTTAAGTAGAGAATTGCATACAGAAATACAGTCAAATTTTTTTCACTTATGTGGAACCCAAACCTCAAAGCGATGAACATAACCAAGATTATGTAAATGATTTTCAAAGCTTGATATGGATATTTTGAATATGTCAGCTATCTCCCAAGTGGTATAACACTGTTCTCAATTAATGTCTTAGTGGTGATCAACTTCAAATGGTCTGCCTGACTGTGGAATGTCGTCCAGCAAAAAATCTGCAGCATGAAACTCCACAAACCACTTTTGACATAGCCTTTTCTCTATACACTGCACACATCATTTTTTTGGTGTTGCAGTTACATTTTTAAGTTTCTTGAATAATAAAGCATAATATGCCAAAAATGTTGCTTTTTTCCTTCCATCTTCAACATTAAAATGGCTACACAAAAATTCACCAGTATTGATAAGTTTTTTTAATGTATGTTGATCTGACAGCTGTCACAATACAATCTAACACCGTTGTTTCAAATGAAGTTAAAGACAACTAAGCACTACTAGAGCCATCTTATGGAAAAAAAAAAAAAACAACTTTTTTGGCCAGTAGTTACTTTCATCTGTGAGCTCGTGCATCCCTGGGTATAGACCTCCTTTGCTGACAACATCCCTTGCCACTGATTCCTGCCATGGAAGGATGGCAGGAAGGCCTCATGGGGGCAGGAGGTGAAGTAAGAACAGAGTTTAGGAAGGCTTCCTCCCACTTATCCATTGTCCTGCCACACAGTCCCAGGCTTCAGACAAACTTCTCTGTGTGCATGTATATTTGTGTGTGTGTATACTTGTGCAAGTTATTTATTTTTTTAAGTCTTCATTTCCTATAAGAGGAGATAATACATACCAAAAGGGCTATTTGAGGATTAAACAGCCTATATAAGTAAAAATCTTACTATCCCGTTTGAAATATATGAAGTACTCAATAAATGTTAACTTAAATTTCCCTACTTCACAGAGACTCTAACGGAATGGTAAAAGATCTGCTATCTGATTTGTGACAAGGTCACTTTGTGTTTTTAATGAAATCATCTCATCATAAATATCTGGGTCAAGTCACAGAAACCTGGTTAAATCTTGGGAGCTGACAATAAATTCTAGGGCTCATTTCTAGCTATCACCTTCTCTGATGCAGGATGAAACTGGTTAGCATGATCTGCATTTCCAGGACATCCTAGAGGCAGCCGTGATACATTTTGTGCCTGCGTGATTATCTTGTGAGAATGTTTTAGAAAAGGTTCAAATACATCATCAGCAGAAAAGACTATGAACAACTTGGATCCCCATTACCACTGCACCACTGAAAACTAGAGAAAATAGTCTGGACTAGCCTCTTTGAGAAACAGAAAGCAAGACAGAGAAACAGATGGCATGCTACTATACGCATGAGATTTGAACTTTCATCCTCCCTTGAGTTTTGCTGTTAACATATTTTTCCTGGACTGCCTTAGTTATCCAGAGGTTAAGAATCTGCTGGTCAGCGCAGGGGACTCAGGTTCTACCGCTGGTATACTGTGGAGTAACTAAGCCTATGAGCCACAGCTACTGAGCCCCTGTTCTAGAGATCACAAGTCACAACTTCTGAGCCCACGTGCTGCAGTTACTGAAGCCCATGTGCCTAGAACCTGCACTCTGCAACAGGAAAAGCCACCACAACGAGAAGTCCCTGTTAAGAAGAGTAGCTGCTGCTCGCTGCAACTAGAGAAAGCTGGTGCATAGCAATGAAGACCCAGTGCAGCCAAAAAAAATTTTTTTGATGAGATTAAAATAAAATTAAATAGTCTTCCTTTTGTAAAATGATGACGTCAGTAGATATAGTTGTTTTTTGTTGTTAAATGTCCTCAAAATTGTATAGCAATCTTTTGTTATGTTGTTCCTCATAATTTTTCAAAAATTTACCATCTCTTAATTTCAACACACTGTGAACTATTGATTGCATAAAGATAAACAACTCAAATTGCTCCTATGTGGAAGAAGTACTTATTGAAGATTCCTTTATGGCTATTCAACTTTTTTGATTCTAAAATTATATAGTTTTAAATGTTCTACATCTGCTTTCTCAAAAATACCTTTAAAATAGTGCTATTAGATTTTGATTGACTTCCATGTGAAGGAAATATTAGGTACTGCTGCTGCTGCTAAGTCACTTCAGTCGTGTCCAACTCTGTGTGACCCCATAGACGGCAGCCCACCAGGCTCCCCCATCCCTGGGATTCTCCAGGCAAGAATACTGGAGTGGGTTGCCATTTCCTTCTCCAATGCGTGAAAGAGAAAAGTGAAAGTGAAGTCGCTCAGTCTGTCCGACTGTTAGCGACCCCATGGACTGCAGCCCACCAGGCTACTCCATCCATGGGATTTTCCAGGCAAGAGTACTGGGGTGGGGTGCCATTGCCTTCCCCG
>SJYX01021291.1:0-21495 GCA_006410675.1 Oreotragus oreotragus | reverse complement strand
TTTTTTTTTTTTTTGGCTGCAATGAGTGGCTTGTGGAGTCTTACTTACTTCCCTGACCAGGGATCAAACCCTTACCTTCGGCAGTGAAAGCACAGAGTTCTAACCACTGGACAGACAGTGAATTCCCAACAATTATTATGACTGGAGGGGGAAGGCAATGGCACCCCACCCCAGTACTCTTGCCTGGAAAATCCCATGGATGGAGGAGCCTGGTGGGCTGCAGTCCATGGGGTCGCTGGGAGTCGGACATGACTGAGCGACTTCACTTTCACTTTTCACTTTCATGCATTGGAGAAGGAAATGGCAACCCACTCCAGAGTTCTTGCCTGGAGAATCCCAGGGACAGGGGAGCCTGGTGGGCTGCCGTCTATGGGGTTGCACAGAGTCGGACACGACTGAAGCGACTTAGCAGCAGCAGCAGCAGCAGCAGCATTATGACTGGATATAGAACTTACACAGAATATAAAATATTAAAGAAACAGAGTGTGGAATCAAAAATATGACAGAGAATAGGAGAACACTGAAATAAGATCCAGTTTATTTTCTAAAGAACCAAATGAATCATGTAAAAACGGAGATATGCCCATTGATATATGGATACATTGATATATGCACCTCTACTTTGGATGGTGGCGCAAGACAAACATGTGGATGAAAGGAGTTAAAACTACATGCACATTCTTGTCATGTTCTGATTCACATTTACCTGACACTGCCCCATGTTTCTGGCCTCATCCATCTTTATAATATGGAATAATTAGACATAGCAGATAAAACGCCTGTTGCTGCTGCTGCTGCTGCTGCTGCTGCTGTCTCTTCAGTCGTGTCCAACTCTGTGCAACCCCATAGAGGGCAGCCCACCAGGCTCCTCCGTCCCTGGGATTCTCCAGGCAAGAACACTGGAGTGGGTTGCCATTTCCTTCTCCAGTGCATGAAAGTGAAGAGTGAAAGGGAAGTCGCTCAGTCGGGTCTGACCCCTTGCGACCCCGTGGACTACAGCCCACCAGGCTCCTCCGTCCCTGGGATTCTCCAGGCAAGAGCACTGCCGTGGGCTGAGATAAAGAGCCTACTATAGCTTGATTGATTGATTGATTGATGGACCTGTTTTGGCTGTGCTTGGGCTTCACTGCTACGCGAGGGCTTTCTCTAGCTGCAGAGAACGTGGGCTGCTCCCCAGCTGTGGTGCAGGGGCTTACCGCTGCAGGGGCTTCTGTCGTTGCGGATCATGGGCTCTAGATGTGTGGGCTTCAGAAGCTGTTGCTCCCAGGCTCTAGAGCACAGACTCGGAAGTTGTGGTCCACAGGCTTTGTTGCCCTGAGGCATGTGGGATCTTCCTGGACCAGGGATTGAATTGGTGTCCCTTGCATTGCAAGGTGGATTCTTTAACTTGGACAACCAGGGAAGTCCTCAGCTCCTGTTTTTGGATATTCCAAAACAGCAGTTTTCTTTCTCTCTTTTTAAAAGAACTTTTTGAAACGAACCTAATACGCAAAAGAAATTATAATTACCTTCCTAGGTTGAGGATGGTGATAGTGGAAATGAATGAGGAGAGTAATGGAGAGTGGGTCCTTACCAGTGTGAGCCCCACATGCCAGCCCCTGCCACTTGACACCCTGGGTATCCTAGAGCCCAGTTTGAAAACTCCCTGCTCTGGTCAGGCTGGCTAACTTGCTGCTTCAATTGCTTCTTCCTGTTAATTTCCTAAAGGTACAGTTCCTGGGTGGTTTTTATTACCAGAAAGAATTATCTCTTTAGCAAATGACTAAAAGATTGCAAGTACAGGGTATTTTTGTTTTTATTCCCACATGTTCAGCCATTTTCGTATCATTTGCCTCTCAACTAACACTATTAAATATAGTTAAAGAGAATTTCTTTCTCCACAATGGAGGTAGGATTTATTAGAATAATTCATTGTTCCCTAAAGACAGAAATATACATATATTGCAATTGCTGCAAATCACATATGTAGTTACCATCTTTCCTGGTTGGGGATTTTTTTTTTTCTCTTCTCTTCTACTGAAGCCCCATTTTGCACAATCAAAACTTAGCAACTTCATTAAATGCATCGCCTGATGCACCTGTTTGGATTCTGGGTATCATTTTCTTTTCTCCAACACATTTTTATTCAAGATGTGCCGAATTTCCCAGAGGCTGTCTGGAGACTTTGAGACATCTGTACCAAGCAGTTTGCTAAAACCAACGAAAAGTATTGAAGCAAAAATCAAACTTTAGGGCATCAATTTAACCATTCCTTTTCAAGTACCCTGGATTGATGGAACATGTCAGCCCTGATACATCCACCATCACTGCTCAGTGCTTAGAATAACTATGAAAGCAAAACTGACTGCACTCTAATGAACGCTGTCATCAGGAGTGGTATGAAGACCGTGAAGAGAAAACAAGGCAGGAAATATTGTGGGAAACTTTGACGGGTAAGGAGTGACTAAGGGGAAAACAGACTACGAGGAATACCAAAAATAAATATCACGTATAACATAGTATCATCTACACAAGTGACTGTGTATAAGGAGTTAAGCCTATTAGTAAAGAAGAAAGCATCCAGTCAAGGAGGATATAATGATCAAATCTTTAAATTCTCAGCACACAATGCAGTTCTAGGATCCCAATTTTCTGAAGGTTTCCTTTTGTCACATGTAAATGTACAATGATCATTTCATTGGTTCTCTCCAATGAGTTTACAAATTTAAAGAACTGTGGCCCAACAAAGGGGTAGAAATAATGGAGTACGCAAAGAGGAGAAAATGTGACTAACAAATGGAAACTCTTTTCCTAATCTTGAGGAACCTCTCAAGAAAAAGCCAATTTCTGGTGTCACATCAGCTTTTCTGAATCAGATTTTATTTTTTTAAGGCATGCTGGGGTAGGGAGAATAAAAAAACAAAAAAAAAAAAAAAAATTAACATACAAGATTGTGACCAGTAGGGGGCAGGATGGCTTTAATATTTACATGAAGAAATATTTAAGAGATGTACAAATGTATTTGCATAGATTCTGCAACAGATGGCAAAAGGGGCTGCAGTTCATCACTCCTCCCTGTATCCTTGCCTTTGATAATCTGACAGTGAAGCTCCTCCCATCTAGATGCAGAGTTATGTTCTGTCTCTTGAACCTGAGTTTGCTGTATGTCTCGCCTTAGCTACTAGAGTCCAGGAGCAGTGAGGCTGTGAGTCCTGAGCCTATGGCTCAAGAAGCCTTGCACACTGCCATTCACTCACTCTTTTTGAACTCTATTACTACATATGAAACAAGCCCAGCCAAGCATAGCCTGATTAGTGAGTGTGGCCAACCCAAACTGGCCAGAGTCCAGCCCACCAGTTAGCTCACTCCACATGAATGAGTCCAACCAAGGTCAGTCAAGCTTGGCTCAGTCCAGAAGAACTGTCTAATCAAGTCACACAGAACACTAAGCCAAATCAATGTTTACTGTTTTAAGCCACTATCTTTTGACGTGGTGCATTAAGAACAATAGTTAAGTAATTCTGTCTCCAAACAGAAGTGTCATTTCACGTCACTTTTGTCATATAAATGCCCACTGAGTTATTCACTTAAAAATTTTTTTCAATGCCAGTTCTAGATTAGCTGTTAGGGCAAAGACTATTCAATAAGCATTCACTGAGTATCAACTAGCACTATAATTACTTAGAATGTAAAAATGAGAACAGAAAGGAATACTCTCAGAAAGTTAGTTTTCTGGTAAGTAAAAACAGACATTTGGGGACTGACTGCAAAGGAGACGCACAGAGGAATTTTAGAAGTGATACAACTAAGAACTGTGGCGTTATACGCATAACTCCATTTGTCAAAACTCAACACTGTATGTGCAGCAGTGGCAACCCACTCCAGTATTCTTGCCTGGAAAATCCCATGGATAGAAGAGCCTGGCAGGCTACAGCCCATGGAGTCACAAAAGGCAGGCATGACTTAGTAGCTAAACAACAACACTGTATACCACAGTGAAGTTTCTCTGTATATGTATCAACTAAGACATGGGAGGACCCAGTCTAAGAGCATAACAAATCTATCCCATAATCACACTGAAGAAGGTGGAGAGAATAAAGGGGCTGACCTGAGTGATTCTGGAAAACTGTGTTTTGACTGATACGGTAAAAAATAAAAAAACAAAGTCACAAATATTGTACTTCTATATTCTAGATGATAAGTTTTTTCTCACAAGGATATTGAATTAGTAACCCTAAAACTATTTTATATAAATAATCAGATCGAGCAACTAAGTAAACATATTTGTAGTGTTAAGAGCTATGTTTCTATTGTCAGAGAAATAAGGTATAAATGCAGGGGAAAGATTAAAATGAACTGCTTTCTTCAGTATGCAATACAAATATGATCATATCAGTAATACTTTATCATCTTTCTTTTTTAAAAAGGTATATACAGATAAAGAGATAACAAAAATGAAAGTATGTGTATGCATAAGTAACTATACATACATATATCCTAGCTCTGTGTGTTGAGAAGGCCTAGAAACAGAGACATCTGGTAGGAACTAGCACCCTTAGTACCCAGACCTTGGTTTCTAAATACCATTTCTGATTACAAAGAAGCAAGGACCCTTGGAAAAGTAGTTGATTCCAAGGCTAGGGCACATCAAATATAAAACAAGTCTGAGGCATTTTGTGGTACTGAAAAATAAATGAAAGGATGGGAACACACAGAAAGGATATGAGCACCAAAGTAAAAACATCTCAAATGGCAAAATCTACAAGTTAAACAAAATAAATCAAATAATATTGACTTACAATCCAAAGAATAAAATAAGTATCCTTGACTTAAGATATTTATTTACCTAAAAATATTTACTTACAAATAAATTGTGCTGAAGGGACAACTCCTTTTTACTTATTTACAATTAATAAATGTACAGAAATAAAGGAAATGGACAAGCATAACCATTCAAACACCACAGCAATCACTGCTGCAGGCAAGATCAACTGATGAATGCCAAAATGAGTGGGCAAAGGTTATGGGAAAATTTGCATTATTTCAAGGTTCCACCTCTCCCAAAATTGTTAATTACAAAGAGAAAAATTATAACTACAGCGGAGAAACATGGTAGATGCCTCCTTAACCAAGTGAGCAAGATTAATATTACTGGTACCAAGACACATCGACACAATATACCCTCATACTATGCTCTGAAAAAGGACATACCACCTTATGGTAGTAATGCATGACCTCAATATAATCATGCAAAAATCACACAAATCAAAATTAAGGAACATTCTCCAAAACACTACACCAGTACTTTTTAAAATTCAAGTTCATAAGAATCAAGGAAAAACTGAGGAACTATCATAGACTGGTGGAGACCAAGGTATTAAGACAGCTCAAGTCAATGTGGAATTCTGGATTAGATTGCAGAAGAAAAAACCATTAGTAAGAAAACGAGTACAATCCAAATCAAGTCTCTTATTTAGTGAGCAGTATTGTATTAATATAAAATTCTTCATTTTTCCACCTCTGCTCTTGTATTTTTACTTCAGAGGAAAGGTGGATGATGGATATAGGAAAACTTGTTATACTATTTTGCAACGTTTCCAGAAGTCCAAGATTATCTCAAAATAAGAGGTTGAAGACACATCTCCTAATTAATTCTGTTTAGTAGCAGATACTATCAATAAAATTTAGAGCATGTCTATGGCTTTATACACACCAAGTTCAAGCAGGTGGATTCTTAACATATATTTATTTATATCTTTTCAAACTACCAAATACATCAATAGAATTTGGACCAGCTTGACAGGTTAGTTGGGTCACCTAAATTATACAAAGTCTCCATTTAATCATTACATTGTATAAATGCTGATAAAAATATTTAGTTTTACCAATATTTAGTGTTCAGTTCAGTCACTCAGTCATGTCCGACTCTTTGCGACCTCATGAATTGCAGCATGCCAGGCCTCCCTGTCTATCACCAACTCCCTGAGTTCACTCAAACTCAGGTCCATCAAGTTAGTGATGCCATCCAGCCATCTCATCCTCTGTCGTCCCCTTCTCCTCCTGCCCCCAACCCTCCTAGCATCAGTCTTTTCCAATGAGTCAACTCTTCGCATGAGGTGGCCAAAGGACTGGAGTTTCAGCTTTAGCATCATTCCTTCCAAAGAAATCCCAGGGCTGATCTCCTTTAGAATGGACTGGTTGGATCTCCTCACAGTCCAAGGGACTCTCAAGAGTCTTCTCCAACACCACAGTTCAAAAGCATCAATTCTTCGGCGCTCAGCTTTCTTCACAGTCCAACTCTCACATCCATAAACCTTGAAAGATCATAGCCTTGACTAGACGGACTTTTGTTGGCAAAGTAATGTCTCTGGTTTTTAATATGCTATTTAGGTTGGTCATAACTTTCCTTCCAAGGAGTAAGCGTCTTTTAATTTCATGGCTGCAATCACCATCTGCCGTGATTTTGGAGCCCCCAAAAATAAAATCTGACACTGTTTCCACTGTTTCCCCACCCATTTTCCATGAAGTGATGGGACCAGGTGCCATGATCTTCGTTTTCTGATTATTGAGCTTTAAGCCAAGTTTTCNTTAGGTTGGTCATAACTTTCCTTCCAAGGAGTAAGCGTCTTTTAATTTCATGGCTGCAATCACCATCTGCCGTGATTTTGGAGCCCCCAAAAATAAAATCTGACACTGTTTCCACTGTTTCCCCACCCATTTTCCATGAAGTGATGGGACCAGGTGCCATGATCTTCGTTTTCTGATTATTGAGCTTTAAGCCAAGTTTTCACTCTCCTCTTTCCCTTTCATCAAGAGTCTTTTTAGTTCCTCTTCACTTTCTGCCATAAGGGTGGTGTCACGTGCATATCTGAGGTTATTGGTATTTCTCCTGGCAATCTTGATTCCAGCTTGTGCTTCTTCCAGTCCAGCGTTTCTCATGATGTACTTTGCATATAAGTTAAATAAGCAGGGTGGTATTTAGTGTACTTGGAGTTAAATTAAGAGAATATAATTTAAAATCCCTATCCCATTCAAAAACAAAAAAAAAATAAACTAAAAGAAAATAAGATAAAGTAAAATAATAACATAAGCCATGAACATATAAAGAATCACAGACATTATGCTTGGTAACAGAATAAAGTAACGGGCAAAACAGATGTAGTCCAAAACAAGCTACTGGTTACCAGGGGATAAGAGAGGGAAGGATAAATTGGGAGATTGGGATGGATATATACACACTATTATATATAAAATAGATAATTAATAAGAACCTGCTGTATAGCACAGGGAACTCTACTCAATACTCTGCAGTGGCCTAAGTGGAAAAAAGAATCTTAAAAAAAAAAAAAGAGAGTGGATATATGTATATGTAAAATGGATTCACTTTGCTGTTACCTGAAACTAACACAATGATGGAAATCAAATATTCATCAATTAAAAAAAAAGACCTGGGTCCCTGTCCTTTGTATTTTACCAGAGTTTATTCAAGTCTTTGAGTTTCTGCTAAATGTTCTAAGACAATTATCAAAAAGGACATAATTGCACATGAAGTATCAAGGCAAAGAATTCCACCTTCCTTCCTTTAAACACAATGGAGTATGTTATGTATACAACTTCAATCCTCCATAAATGCTCTTGGGTAGCTGATCCAGATCCAGGAGGTGCACGTTACTAAGGCATTTTTGTTCAAGTCTATGAGAACTCATTGACACAAAGGTAAAAGATAGTTTTTGAAAAATGTTCTCCACATTATAGCTTATAGAAAATTGCTCAAGTTGGCCATACAGCTTAACTTACACTATGTTAACCAGAAGACCAGTTGCAGAACTGTCAAAAACAAGCTACCTATTAATGCATCTACTTCTGCCCAGCAAGAATGGATGATCCCCTCCCCTCTCTGTGATTCCAGTTGTCAGATACTGAAAAACATTATTGGATAAGAAACTATACAAGCTGATTCATTTATTAGATCACAAATGAGATCTGTGATATAAAGAATAAGGATAAATTAAAACATCTGTTCTAGTATGGAAATGATTTATAAGGCAGTTTCAGGTCATTTGCTACCAAATATTTCCTTTTATTGCACTTAGCACTGGTACTATTTTCTGATTTGTATCATTCCTAGTTCTATGAAATGTGTCCAAAGCAGCTAGCTCTTGATTCATGGAAATAAAGAAGCAAGAATAGAAGCAGGAAAGTAATCAAAATGATCAGAGAACTTGAAATCTTATCAGATAATAGTTGAGGAATCAGTTATGTTGAATCTACAGACCTAGGGAGGAAGGGATAACATTCTTCAAGTATTACATTCATCATCTGGAAATAGAATTAGACTTGTTATGTACTGTGTACCTCAGCAGAGTGGGTCAAGGACATGTGAAAGTTACCTAGGAGCAGTTAGCTAAACAATTAGAAGCAGGTTTGGTACAGATGAAAAACATAACCTGTCTTAGAGAAGATATAATTTTATTTCTCTCAAGTAAACAAAAATCAGGAAATAAACAGTTCACGTCCTTGGAAGACTCCACAATTAGAAACCCAGGCTCTTGAAATCCTCAACGTGTGGCTTCTACCTCACAGGCTAAGATCCTTCATGTTCTAGCCATGATGTCTGCATGACGTTCAGCAAGGTGGTGAGAAAGGGTTACACTTCCTCTCTATTTAAGAATATTTCCTGGAATGTATGCACAAATCCCATTTACATTCCACTAACCAGAGTAATGTCTATACTCAGTAGCAAGAGAAGCTAGGTAATACATCTTTAGCCTGGGCATCTGGTTAATAATCAGAATTCTTCCACTTAAGAAGGAAAAGAAAAGAAAAAAAATTTTTAAAGAAGGAAAAGAAGAACACGTATTGCGAGATAATCAGTAGTCTCTGCCACATAGATGTCAAATCAATATAAGAAAATGTTTTCTGATGAATAGCTCTAAAATGATAAGAGTTTCTTGGGAAGTTAAATGTGACCCAACACTAGAGCTATTCTCAGTGAAAGCTAAACGGTCGCTTGCCAGAAATGTCAAAACAGAACCTAAGCATCTTTACAGATTTGGGCTAGGTCGCTTTCAAGATTCTAGTAAACGAGGAGACCTTAAACTATAGATAAGACAGAACTACAAACCACTGAATAAACCATTCAATTTACATCCATTCTCCAGTCTAAATTTTATGAAAATTTACATATTAACAAATATGCTTACTCATTTCAGTCTTTCCCTCTTGTATTAGTATTTGTACCGAAACAAATTAGACTAGGTGACTTAAACCATGGACATTTATTTTCTTATATTTCTAGGGGCTGGACGTCCAAGATCAAAATGTCAGCAGGTTGGTTTCTCTTGTGACTCCTCTTCTTAGCTTTCAGGTGGTTGCCTTCCCGCTGTATTATCACCCAGTCTGTGCTCATGCGTGTACATCCTCAGTGTTCTCTCTCTTCTTATCAGGATATCAGCCATATTGGATTACGGCTCCACCACTGTGACCTCATTTAAACCTAATTACCACGGTGCTAGTGGTAAAGAACCCACCTGCCAACGCAGGAGACATAAGGGCCATGGGTTCGATCCCTGGGTCAGGAAGATCCTCTGGAGGAGGGCACAGCAACCAACTCTAATATTCTTGTTCTGGAGAATCCCATGGACAGAGGAGCCTGGCAGACTCCATGAGGTCGCAAAGACTTAGAGAGGACTGAAGCAACTTAACACATACACACACACACACACACCTCTCTTTAGAAGGCCCCAGATTCAAATACAGTCACATTCTAAGTTACTAGAGAGATAGGGCTTCAACATACAAATTGCAGGGCAGGGGAGTTAATTCAGTTCATAACACTATTCATTCTGTTCACACCTGCTCTGTTGTCAAAAAGTCAATGGACGCTGAAACAGATAGTAAGAAATGAGTAGGTTGAAAACATCCAAAGTTTGATAATCTTGCGGATTATTCAGTATCTAGCTGTATTGATGTAGTTTATACAACAAAACAAGAGGTATTCCTAAAAAGTAGTGATAGGGGTTGGGAAGATAGTGGAAGGCAGATTTTTGCCAAACTCCATCATACTGTCTTTTTCTATTAAGTATAGGTTGATTTCCTTCAGAATGGACTGGTTGGATCTCTCTGCAGTCCAAGGGACTCGCAAGAGTCTTCTCCAACACCATAGTTCAAAAGCATCAATTCTTTGGCGCTCAGCCTTCTTCACAGTTCAACTCTCACATCCATACATGACTACTGGAAAAACCATAGCCTTGACTAGACGGACCTTAGTCGGCAAAGTAATGTCTCTGCTTTTGAAAAAACTATCCAGGTTGGTCTTAACTTTTCTTCCAAGGAGTAAGCGTCTTTTAATTTCATCGCTGCAATCACCATATGCAGTGATTTTGGAGCCCCCAAAAATAAAGTCTGACACAGTTTCCACTGTTTCCCCATCTATTTCCCATGAAGTGATGGGACTGAATGCCATGATCTTCGTTTTCTGAATGTTGAGCTTTAAGCCAACTTTTTTTCACTCTCCTCTTTTACTTTCATGAAGAGGCTTTTTAGTTCCTCTTCACTTTCTGCCATAAGGGTGGTGTCATCTGCATATTTGAGGTTACTGATATTTCTCCCGGCAATCTTGATTTCAGCTGTGTTTCTTTGGCCACCTCATGCAAAGAGTTGACTCTTGGAAAAGACTTTGATTCTGGGAGAGATTGGGGGCAGAAGAAGAAGGGGACGACAGAGGATGAGATGGCTGGATGGCATCACTGACTCAATGGACATGAGTTTGAGTGAGCTCCGGGAGTTGGTGATGGACAGGGAGGCCTGGCGTGCTGCAATTCATGGGGTCACAAAGAGTCCGACATGAGTGAGCGACTGAACTGAACTGAACTGAAACCTATTTCCAGGGCTTCCCTAGTGCTTCAGCAATAAAGAATCCACCTGCAATGCAGGAGATGCAGGTTCCATCCCTGGGGAAAGAAATGGCAACCCACTCCGGTATTTTACCTGGGAAATCTAACGGATAGAAGAGCCTGACAGGCTACAGTTCATGGGGTTGCAAAGGGTCTGTCTCTACTGAGCAACCAAACAACAACAGCAACACCTATTTCTACGTCTATTTCTAAACAACAAGTATCAGAAATCTGATCAATGTGCCAGGCATGAGAGAATATTTAGAAAATGTATTCAACACCTTCATCATGTATTTTATTCAAAGTAACTAAATTTTCATGTGGCTAAGTGATTGTAATATAATTATAATGGCACATGTGTTTATGAAATTAAACTCTCATTTGAATTTCACAATTCTGTCCTTTGCAAGAGTGAACCAAGCTTAGCCAATTTCTTTGCAAACTTCCCTAAGTAGGGCATATGAACTGTCATCATTTATGGATTTCACAGATTCCTTTAATAAATATTTATCTAATGATGATTATGTACCAGAAAGTGTGGATACAACATGTAAATGAGCCCTTCACAGCCTCTAACAGTCCCTGCTCTCAGGAAGCTTATAATCTGGATAGATGTGCACATTAGCAAGAAATGAGCACACTGGGTGATAAGGACTCCTGGGGGCACGCAAGGGTGCCTCCCCCAGGATTTGAGAGGTCAGGAAGGATTTCTAAGTAAGGTTTAGCCAGACAAGGGAAATGGGATAAAGGTCACAACCTGATCCCATTTCTACACTCCTTTTATTCCCAACTCCTTTTTACTTTGAAAATATTCAAGGCTATAAAGAATTAGGAAAAGTACAATAAATATTCCTACTGCTCTCACTTAAGTTCACTAATTGTTATCAGTTTGTCACTTTTGCTGGGTCTGTCTCTCCGATTCTGTTTCTCTCTCCACATAAGTCCATGTACACACAGACATACTTCAACATGTGAAAATCAGTTGCCTATATTCATGACATCTTATCCCTAAGTATTTTAACACTCTCTGATAAAATGTACCACACCTAAGAGATTTAAATCAGTGTCATCTAATATACAGCCCATATTCAAATATCTTATTAATAAATTATCCTCAAATTCTCACTTTTTTTTCTTTTAACTGAGATCCAACCAAGGTTCATTCTAGGTGAACTATCAATAACCTAGCAAGAAGCAGACACAATCCCTCCCTTCAGAAAGAAGGGTCACACCACAGCTTCACTTCCTAAAGAACCAGGTGCCCTAAACTGCCAGATGTAGGAATCTGGCTTTTCTCATCATCCCCCCAAACAGCTAGCAGCAACGCTCAGGCTCCTCAGCCCTTGAGCTGAAAATACTTCCCTCCCAGTTCCCCAACCATTACCCTATGGGCCCCTCTCTCATTCACCTCATGAAAAGTGATAGCCTCAGAACCACAGGGTTCATCTCCTGGCACACAACCAAACAGGGTGATATCAACTGTGCCCTGGTCCAAAGACCCCCTCCACACAATAGAGGAGACTCAGGAAATATGCACTCGATGACCTGGTGCCCAGGAGTTGTGGCCTGACCAAGCGGGTATGCAGTATTCACCCAGAGCCTTCTGCATGGAACACCCCTGTGGGACATTTAAAACAGTTGGGAAGGCTTTTTTCCCTGTTCATCTTTGTACTGAGCCTAGCACAGTGCCCAAAATATAGCGGGCCTTTTGACAGATGTTTGCTGAATGAGCAAATTACAAAGGGAAATATACCTCTCTATCATCTTCCGAATGACTCTACAATAAGACCAGTGTGCATTCAGAGGTATTTGTAAATTTGCATCATACTGCAAACATGCAGCTTTACCACCAGTGAATTTCCTCCATCCAGTTTGCAGGGAATAAAATGCCAGTGTGTTTTCACGGCATCCCTGCATATGTTGGTAGTAAAATATTCACGACTTAGAGAATTATGCAGTGTGTTTTCAACAGCAGCTTTTGAAAGCCACTTTTTCCATTAAAACTGTCAGTTTGGTAATACAGCCATGATTTCAAAGCAAAGGAACATTATGGCGCAAATCAAAGATAGATTACGTATTTTATGTTTACATATTCTAGGACCTTCACAGTGTAAAGTTGTCGGATTTTTTTTTTAGACTTTATGTAAGTCTCATCCATTTTGGAACTGGAATGCATCACCTTCATTATGAACCAAATAAAACCAGTGTATAATATATGTGGTATTGCTAGGTATTATGCTTGCACTATTCACAAGCAACTGCAAAGGGGGAGAGTGGCAGTGCGAACTGAAAAAAAAACGTTCCTCGATGCTTTAATTTTTAATTAATGAACCTCTGTGTATTTTCTATCTTCCTTATATTCTGGCAAGATATGCAGATATATCCTCCAAATGTCTACGATTACAACTAGCTTCTGGTCAGATAACAAAGCTAACAAATTTATAACCAAAGGACCTTAAAACTGAGAGGAAGCTCTGATGCTATTTTTCTTTAGTAGAAAATGTATTAATATCTCTGATGATTAGTCATAATAGAAAACTATTACTGGGTGTGTGGTACAAAGAAAAACTTGCTTGGCAATAAGACGGCCTCTATCTTAATTACAGGTTACAGTGCGTACTTGGGCATGCTCAGTTTGCAGAAAAAAAATAAAAGGAATAAAAGAAACTCTTAAAATAACAGTATTTGTCCATAAGTGGTAAGATTCTTCAACAACACATGAAAGTAACAAGACGATAGCCTGTTTAAATACAGTTGGATAATTGCTTCAGAGAGTTCCATCTTTAGTAATATGGTGGCAAATGAGGACTGTATAAATTAAAATACTGGAACGATCCTGCTGTCTTAGATTCCAATTTGATGAAGACTATTTTATTTAAGCATCTCTTCTGGTCAACCAAACTGCTTGCCGGGGTAAAATTGAATTAAAAAGAAAATGGAAACAATATAGCATCATAATTAAGAATATGGGCTCTGGGACAGACTGAGTTCATACCCTGGCTCTGCTTTATGTGACCTCCTTTAAAAGCCCTAAGCCCCTGATGTCAAAACGGGAGTAGCACTTTGTGTAACCCAGTTTCACCCCTGATCGCCTTCTCCTCCATCTATAGTAGGCCAAAGAGCTAATGACTTGGTTGCCAGACTCCTGAACAGCTGGGGTGGTCACATATAGCTAGGGAGAGATAACCAGTCTGCTGGGAGTGACTAGGGAAGCATGTACTTTCCTGTAAAAGAAATGGTGATAACTAGCTCTAGCCTTCCCTCTGTTTTGCTTTGAACACAGAGACGTCTTAAACTGTGGCAGCCATCTTGGAACAAGAGCAGCAGTCCCCAGTGTCTTTGGCTCCAGGAACCAGTTTCCTGCATGACAATTTTTCCACGGATTGGGGGCAGGAGTGGTTTCAGGATGATTCAATCACATTACATTTATTGTGCACTTTGGTTCTGTTATTATTACTGATATATCAGCTCCACCTTAGATCATCAGGCATTAGATCCCAGAGGTTGGGGACCCCTGAACTAGAGAGGAAAGAAAGTGAAGGTGAAGTCGCTCAGTCATGTCTGACTCTGTGACCTCACGGACTGTAGCCTGCCAGGCTCCTCCATCCATGGGATTTTCTAGGCAAGAGTACTGGAGTGGGTTGCCATTGCCTTCTCCAGGGGATCTTTCTGACCCAGGGATGGAACCTGGGACTCCCGCATTGCAGGCAGATGCTTTATCCTATGAGCCACCAAAACTAACATCTAAAAGGGAACTTGGGGAGGCAACAGAAAAACAGTTATGAGAGAAAAGGCCATAAGGTGGCTCATGTTGGTAGTCTTTATAACCTAGAAAGACAATACGGGTGCCCCGTAATCAGTCCCGAGTATCTGGTCAAGCTCTAACAAAAAGAGCAGAAGACAATGGCTTACATATGACTTTTTTCTCTATTAAACGCATATAGGCCCTTTACCTCTTTTCTTCCTCTTCTCATGGAATCTGGGAGGAATACAGAAATCACCAGATGCCCTGCTTGATCAAAGGGTTAGAGTTGATGACATTAGAGGCAAGACGTTGTTCCTGGCTGCCTCAGAAGCACCAAAACAATGCATTTAGCATCTTATTTGTGGGAAGCCCATGTGTGAATAACTCCTGACTCTCAGCACTGCAGGAACCACCGCCACACAGCAGGGCAAGCGCGTCTAACAAAGTCAGTCTCGGGGTGGAAAATGAGTGATTGTAAGAACACCAGCATAACTCCTATAGTCTCCAAATAGTTAATAGTGTGTTCCGATTTCAGGTAAACTGTTCTTCTTTGGGTAAGCATCACACAGTTTTTAAGCTCTGGAACTTTTAAAATGGAAATACAAAGAGGCCTAGAGAATCCTAGAGACCCTGGCCTTCATATCAGTGAGCCACAGAATGATCATCCATAATTGCCAACCACTAAACCTCTTTTAAAGAAAAATAAACACCCGTATTTAACTTTTAAGTTGAGCTCTTAGTTACTTGCCACTATAAGCATGTCTAACTGAAGAAGTGGGATTAATACTTGCACCTGCTCCATTAGAGTTGTTTGTAAAGATTCATTGAGTCACAAAAAGCATCCAACACAATGCTGGCACAGAGGGGTAACAGAGTAAATTATTATAAGCTAGTAATTTAATCTAGCAGGACACTTTGGGACCTTCCTGGGACAGATCTCTTCCCCATATCCTCCACTTTAGCCCCTCTCTGAAGTACCTAGATAATCGGATGCGTATTTCCTGAGGTTTTCAGATGCTGAGGACCACCACCAAATGGAAGAAATTAACTACTTGATGATCTTGAGCCCCACAGCCTCCAGACCTGCTGGTGCATGAGGACGACAGTTTCACCTGCCCCGTTACCTCAACATCAACCAGTCAGACAACTGTGCATAAGTTGATCACATACCCTGAGACACCCCTCCCTCATCTTGCCTTTAAAAATGCTTTGTTGAATGAGTTCAGGGTTTTGGCGGAGGGTGGGGGCAGTGATGAGCCACCCATTCTCCTTGGAAGGCCCTGCAATAAACATTTCTCTGCTCTAAACTCCATCCAATATCAGTTTGTCTCATCTCACTTTATAACACCAATACGAGTAGAAGTAACAGCAGCAGTGGCATTGTATTTTTTAACTTGTTAAGAAAAAGAATATATTTCTAACATGGTACGTTTACGGGTGTTGCTTTTGGAGCTGTGAGCCTAGGGTAGAAGATACCCGAAGATTCCAGTAAGCCTCGGACTTAGTTGGCCCAAAATAGAATCCAGAGCCCTGGGAGAACTCACGTGGTTGCCAAAGTGGCATTGCCCACAGTCATTGAGATATCTGGGCCAGCACTAAAATCCATGTTGAAAGAAACAAAAAGGAGATGATGCAGCACATATGCAGTTAGGGATTACAAGAAATTTAGTTTAGATGAAACATGGAGTTAAAGATTGTGAAAGCAAAATGCATTTATTAATAACAAGGCTAATTTAACACAGTCACATATCAAGCAGAAAACGGCATGTAACTTATTTTGAAAGTGATATTTGTTCTTCAAAAATTGCTAATTCAGAGAAGTTTATCTTCCTCTCACCTTAGCCACAAAGACAACAAACATTTGCTTCTCCATAGTCACTATGCAATACAGACTTATCGTTGAAAATACACCGAGTGCCAGTTTCACTTTGGCAAAAGACAAAGCAAAATTCAGATCCCTAAGATTGTCACCACATAACCAAGTGGCAAATTCCAAGCAATGAAAACAAACTTTTTCCCATAAAAATGCAGCACTTTGTTTCAGAGCAGCAAGCCCATCTCTAAACAGCAGTGAACCTGGCGCGCTGATATTCTTCACCGCAGTGTTTACAAGACTTTGCTTGGGTTCTTGCTATTACTGTAGGGAGCAGAAATAGAAGGCAAGAGCAGCTAAGCAGTAGGGTAGGAAGAAAGGCTGATAAAAACCTGTACTGGTCCTGCCCACCCAGTCACAAAGAGCCTGCTTCCATTTCCCGTGCCCTGTACTGGTCTCTGCCAGGCAATGGCAGGATACTAGATATGGGTTTATTCCAATCCCTCAAGTCGGTGATGTGTAGTGTGAAATCAACAATATTATGTAATCACCCAATATCGGGCTGGGCCTCCAGGAGAATGGCTCCATTTCCTGTCTTCTGAGTAAACAGTGTGCAATTCAAAGCTCTGTGCCTTGCTGGCCCATTAAACAGAGCTGTTCCAGAGCTGGCAGCACAACTCAGCGAGCACAGTGCCCCTTTCTCCTTCCTTCTTATTCATAGTGGTGTAAGGATGAATTGTTAGCTTTAACTTTGAGCTTCCTGGCATCAGTCCATCTGTATCGCCACCCTGGCATTATTTAAACACAGCGTGCTTCATATTTATGAGCTTACAAAATTTCTGGTCTCCCGCTTCTGCCATTCTTAAGAACCATCAAGGGAAAAGGGTGTGACCATAAAAGCGAGTGTGTAACGAACCTCATTCAAATGCAGGCAGGGTACTGGGAATCTTAATTCTATTAGAGCATGGACAATGAATGTATTTGTGTTAGTTACTTTCCCACTTTGAGGTTAAACAAACCAGTGAATGGGACTCCGGGTGGCACAGAATGAGATACTGCGTTGGATGACGCAGGCAGACAAATGCCAGGGAGCATTTGAAAAAAAACAACAACAAGTCTCTTTCCTGCCTTCCCATGACTTTTCAGCAATTTGGATTCTGTAAATGGAAATGAATAGCTTCAGCCCTCCAATATCTTCATTCAGCAGTTTGGTTCCGAGGGTCACGCGTCGCATTTATCTCTATGGCTGCTTCTAAGAAAATGCACCCCATTCAACGACGGTCTGAATAAACTACAGTAAATGTGTTTCGTCTGCTCTTAAATTGATATCCTTTCCTGAATAAAGTTCTAATTTGCAATAATTGCCAGGCTGAATAACTTGCCCACAAACCTCCTCCTAATGCCACCACAAGCCTTGTTTCCCACAAATGTGATTAACTGAATACAGTTGGGTTTCAAATGCCACCCGTACATACACGTGCCACACCTTTGATGATGGTATACACTCCAATACAGGTTCTCTTCCGTCTCAACACCCACCATCCTTAATAAGCACTGCTAACGCTAAAGAGGCACTACCACACACTGCTGTCAACACCCACCCAAAACATTCACCCCACACAGTTAGTAGGTCTGGGATCTGCCATGATTTTTCAAGTAAAACTGGAGGAATATGGATTCCACTTGCTTATCTTTCTGAAAAATCTGCAGGGAGAGGATCTAGTACAGGGCATGGTCACTAGAAATTTAAGTAGCATTCCCCTTATCACACTGTATTGCCTGTATTCTGCATTGTGGACTTAAAGGGATGTCAACCACAGCAAGCATTATTTAACAAGTATCAGAAAAGCACTAAAAATTATACTCTTCCAAACCAGGCAGGTGTGGGCTAACCAGACTGGACCGAAAAGCAGCAGTAAGAATAAAGAAGTTACCGTGGACGACATGGTATAAGAAGATTTTTAGTGCGGCAGGGTTCCTTCAAGTCCAGCAGGAATCACTAGAGATAAAATAGTCTTACCCCTTGCTTCGAGAAATCTCTCTCCATACAAAGGGGTATTCATGATATTCTTAAAATTTCAGAGAAGGAGAGATAGAATATGAATCATCTCAATTACTTGCACTGGCTCTAATTTGTAATACATTTTATTATTTTTTCTAAGACTCTTGGCTTTCACTAGTTCTTACCTAACTGGCATTCAATAAATATTTATGTTATTGTTGATGTTTCAAAAACTAGTTATTAAAGAAATATAAAGTTTGTTTTTATAAAAAAGAAATTGTATATTGTTGATTCTAGTCAAATTTTTGTCTTAAATTTGCTAATCACAGGATATCATGAGGATACAGAGAAAATACCAATTGCAGTTTATCTACAGGTGGTCCCATGAGAATTCTGCCACTCATTTTTATCAACAAAGATTTAGAAAAATGCATCATTTTCTCAATAGGCCTAAGAAAAACAAGTATAAAAGCAAAACAAGAAAATTGGCTAAAAGTATGAAAATATTTCTCAAGAAATCCTTAATTTCCTATTAGACCTCTGGATTCCTAGTTTTTTTGGGTTTTTTTCCAGTTTCTAAGAACTATAGCTATATAACATTGGCTATCATATCTATAAATAGTATGATGAATAGCTGACAATTTGTAATCACAAAGAGAGACTTAGGCTTAAAAACGAGCTAGGAAGCCCACAATAGTTAAGGCATAGATAAAGTTTGTCATTCAATCCAGTTACTATTAATAAGTTAGAAATATATTTAGCAATAAACTCCATCAGGAGAGAAAATAAGTTGATATGATCTTTTTAAGAAAATGGAGGCAAAATCTACAGAAACAAGTGAACAAGAGCTGTTTGACTCAAAGCACGTTTTACTCTGAAATATAGTTAATTTATGCAGAAAATGGTGTCACATATCTGTGGCAGAAAACCCTCCCAAGACTTCAGCTAAAATATCTGAGTTCTCTGGCTTCTGATCTTAAGCTTTTCCAGGAATGCTAATAATTAGAAATCCGTATTTGTAGAATTGTAGAAAATACAGAAGCAAAAGTGTTTTAACCAGGTTTAAACGAGAGCAGCTTATTTCCATTTTGTAAATCCCAAGAAGCATGAAATACTTTATTACATGTCTTCTCCCACCTCAAAGACGTCTGCTCTTCCAGTCAAAATATCATATATTGTTCAGCTATCAAGTATCTTCCACCCGCTGGTTTTATCAGGATTTGAGGCCTACCTGTATCCCAATTCTCCTGTGTCAGTGAAGAAAAGCCAGATGCAAATGCTTTATCCGCAGGATATATCCCTGTTGCAGTTAGACAAACATTTAAATTGTAATGTCTCTTAGATCAGGGAGTGTATTTAGGTATCTCTTTTTTGATAGTATGTAATAAAAGCATGCACATTTGAGAACCTAATAATTTTTCATTATGATAGAAGCCCCAAACAATAAAATCTTCATACACAGAAAATAGGCAGAACATGAACAGAGACGAAGGCAGTTGTTTTTTCAACCAAGTCAACCAACAAAAGCAGGCCTGTACTCACCAGAATGAGAAAGTATTTCGGCCCGAGTTCTTATTTAGCCCTTGACCTCAAATGTGACTGACAAGTGGAATGGTGAGTTGGGAATGTGAGCAGACACCTGTCCACTTAGGAAGGGACTGGAGCCAACAGCTCATTACACAGAAAACGACTAAACAGCCAATTGTAGAACAATGACTTTTCATCACCTGGGTCAGATACAAGCCACTAACCTAGAGGTGAAAGGCTGTCCATCAAATTCCAGTTCCCACTTCCCAGGTCCATTCAATCCCATCTATTCAATTTTAAGGACTCTCCTCTATAGGTTTGTGCAAAAGAGGCCATGTGATTCAATAGAGTTCAGACTGTTATTATTTATGGGATGAACTGAAAGGATTATAGATTCGATCACAATTAAGTTCTCCTCTAATGAATCTGCAGGCCTTAAATAATCTTCTCAAAGTGCACATCACTTTTCTTTTCTCCTTAGACACTCTTGAGAGAAAGCACACTGGGTGATTTCAATGGCAGATACTCTCAGCCCTGAAGTGGATTTGACATGTAGACGAGGCTGCTAAGCCCAAGACTATGAAGTCCACACAAGTTGCAGTGTTCCTGATGTGTGAGCACGTATTCATAAATTAGCAGCCCAAGTGTTTAATTTTCATGCAAGTACTTATGTGTTTACTAAAGATTAGCATTTTAATTAGTCTATATTTTTCTCAACTGGCAAGACGAGTATTTGCAGATACCTAAGAGGATGCGAAGTAAAATAAGAAAAAAGAGTCACACAGTTTTATTCAAAAATCCTAATTAGCTAGTCATTCCCTTCACATAAAAAAAAAAAAAAGACACGAAGTTAGGTAACCACTGAGATTTTGTACAGTTGGTTTGGTTTGAGGTTTTTTGTTTTTTGTTTTTTGTTTTACTTACATATTGGTTACTTTTGGTGGGTTTATCTTCTCAATTATAACTCTCTATAGAGAGTTCAGCAAAAGTCTTTTCTCTCAGATCTCTCTGTATTTGGTCATGCTTAGAATATTAAACATTTTGTCTCCTCCATTTTCGTTCTGGTAGTGTAATGTCATGAAGTGGCTTTAATTTAGTTAATTTCTGAGAGACATCAGAAGAAAATGACTGAGATACTTCAACTCTGTTTCAAGGTTTTTTGCTGCAATTGGATAAAATCTTTATTGTGAGGCTCTTTTAATTAAACACGTGAAAATATGAAAAAAGTCGCTAAGACATGACAAGAGTCCTGAGAGAAGCAGAGGGGCTTCACCTGGAGATGCCCACACTGACGGTCACGGCAACGAGTTTAGTCACCTAAAATGCCTGCTAAGCGCTTTCCACAGAGCCAGATGCAACAGTTCAGAAGCTGAATGCAGTTAATCACAGGACACCAGCAAGTCATTGTCACAGGGGACTTCACTTTCTCCCGTAATCAGGTCATTAAAATCGAAAGCTTTCAAAAATTCTCCAACTTTTCTATTTTGTTTTTTTCCTATTCCCTTCTTGGTACTTTTCATTTTGTTCAATAATA
>SJYX01021289.1:82365-109371 GCA_006410675.1 Oreotragus oreotragus | reverse complement strand
TGGTTGGGGCATAGACTTGGATTACTGTGATATTGGATGGTTTGCCTTGGAGATGAACAGAGATCATTCTGTCGTTTTTGAGATTGCATCCAAGTACTGCATTTCGGACTCTTTTGTTGACCATGATGGCTACTCCATTTCTTCTGAGGGATTCCTGCCCGCAGTAGTAGATATAATGGTCATCTGAGTTAAATTCACCCATTCCACTCCATTTTAGTTCGCTGATTCCTAGAATGTCGACATTCACTCTTGCCATCTCTTGATTGACCACTTCCAATTTGCCTTGATTCATGTACCTGACATTCCAGGTTCCTATGCAATATTGCTCTTTACAGCATTGGACCTTGCTTCTATTACCAGTCACATCCACAACTGGGTATTGTTTTTGCTTTGGCTCCATCCCTTCATTCTTTCTGGAGTTATTTCTCCAGTGATCTCCAGTAGCATATTGGGCACCTACTGACCTGGGTAGTTCCTCTTTCAGTATCCTATCATTTTGCCTTTTCATACTATTCATAGGGTTCTCAAGGCAAGAATACTGAAGTGGTTTGCCATTCCCTTCTCCAGTGGGCCACATTCTGTCAGACCTTTCCACCATGACCCACCCATCTTGGGTTGCCCTGCAGGCATGGCTTCGTTTCATTGAGTTAGACAAGGCTTTGGTCCTAGTGTGATTAGATTGACTAGTTTTTTTTTTTTTTTTTTTTTTTTACTCTCCATAATTCTTTACTTTTTAAATTTTTAAAATATTTTTAAGTTTTTTATGCAATCTTTAAAGGTTACTTTCCACTTACAGTTATTGTAAAATACTGGCTGTATTTCCCCCCTTATATAAATACATCCTCAAGCCAATAGTTTGTATCTCTACTCTCCCACCCCTAAATTGCCCCTCACCCCCAACTGGTAACCACTGGTTTGTTCTCTAAAACCATGAGTCTGCTTCTTTTTTGTTATATTACTATATTTTATTCTTTTAAATTCCACATATGAGTGATATCTTACTTATGTCCACATCCATCTATATTGCTGTAGATGGCAACATTTTATTCTTTTTTATGGCTGAGTAGTATTCCACTGTGTGGGTTCGTCTGTGTGTGTGTGTGCGTGTATACATACATATATATAGCACATCGTCTTTATCCATTAATCTGTTGATGGACACTTAGATTGTTTTCATATCTAGGCAATTGTAAATGATGCTATGAACATTGGGATACATGTTTATAATACTTTTAAAATTAGTGGGGTTTTTCCAGATAAATACTGTCTGTGTGTGTGTGTGCGTGTATACATACATATATATAGCACATCGTCTTTATCCATTAATCTGTTGATGGACACTTAGATTGTTTTCATATCTAGGCAATTGTAAATGATGCTATGAACATTGGGATACATGTTTATAATACTTTTAAAATTAGTGGGGTTTTTCCAGATAAATACCCAGGAGTGGAATTGTTGGGTCATATGGTAGTTCTATTTTAGTGTTTTAAGACATCTCCAGTCTGTTTTCCTGAGTGGCTACGCAAATTTACATTCTCCTCAACAGTGTATAACAGGTCCCTTTTCTCCATATCTTCTTGACTACATTTGTTATTTGGGTTCTTTTTAGATTGACTAGTTTTCTGTGAGTATGGTTTCAGTGTGTCTGCCCTCTGATGCCCTCTTGCAACACCTACCATCTTACTTGGGTTTCTCTTACCTTGGGCATGGGGTATCTCTTCATGGCTGCTCCAGCAAAGTGCAGCTGCTGCTCCTTATCTTGGATGAGGGGTATCCCCTCACTGCCGCCTTTCCTAACCTTCAATGTAGGATAGCTCCTCTACGCCTTCCTTGGTAATAAAATTATATTACCTAAATTTTCAATTCAGAAGGTACTGAACATTTCATTAATTGATATGTTTTCTATGTTGGAAATATTTTGATATACATGATCAAGAAAAAAATTACAAGAATTAGGACATTTTATGAAAACTAGGAATTCTGAAGAAAGAAAAAAAAAAAAAAAAAGGAGAGAAAGATTAAGTCCAGGGGCTCTCCATCAACCCAGGAAGATAGTGTGTGGTTTATGGAGCCAAGTTCTCAGCCCCTAGAATTCAAGATTATAAGTACAGATCAGAAACCTGTTTTTAATGACCAACATAGAGGACAGAATGCCAAAGAATGTTAAAACTACTGCACAATTGCACTCATCTCACATGATAGGAAAGTAATGCTCAAAATTCTCCAAACTTGGTTACAACAGTATGTGAACCAAGGCAGAGAAACTAGAGATCAAATTGTCAACATCCACTGGATCATAGAAAAGGCAAGATAATTCCAGAAAAACATCTATGGAGAGAAAGATTAAGTCCAGGGGCTCTCCATCAACCCAGGAAGATAGTGTGTGGTTTATGGAGCCAAGTTCTCAGCCCCTAGAATTCAAGATTATAAGTACAGATCAGAAACCTGTTTTTAATGACCAACATAGAGGACAGAATGCCAAAGAATGTTAAAACTACTGCACAATTGCACTCATCTCACATGATAGGAAAGTAATGCTCAAAATTCTCCAAACTTGGTTACAACAGTATGTGAACCAAGGCAGAGAAACTAGAGATCAAATTGTCAACATCCACTGGATCATAGAAAAGGCAAGATAATTCCAGAAAAACATCTACTTCTGCTTCATTGACTGTACTAAAGTCTGTGTGGATCACAATAAACTGTGGAAAATTCTTAAAGAGATGGGCTTAAAATTCCTCATTCAGAAAACTAAGACCATGGCATCCAGTCCCATTACTTCATGACAAATAGATGGGGAAAATAAAAACAGTGACAGACTTTATTTTCTTGGGCCCCCAAATCATTAAGGTTAGTGACTGCAGCCATGAAATTAAAAGACCCTTGCTTCTTGAAAGAAAAGCTAAGATAAACCTAGACATCATAATAAAAACCAGAAACATAACTTTATGGACAAAGGTCCATTTAGTCAGTTAAGATTTTTCCAGTAGTCACGTATAGATGTGAGAGGTGGACGATTAAGAAAGTTGAATAGTGAAGAACTGATGCTTTTGAACTGTGGTGCTAGAGAAGACTCGAGAGTCCCTTGGATTGAAAGAAGATCAAACCAGTCAATCCTAAAGGAAATCAGTCCTGAGTATTCATTGGATGTACTGATGCTGAAGCTCCAATCCTTTGGCCACCTTATGCAAAGAACCCACTCACTGGAAAAGGCCCTGATGCTGGGAAAGATTGAAGGCAGGAGGAGAAGGGGACAACAGAGAATGAAATGGTTAGATGGCATCACCAACTCGACGGACATGAGTTTGAGCAAGTTCTGGGAGTTGGTGATGAATTGGGAAGCCTAGCATGCTGCAATCCATGGAGTCACAAAGAGTCAGATACAGCTCAGCAACTGAGCTGAATTAAATTGAGAGAGAACAGAATTCTTTAAGGTTGATGTACTGAAATTTAGAGTTGCAATGGTAGGCTTAATTAATAATAAGCACATCTCTTTGTTCCTACATGTGATATAAGTTACCTAGCCAAGTAATTAAAGTGAAATGAAGTGAAAGTTGTTCAGTTACGTCCAATTCTTTGTGACCCCATGGATTATACAGTCCATGGAATCCTCCAGGCCAGAATAGTGGAGTGAGTAGCCTTTCTTCTCCAGGGGATATTCCCAACCCAAGGATCAAGCCCAGGTCTCCTGTATTGCAAGCAGATTCTTTACCAGCTGAGCCACAACAGAAGCCCAAGAATAGGGCAATGGGCAGCCCTTCTCCAGCAGATCTTTCCAACCCAGGAATCAAAACAGGGTCTTCTGCATTGCAGGCAGATTCATTACCAATTGAGCTATTTTAAATAGCATTAAAATGTAGAGGACGCCAAAGACTCATGTTTCAATATCTGTCCCATTAAGTGGGGAAATCACTGTGCTGTACGTGTCTCAACATGACCGACTCTTTGGAACCCTATAGACTATGCCCTCCAAGATTGTCTCCACGGTATTCTCCAGGCAAGAATACTGGAGTGAGTAGCCCTTCCTTTCTCCAGGGGATCTTCACAACCCATGGATCAAACCTAGGTCTCCTGTATCACAGGTAGATTCTTTACTGTCTGAGCTACCAGAGAAGCCAAAAATACAGAGGACTCAGAAGACTTGTGTTTCACTATTTGCCCCATTAAGTGGAGAAATCACTATTCTTTTTTTGTCGAATATTCCTACTTGTAAATTCGTATGGCACTGTTCTGTCAACTTCATTTTAAAGGACACTTTTGTTGTCCCACCCAGAACCTTTCAGATCCATTATAGCATTTCTGTGTTCATTTTCCCTAGTTTTGCTGTACTTTTGCTTTTCCCCTCTAATAACCTGTAGCTGCTACTCTTCAGAGAAGTAACCTTGGTGTCCTAGAACCCAGAGACCCTAAATTGACTGAAAGATACATCACTGCAGCTACTGCTGCTGCTAAGTCTCTTCAGTCATGTCCAACTCTGTGTGACCCCATAATTGGCAGCCCACCAGGTTCCTCTGTCCCTGGGATTCTCCAGACAAGAATACTGGAGTGGGTTTTCATTTCCTTCTCCAAGATACATCACACCACATGCATAATCCTAGCAACCCTGATATAACTGATGAAACCCCAGCTTACATACCTTTGGTTAAGACAGTTTCCAAGGTATAATCTCCCCAGAAGACTTTCCTTGATGTATCAGGCTGAAGCTACAGTTTGTGAGATTTTTCCTGAAACTTTACCCAAGTCGTCTTCCTTCACTTCTTCTCAATCTGTCCTGCTTCCTCGAATCCTTCATGGGATTTGCCTGGGAGAATTTCTTTAATAAACCATTTGTACAAGAATCTTAGAATCACTGTCTGCTTTGGGGAGCCCAACCTAACACATTTATAATACTTCATTTAAATGAGAATATTTAAATATAGAATCATTTATTATTAGAAATGCTTCCCAAACTCTACAACTCTACATGTACTACTTGTTCCAGAAAATAAATAAAATATATGACTTCATACTTTCTCTCTGAAAACTCTCTGAAAAACTGAATGTATTTTTTGTTTGTTTGTTTGTTTGTTTTTATGGACTTTAATGAGTCCTTTACCGCTTACAAGATACATGCACACTCTTAAAACTATAATGTACAATATAAATATAAAGTCTGCTTTTCCTTAATAATATGTATTTAAGGTTTTTTCATGTCTTTTGGAAAGCTTAAGCCATAAGTGATGGCAATGAATAATATTATTTTTTAGCACTGGAATATTTCATTGTCTGGCTGTACCACAGTTTGTTTATCCATTTATGTCCTGAAGGAAATCTTGCTTGCTTCCAAGTTGTGGCAATTATAACTAGAGCCACTATAAGCATCTATCTACAGTTTTTTTGGGTGTGTAAGTACAAATTTCCACCTATTTTGGATAAATACCATTGAGTGTGATTGCTGAATCATATAGTAAGAGTATGTTTAGTAGAAACCGCCAAATTGTCTTCCAATGTGACTGTATGATTTTACATTCCCTCCACTCATAAATGTGACTTCCTATTGCTCTGCATCCTCACCAGCATTTGGCATTGTTAGGGTACCAAATTTTCATCATTTTAATGTACAGCTATTTCCATTGCTGTTTTCATCTTTATTTTCTTAATGATGTATGATGTGGAGCATCATTTCATATGCTTATTGGCGTGTGTTTGTCTTCTTTGATGAGATGTTTGTTAAGGTCTTTGGCCTATTTTTTAATTGGGTTGCTTGTTTCCTTGTTGAGTTTTAAAAGAGTATATATGAGTAACATTCCTTCATCAAATGTGTTATTTTTCTTTTTTTTGTTTTTCAGTTGGAGGATAATTACTTTGCGTATTGTGATTGTTTCATACATCAACATGAATCAGTCATAAGTATACATACGTCCCCTCCCTCTTGAAACTCCCACGTCTCTCCCCATCCCACCCCTTTAAGTTGTCACAGAGCACCCACATTGGTTCTCTGATCCATACAACAAATCCCCACCTGCTGTCTAGTTTACATATGTAATATATGCATTTCAGTGCTACTCTCTCAAATCATCCCACCCCAGAAGTCTGTCCTTTATATCTGTATCTCCTTTGCAATCCTGTAAATAGGCTCATCAGCACCTTCTTTCTAGATTCCTTATATATGAGTTAATATACTATATTTGTCTTCCTCTTTCTGACTTACTTCATGTTGTATAATAGGTTCTAGACTCATCCACCTCATTAGAACTGACTCAAATGTGTTCCTTTAGGCAAGTATTTTTTTCCAGTTTGTGGTTTGTATTCTTATTTCCTTGACATCATATTTCACAGAGCATGAAGTCTTTAATTTTACTGAAGTCTATATTATCAATCTTTTCATAGGTCTTGTTTTTGGTGTTGTATCTAAACTCATCCCCATTGTTCAAGGTTATCTAAATTTTCCCTCATGATGTCTCCTAGAAGTTTTATAATTTTGCGTTTTACATTCAGGTTTATGATTCATTTTGAATTAATTTTTATGAAGTAAAATTGAACTAAAATAAAAAGGGTCTTGCATGTGTGCAGTCTCAGTCACATCCATGGGCTGTAGCCTGCCAGACTGCTTTGTCCACAGATTTTTCCAAGCAAGAATACTGGAGTGGTTTGCCTTTTCCTTCTCCCTGGGATCTTCCCGACGCAAGGATCAAACATATGTCTTCTGCCTGGCAGGCAAATTCTTTACCACTGAGCTACCTGGGAAGCCCAAACATCACCTTCCATAAAGTTTAAAACATACACACAAAAAAATGAGTAAATGCTAACTCTTTTCTAATACAGTCTGTTGAACAAAGTATGTCTTTTTTATTTCAAGACAGAAAAATTAAAAACTAATTACTTTTATTTTAAAAATTCTAAATAGATAAGGCAAAATGGAAACAGTGACAGATTTCATTTTATTGGGCTCCAAAATCACTGCAGAGGGTGACTGCAGCCATGGCATGAAATCATGTTTACTCCCTGGAAGGAAAACTATGACAAATCTAAACAACATATTGAAAAACAGCAACAGGGCTTTCCTGACGAAGATCCATATACTCAAAGCCATGGTTTTTCCAGTTGTAATGTACGGATATGAGAGTTGAACTATAGAGAAAGCTGAGCACTGAAGAATTGATGCCTTTGAACTGTGGTGTTGGAGAAGACTCTTGAGAGTCCCTTGGACTGCAAGGAGATCCAAACAGTCCATTTTAAAGGAAATTAGTCCAGTATATTCCTTGGAAGGACTGATGCTGAAGCTGAAAATCCAATACTTTTGTCACCGGATGCGAAGAACTGACTCACTTGAAAAGACCCTGATGCTGGGAAAGATTGAAGGCAGGAGGAGAAGGGGATGACAGAAGATGAGATGGTTGGATGGCATCACCAACTCAATGGACATCAGCTTGAGCAAGCCTTGGGAGATGATGATGGACAGGGAAGCCTGGCGTGCTGCAGTCCATGGGGTTGCAAAGAGTCGAAAAGACTGAGCAAACTGAACAACAACAATAAATGGTGAGCTAAGTGATGATCATTGATTTTACAAGACAATATGGTATAATTCTTTTCCCTCAGAGAGGGTCTAACCAACAAGTCATTTGAATAATTCTCTTGTACACCGACCAAAAGTGATTTGTACTAAAGAGTGTAAGTTATTTAGAAAGAAAAAACTTATTATCTCCAGTGAGGAATTTTTTAAAAATATATGAGGGAAAGCTTTCTAGAAATAGTAAAATCTAAGCGAAGAGTTGACTCATTGGAAAAGACTCTGATGCTGGGAGGGATTGGGGGCAGGAGGAGAAGGGGACGACTGAGGATGAGATGGCTGGATGGCATCACTGACTCGATGGACGTGAATCTGAGTGAACTCCAGGGGTTGGTGATGGACAGGGAGGCCTGACGTGCTGCGATTCATGGGGTTGCAAAGAGTCGGACACGACTGAGAGACTGAACTGAACTGAACTGAACTGAAGAAAGTATATGATTGAGTAGTATTGAATCATCTGGAAAAAGGAAAGATATTTTTTTCCAGAAAGAGACAGCACTGGGGAAAAAAAGTGAGAAGCCTACAATGTATATAGGAGATATTGCTATGTGGCTAAAATATCAGAGCATGAAGGAAGGTAGCAAAGTTTAGAAAGGCAGATTATAATGTTTGATATGCCAAAGAATTTGACTTTATTATTTTGGTAATTTGGAATCATAATATATTTTGAAACTGTATAGCATTAAGAGATCTTGCACGCATTTGTAAATTAGATGGAAGAAATAGAGATATTTTATGTGTAAGGAATAGGGTGAAGAAAAGAGTATCAGTGGCTTTTCCCTGCAAGGAGAAGCAAATTAATATTATAGGTCTGAAAAAGGGCCTTGTTTTTTGTCTCTAAGTAAAAAGCAGTGAAAAGTGAAGATGAACTAGTTTATTAGTATTTTTGATTGAATGTCTGTAAAACTTTCCTACTGTGATTAGGTATTATAAGAAAAAGTGTTATTATGTGAATAAATTGAAGAATGCTAGATTAATGAAGAATATATAGTTTTCCCTAAGACTGAGTAACTCAAAGTCTCCAGCCTATCCATTATTAATCTCTTAATTAGATATCTTTTATGCAACATTTTCCAAAATTGGCAGACCACAGAATGCTGTTTTCATGATGTATCTCATATGATTATAATTTTAAAATTTCTATGTGCAATAGGCTGATTTATATGCCACAGCATTGAAGTTTGTCCTCTGTCTTCAGAGTCTATCAGTCACTTATGTTGTGCAGCATAAGTATTATATATCTAGGAAATTAGTAAGGAAATATGGGCTCTTGAGAAAATATACAAGCCTTGGTTTCTGCAGCTGAATTGTTTACTCCAATAGCTGCAGGTATTTCAAAGAAATAACACAAAGAAGTTTAAGTCCTGAATTATGTGATACAAATAATAATTCTCATAATTATTCAAAGAAAATTAATAATGAGGCTTGGTATTCAATACAAAGTTGTTATATATCTGTCCACAGGAAATTATACTGAAAATGGAAATCTTATCTTCCCAAACTCAGTTATTGAATGGTTATGAAGAAAATTTCCACTTTCTGAAGCTCTGGAATGTGAATTATTGTAATCTATGAAAAGTCTCTGATACTGCGAAAGATTGAGGGCAGAAGGAGAAGAGGGTATCAGAGGATTAGATGGCAGATGGCATCACTGATGCAAAGGACATGAACTTGGGCAAACTTTGGGAGATGGTGAAAGACCGGGAGAGCTGGCATGCTGCAGTCCATGGGATTGCAAATAGTTGGATACGACTGGGTGACTGAACAACAGTCTGTGAAGAGTCTGCCTGCAGTGCAGGAGACCCAGATTCAGTCCCTAGGTTGGACAGATACTCTGGAAAGGGAAATGGCAACCCACTTCAGTATTCTTGCCTGGAAAATCCTATGGACAGAGGATACTGGTCTACAGTCCATGGGGTTGCAGAAGTTGGACACAACTTAGTGATTAAACCACCACCACAAGAAGTTGTTTGGAAAAGACAAAACATGAAAAATCATATTGGGGACAATATTGTATTATTACAGTCAACAATCTTAAGAGAACACTGCTGATATAAACATTGAAAGTACATTATAAAATAAATTGAAGAGATTAAAACATTCAGAAATTAAGAAAAATTTCTCCAAAAATATGATAGTATCATATTATTGATTGTGAGATAATAGAAATGTTGGACATATTTTTACTTGACTCTTAAGAAATATTTTCAGTGATCTGTAGAAAATGATTAATGTATTTCTATTTTTAGAAGTAAAGATATTTTAATAACCCTTTACAGACATAGTATTTTTTTTGAAAGCAGCATGCATTAAATGTAGTAGTAACATTCTTTGGGGGTTTTGAAAGAAATTGCAAGGAATTTAAATAAAGTTCAATGATACAGCTGTGTTATCAAATAAGTCATTTTAAAATGGAAATTAATTAAAATCACTTCAGGTGAAATATTGGTAGTACCTCACCAATATTGGTAGTTGTATAACTTGATATATGCCTTCATTCTCCACCTATAAGTGCATCAGCTACATTAAGGGAATGGTTAGCCATGACTAATATTATGTGAGTGAATATAAAAGTATATTTCTACTTAAAACTAATGTCTTCTTTCCTGAATGTTTTCCTCTCTCCATTTCAGTAAAGTAGTGCAACACTTATGCAGATAAATTCAGTTAGACCCCTATTACAGANTGAATACATGCTTCAGTTATTCACTGCAGTATAAAGATGTGTATAAGAGACAGAAAGTATATTTCTACTTAAAACTAATGTCTTCTTTCCTGAATGTTTTCCTCTCTCCATTTCAGTAAAGTAGTGCAACACTTATGCAGATAAATTCAGTTAGACCCCTATTACAGAAATGATACTAATTAACACAATTAGTGTGACCTAGAACACAATGATGTCTCACTACACATTATCTAGTTTTGTGAGTTTAACTTAGAAGCTTCTCTATTCTTATTATGTATGAAACAATCTAATAAAATACCAAAATAGAGCAGTAATTATTTATTTAAAGATTATGAAAAGTTTTCACACTTCTAGCCATCATCACAAATACATATTTTAGAAAGAAGAAATAAAACTGTTACCATTTGATGATTACTTAGAGTCATAATATCATGTTTTATAGAAAACATTAATTCTGTTCAATTGACTAATATCAATTATTCTGAGAAAATATGTGAACAAAGTATTGTATAAGTCCACATAACCTCCAAAAATTATAATAAAGGTGAATATATATGATAATCACAAGTTCACTCAATGATTAAAAATAAGACCATCATAATAACTAACTATAGGATTTGATTGTAAATTAGTACAATTAGTACTATTTTGCATACTTAAGAAAGAGAAAACATATTTTTGACTTCTAAAATAACTTTTAAAAGTCATTAGACGAACAGAAGAGTAGATCATTTCCAAAAGATTTCGCTGATGAAATATTTACTCCTTTTTGTTGTTCATGATAACTTTATAAAAGATTTACTCAGAGAACAATAAAGAGTATAGAACCTTAATATGCTGGCTCTCATTTCTCTGAATCTGTTTTGCTTTACTTTTTTTTTTATTCATCCGCTTCTGAAAAAGCTGTACCGGCCAGTTTGGATTTGGTAGGAAAATAGACTTAAACATATGAAAATGACATTATAAGTACTTATCATACATTATGCATTGCCCCTCTCAAAGATAACAATGGAGGTTATCTTGAGCCTCACTCCCATCCTCAGTTGGATTTTGAAAACTAAGACCTTACAGTTTCCTTAATCTTCATTCAAGCAAATAAGAAAGAAATGATTTGGGGAAAATGGATCAGTTGGAGTACCACTCCAAACCATGCTCACGGACAATACTTCATATTGGCTAATATTAGTAAATTATAACTGAATTTACAAAGGTGAGAGAGAGAAAAAAACCTAACCTTGAGTGGAAACCATAGTTATAACCATAAATTTAAAAATTATTTATTCTCAGGGACAATGACTTCTAAAACTTACCACATAACATTTATCCCTTTAACTGCCCTCTTCAATCTGACTGGCTTCTAAAGAGACAAAATTTATGTGTTTTAATGCAAGGTCTATAATAAATAAATCTTAAGACTAGAGTAGTGTGTAAATTGCATAAGAAATGTCAGCCCTGAAGAGTGATCAGTGACTGGGAGAATAGAATAATAAAGGGCATGAAGGCTAAATTGTAAGTGACCTTAGTGCTGCTACTATTCACTTCTGTCTTCATGTTTCAGATATTATTTTTTTAATGTCAAATCATAGCTAATGAAGTAGTATATGAAATGCTAATTATCTCAGTAATCCTTATTAATGCTTAAGAACTCTATCTATCTAAAATCTCATGCAACTATAGGTATGCCATTCTTTAAGGTTGCTAAATACCTCTATATTTAACCTAGATATAATTTACTATGCAATAATCTAATTCAAGAGACCTTAATTTGTGGAGACTGTCAAAGTGTAAATCTCCCAGGGTAGTTTCCATGACTTACATAATTTGCATTATTTTCATATCTTCTGTAGTACCCGCATCAGTATTAAAAACATTTTAGATGTTCAAAAAAAATCATGGTATAAATAAAATATCATTCTTCATTTATTATATTTTTATTTAATAATACTCTAACTAAAATTTCAATAGCCACACAGCAAAACAAAAATAGTGGCAACATCTTTAGCTCATATAAAGGATACACACACACACACACACACACCCTCATACTCATATATTTATGGAACATATATACACATTATATAGTTAATACATATATATATATAAGGTTTATATTATACACAATGTAAGAAATATCATTGACTTTTAATTTTTAATTAATTATATTTATATTGAAGCATAGTTGGTTTACAATGTTGTCCCAGTTTCTGCTGTTTAGTAAAGTGATTCGCTTATACATATATATACATTCTTTTTTTATATTCTTTTCCATAATGGTTTATCACAGGATATTGAATATTGCTCCCTGGGCTATACATTAGGATCTTGTGGTTTACCTATCTAGGGCAGTTAAGTCTGAGAGATGACAGAGTTTGTTGTTGTTTATCAATGACTAAGTTATTTTCTCCAGATTCCTTGATTTAACAATGACTTCTTCTATTTGCAAAGTCTCTGCCTTTCTATTCTCCTCCTTTACACCTATGTTGTATATCACCTTCCCTGATAACAAATAGTGATCAAACTACATGTATGTTTTTAACAACTTCCCCCCATATATACAGCTACAGAAAATTTTATGGTTCATAATTACCTAAGTATTGGTTGAATTTTAGAGCAAGGAGTGGGTCACTATAGAAACATAAACAGACTTTTAATTGAAGCAAAAAGCCAGAAACCTTTCTCCCCCAAATCAGATAATGACAAAACAGAAACTAGTGTATTTGCCTCTCGATTTACTGTTTTGAACTATTTTGCCTACTTTATTATTGGGACACCTATCTTAAAATCAGTATAACTTTTGGTACTTTGGAAGCATAAAATAACAGGGAATATGGGCTGACTGAAATTTTCAGGAAGTTTGGGACTTTTAAACTTGTTAGATAAAGTTATGTAAGTTCAACCTGGAGTTGGTTACAATATAAGTGATTTACTGCATTTTCCCTTAAGTATTCCTTACCTTCTCTGAGTGCATGTATTAGTTATTTTGTAGTACCCTAAAGGGTAAACAAGAAATCTGAGAATTATTCCAATATGGTGAGGATATTATATTTTCATCTATAACCAAAATATGAGAAACAATATATTACATAACTGTGATTTTTTTTAAAGCTACAAAACTACTAAATTCTCACTTGTGAATCAAATATGAATGTATGGATAAAATACATCATTTAAAATATGGCTTATTAAAATTTGCCTAAATTGAGTTTTTTAACATATTTTAAAGAAAACTATTGAGAATTTATCACAACAAACTCAAAATTCCTGACACTATGAGATAGGTAGCTTGTACCCTTAAACAGGTCTTCTTACTGGAGTGAAAATATATCAAAATAAAATTTTCCGTATGCAATTTTCTCACATCAGCAATTGATTCAGTAATTTATTTTTAAACTCTTTGTTATGACATGGATAAGTTGGCTTCTGAAAGAAGATATAATTTTTCTCCTTTTTTTGTAAATTTGAAAATATAGGATAGTTAGGAACAGATATACCAACAATTTTATGAGGTTTAGTGTAATCAGGAAGGTAGCAAAAATAGTTCTTTGTAGCTCTAAGAAATAAAACAATTTTTGTTAGAACATTGTATAAAGATTCTGTGACTTTTGTGACATAAGAGGGATTACAGTTTCTCACAAATAAGCTATTTTTATACAAATTCTCCAAAATATAATATTAAATAACCACCTTTTTGAACTTACAGGCATATTTTCCTAAGCTTGTTTTTCCTGACATATTTTTTGATGCCGGTATTATAGAACATAAAATTATCTTGTCATATTTTGTTTTCTGTGTACATTAAAAAAGTTCTATCTACAGACTTTCAAAATTCAGGGACAAAGACTATTAGTGTCTATTATTTGTATCTTTCATTCAGCAGCAAGAGAGGATGACAGGAAATTCATAGGTGTTAGAAAAATACATACACTCGGGAGACAACTGGTTTCTGCAGAGTGCTAAAATCTTGCCTTTTATTACTTTGTATTTGCATGGGACTTGACAGTTCATAATGTATGTGCAAGGCATTATCTCATTTAATTTTTATATCAACTGAGTGGCATGTTTAATATTACGTTTTCTGTTTAATACATGAGTAAACTGGCTCACGGAAGTTAAACTGACCGATGTCTTTAAGTTAGGCTCTTAAAGGTAAATATTAGCTCGCCCTCAGTTTCATCCAGCCTTATCAAACAAGTATGAGCTTCTGAAGATATGTCTTTTAGTAGTTTGCATTCTAGGACAAATGTATGTATAAATTATTGATAGTTGTGTTTAATATTATTTCACTTTAAGTTTCTCTATTTACTTATAAATTGTTAGTATTATCCACTATGTTGGATTATGAGTAATTATAAGGCAGTAAAGAGGAGGAAGAGAACAGGAGAGATTCAGCAGGAGAGATTGAGAAATTTTAGGTGAAGAAAATGAGAAGACTCTGGTTATGAGTGTTCATATGAAGAAGTTGCTTAACAATCAGATCACTTTTATTAGAATAGAAATCAAGAGACTGTGAAACTAATGTTTGAAATGAGTTAACAGGATGCTGAAATCACCAGGATAAGTAATCAGTATAATTTGATAGAAGTTAAGAAATATCTGATATATTCCAAGAAAAAAAGAGGCAAATATGTAAAAGAATCAGTGAAACAGAGTCAGATGCATTTATTTACCTTCTCATTCATTTAATAAGTGTTAGTGGAATTTCTACCATATGCCTAATACTTATTAAAAACTGGGTGTCATGGAGTGAAGAAAGCAGAGATGATTCCTTTGACAACTGTGATTAAAATCTACTGGAGTAAATCTATAACAATAAAAAATGTACAAAACTCTATATCAGACTAATATTATTTAAACTGCAATGAAAAAAGTATCTAACATTCTAATAGTTGTTGTTCAGTCACAGAGTCATGTCTGACTCTTTGTGACTCCATGGACTGCAGCAAGCCAGGCTCCCCTGTCTTCCACTATATCCTGGAGCTTGCTCAGATTCATGGTCATTGAGTCGGTGATGTTACCTAACCACCCCATCATCTGCCGCCCCCTTCTCCTTTTGCCTTCAGTCTTTCCCACTGTCAGGGTACTTTCCCATGAGTCATCTCTTCACATCAGGTGGCCAAAGTATTAGAGTTGCAGCTTCAGCATCAGTACTGTCATTGCATATTCAAGGTTAATTTCTTTTGGGATTGACTGGTTTGATCTCTTTGCAGTAAAAGGGAATCTCAAGAGTCTTCTCCAGTATTACAATTCAAAAACATCAATTTTTTGGAGCTCAGCTTTCTTTAAGGTACAATTTTCACATCCATATATGACTACTGGAAAAACCATAGCTTTGACTACATGGACCTTGTCAACAAAAAGTTATTTCCCTACTTTTTAATATGCTGTCTAGATTTGTCATAGTTTCCTTCCAAGGAGCATCTTTAAATTTTGTAGCTGCAGTCCCCATCCACAGTGATACTGGAGCCCAAGAAAATAAAATTTGTCATTACTTCCACTTTTTCCCCTTTATCTCCATGAGGTGATGGGAGTAGCTTCCATGCTCTTAGTGTTTTGAATGTTGCATTTTAAGGCAGCTTTTTCACTTCTCTTATTTCAGTTCAGGCTAAGTTGTGTTCAATTCTTTGTGACCCCATGGACTACAGTTGCTAGGCCTCCCTATCCAACACCACCTCCCGGAGTTTACTCAAACTCATGTCCATCGAGTCAGTGATGCCACTCAACTATCTCCTCTTCTATCTTCCCCTTCTCCTCCCACCTTCAATCTTTCCCAGAATCAGGATTTTTTCAAATGAGTCAGTTCTTCGCATCGAGTGGCCAAAGTACTGGAGTTTCAGCTTCAGCATCAGTCCTTCCAATGAATATTCAGGACTGATTTCTATATTCAGGACTTATTTCTTTAGGATGGACTAGTTTGAATTCCTTGCAATCCAAGGGACTCTCAAGAGCCTTCTCCAACACCACAGTTAAAAAGCATCAATTCTTCAGCACTCAGCTTTCATTATACTCCAACTCTCACATCCATACATGACTACTGGAAAAACCATAGCATTGACTAGACAGACCATTATTAGCAAAGTAATGTCTCTAGTTTTTCAATATGCTCTCTAGGTTGGTCATAACATTTCTTCCCAGGAGCAAGTGTCCTTTAATTTCATGGCCGAAGTCACCATCTGCAGTGATTTTGGAAATCACCTGCCCTTCCCCAAAAAAAGTCTCTCATTATTTCCAATGTTTTCCCATTTATTTGCCATGAGGTGATGGGACCAGATGCCATGATCTTAGTTTCCTGAATTTTAATTTTAAGCCAACTTTTTCCCTCTCCCTTTCACTTTCATCAAGAGGCTCTTTAGTTCTTTTCACTTTCTGCCATAAGGGTAGTGTCATCTGTGTATCTGAAGTTATTGATATTTCTCCTGGCAATCTTGATTCCAGCTTGTGCTTCATCCAGCCCAGCTTTTCTCATGATGTACTCTTCATATAAGTTAAATAAACAGGGTGACAATATACAGCCTTGACCTACTCCTTTTCCTATTTGGAACCAATCCGTTGTTTCATGTCCAGTTCTAACTGTTGCTTCCTGACCTGCATACAGATTTCTCAGAANTCTGATCATTTTCAAAGTGCATATTTACAGTACAGTTATAGAAGAAAGTGAAAAGAGTTTAGAATCTGAAGGACCTCAGGGAGTTATATTGTGCTTTTTTGACTGAGATGTTCATTACACACAGGAAAATATAGCAACAGTAATGGTGGGGTTGGTGTAATAATTGTTAATGAACTGTTAAACTAGTAGTACAGAGCTCAAGGAATTGGAGGTTAGGATTAAGTTAATCAGATTTTTATTTTTATTTTTAATTGAAGTATAGTTGATTTACAATGTAGTGTAAGTTTCAGCTTTATATATATATGTATAAATAAGGCAGTAAAGAGGAGGAAGAGAACAGGAGAGATTCAGCAGGAGAGATTGAGAAATTTTAGGTGAAGAAAATGAGAAGACTCTGGTTATGAGTGTTCATATGAAGAAGTTGCTTAACAATCAGATCACTTTTATTAGAATAGAAATCAAGAGACTGTGAAACTAATGTTTGAAATGAGTTAACAGGATGCTGAAATCACCAGGATAAGTAATCAGTATAATTTGATAGAAGTTAAGAAATATCTGATATATTCCAAGAAAAAAAGAGGCAAATATGTAAAAGAATCAGTGAAACAGAGTCAGATGCATTTATTTACCTTCTCATTCATTTAATAAGTGTTAGTGGAATTTCTACCATATGCCTAATACTTATTAAAAACTGGGTGTCATGGAGTGAAGAAAGCAGAGATGATTCCTTTGACAACTGTGATTAAAATCTACTGGAGTAAATCTATAACAATAAAAAATGTACAAAACTCTATATCAGACTAATATTATTTAAACTGCAATGAAAAAAGTATCTAACATTCTAATAGTTGTTGTTCAGTCACAGAGTCATGTCTGACTCTTTGTGACTCCATGCACTGCAGCAAGCCAGGCTCCCCTGTCTTCCGCTATATCCTGGAGCTTGCTCAGATTCATGGTCATTGAGTCGGTGATGTTACCTAACCACCCCATCATCTGCCGCCCCCTTCTCCTTTTGCCTTCAGTCTTTCCCACTGTCAGGGTACTTTCCCATGAGTCATCTCTTCACATCAGGTGGCCAAAGTATTAGAGTTGCAGCTTCAGCATCAGTACTGTCATTGCATATTCAAGGTTAATTTCTTTTGGGATTGACTGGTTTGATCTCTTTGCAGTAAAAGGGAATCTCAAGAGTCTTCTCCAGTATTACAATTCAAAAACATCAATTTTTTGGAGCTCAGCTTTCTTTAAGGTACAATTTTCACATCCATATATGACTACTGGAAAAACCATAGCTTTGACTACATGGACCTTGTCAACAAAAAGTTATTTCCCTACTTTTTAATATGCTGTCTAGATTTGTCATAGTTTCCTTCCAAGGAGCATCTTTAAATTTTGTAGCTGCAGTCCCCATCCACAGTGATACTGGAGCCCAAGAAAATAAAATTTGTCATTACTTCCACTTTTTCCCCTTTATCTCCATGAGGTGATGGGAGTAGCTTCCATGCTCTTAGTGTTTTGAATGTTGCATTTTAAGGCAGCTTTTTCACTTCTCTTATTTCAGTTCAGGCTAAGTTGTGTTCAATTCTTTGTGACCCCATGGACTACAGTTGCTAGGCCTCCCTATCCAACACCACCTCCCGGAGTTTACTCAAACTCATGTCCATCGAGTCAGTGATGCCACTCAACTATCTCCTCTTCTATCTTCCCCTTCTCCTCCCACCTTCAATCTTTCCCAGAATCAGGATTTTTTCAAATGAGTCAGTTCTTCGCATCGAGTGGCCAAAGTACTGGAGTTTCAGCTTCAGCATCAGTCCTTCCAATGAATATTCAGGACTGATTTCTATATTCAGGACTTATTTCTTTAGGATGGACTAGTTTGAATTCCTTGCAATCCAAGGGACTCTCAAGAGCCTTCTCCAACACCACAGTTAAAAAGCATCAATTCTTCAGCACTCAGCTTTCATTATACTCCAACTCTCACATCCATACATGACTACTGGAAAAACCATAGCATTGACTAGACAGACCATTATTAGCAAAGTAATGTCTCTAGTTTTTCAATATGCTCTCTAGGTTGGTCATAACATTTCTTCCCAGGAGCAAGTGTCCTTTAATTTCATGGCCGAAGTCACCATCTGCAGTGATTTTGGAAACCACCTGCCCTTCCCCCAAAAAAGTCTCTCATTATTTCCAATGTTTTCCCATTTATTTGCCATGAGGTGATGGGACCAGATGCCATGATCTTAGTTTCCTGAATTTTAATTTTAAGCCAACTTTTTCCCTCTCCCTTTCACTTTCATCAAGAGGTTCTTTAGTTCTTTTCACTTTCTGCCATAAGGGTAGTGTCATCTGTGTATCTGAAGTTATTGATATTTTCCCCAGGAATCTTGATTCCAGCTTGTGCTTCATCCAGCCCAGCTTTTCTCATGATGTACTCTTCATATAAGTTAAATAAACAGGGTGACAATATACAGCCTTGACCTACTCCTTTTCCTATTTGGAACTAATCCGTTGTTCCATGTCCAGTTCTAACTGTTGCTTCCTGACCTGCATACAGATTTCTCAGAATACCAAACCACCCATCTCTTTCAGAATTTTCCACAGTTTGTTGTTATCCACACAATCAAAGGTTTTGGAATAGTCGATAAAGCAAAAGTAGATGTTTTTCTGAAACTCCCTTGCTTTTTTGATAATCCAACAAGTGTTGGCAACTTGATTTCTAGTTTTTCTGCCTTTTCTAAATCCAGCTTGAGCATCTGGAAGTTCTCAGTTCACATACTGTTGAAGCCTGGCTTGGAGAGTTTTGAGCATTACTTTACTAGCATTTGAGATGAGTGCAGTTGTGCAGTAGTTTGAGCATTCTTTGGCATTGCCTTTTTTGCGATTGGAATGAAAACTGATCTTTTCCAGTCCTGTAACCACTACTGAGTTTTCCAAATTTGCTGGCATATTGAGTGCAGCACTTTCACAGCATCATCTTTCAAGATTTGAAATAGCTCAACTGGAAATCCATCACCTCCACTAGCTCTGCTCAGAGTGATGCTTCCTAAGGCCATGTGACTTTACATTCCCTGTCTCTTATACACATCTAGATGTGTATAAGAGACAGGGTTATGAGTGTTCATATGAAGAAGTTGCTTAACNTCCATCACCTCCACTAGCTCTGCTCAGAGTGATGCTTCCTAAGGCCATGTGACTTTACATTCCAGGATGTCTGGCTCTAGATGAATGATCACACCATCGTGATTGTCTTGGTCATGAAGATATTTTTTGTACAGTTCTTCTGTGTATTCTTGTCACCACTTCTTAATATCTTCTGCTTTTGTTAGGTCCATACCATTTCTGTGCTTTATTGAGCCCATCTTTGCATGAAATATTCCCTTGTTATTTCTAATTTTCCCGAAGACATTTCTTGTCTTTTGCATTCTATTGTTTTCCTCTATCTCTTTGCACTGGTCACTGAGGAAGGCTTTCTTATCTCTCCTTGCTATTCTTTGGAACTCTGCATTCAAATTGGTATATCTTTCCTTTTCTCCTTTCTCTTTCACTTCTTTTCTTTTCACAGCTATTTTTAAGGCTTCCTCAGACAACCATTTTGCCTTTTTGCATTTCTTTTTTCTTGAGTATGGTCTTGATCACTGCCTCCTGTACAATGTCACAAACCTCTGTCAATAGTTCTTCAGGCACTCTATCTATCAGATCTAGTCCCTTAAATCTATTTCTCATTTCCACTGCAAAATCTTAAGGGATTTGATTTGATTTAGAGGCCCTTTAGTTCACCCCAATAAAAGTTATTTCCTTATTTATACTACATGTCAAATAGAGTTTGAGGGGAGAACTGTGCACATCATAGTTGTTCCAGGATCCAGGTTGACAGAGTCTGTTTTGTGGCATGCTTTGATAATCATCAAAGCAAGTGGGGAAAAAACAAGGTGAATCAACCACTGGCTTTCAAATCTGCCATTCAAAAATGACACAGTATCTCCCACTTGCATGATAATGACAGAATCAAATAGGGCCAGAAAGCAAAACCAACTTGTAAATACTGAAATATCATTATATATTTTTAAAAATAATACATACATATCTTGAAAACAACATGAAAGAAATCAACCATCTTATTGAACAATCAAAATAAACTTTTTTGAGAGCTTAGCCTTTCATTTTATTTAACTAACAAATCCCTATAGGTAAGATAATTTAAACTGTGCATATTGAATACATGCTTCAGTTATTCATTGCAGTATAACAAGTCACTCCAAAACTTAATGGCTTACAATAGACATCAGTTTGCTATTTCTTGCAGTTCTGATTTGGCTGGGCTCCGTCGTACTGGCTCTTCTCTCTGCTAGATGTTTCTTCTGTAAAGCACTAGCTGAAACCATTCACTTGCACTAAACAGGTGGCCAAGGTGCCTTAAAAATCAAAGACAGCTTCATGCACATCTGGCCTCGAGTATTCTTGTACAGGGTGTCTCCGCATGCCAGTTTGGGACTTTGTTATAGCATGTTGCTTCAATTTAGTCATTCTTCCTACAAGAAAGCTCCCTTCCCCAGAGAGCACGTTACTGTAAGAGCCCAGGCTTCTTAAAGCTTAGGTACAGATAGAGTTAGTCATTGTTTTTGTCAGTTTTTCAGTTAAAGAAAGCCAACTCATATTTAAAATTAGAAGTAAAGACTTTACATCTTTTTAAAAATTATTTATTTTTTCTTGGCCATGCTGGATGTTTGCTGTTACATGCGGAATTTCTCTAGTTGTGGCAAGTAGGAGCTACTCTTCCTCGTGGTGCACCAGCTTCGCACTGCAGTGGCCTTTCTTGTTGCAGAGCATGGGCTGTAGGCACTTGAGCTCAGTAGTTGTGGCACACAGACTTAGTTGCTTCATGTCATGTGAAATCTTCCTAGACCAAGGATTGAACCCATGTCCTTGCAGTGGCAGCAGATTTTTATACACTGTACCACTAAAGATGTCTCAAGACTATATCTTGATGGAAGAAGGGAGGTTTAATATTGGGAGTCTCTAGTCACTATCTACTATAATAAGTATAAAATAGGTACAGTTTACTTTTTGATAAAATTAAGAATCTTCCATTTCATACAGTCATAAGGTCCACTCATAGGACTCATTGATTAGTCTTTATTTTAGCATGAAGTTACTCCTATTAGACAGCCCATGAATTTATTATTTTGTTCAAATAGTTTTGCAAAATAATTAATGGTACTTATTGGGAGTCTCTAGTCACTATCTACTATAATAAGTATAAAATAGGTACAGTTTACTTTCCGATAAAATTAAGAATCTTCCATTTCCATAGCTACATATCTGAAGATTATTACTAAAACCAGACAATAGGTTGAAATAGTCACTGGTAAGATGATAGAACTAGAATTTGAGCATAGAATTAGGCTCATTTCATACAGTCATAAGGTCCACTCATAGGACTCATTGATTAGTCTTTATTTTAGCATGAAGTTATTCTATTAGACAGCCCATGAATGTATTATCTTGTTCAAATAGTTTTGCAAAATAATTAATGGTACTTCTATTTACCTCTTAAAGATGTTGCAATGTACATACACAACTGAGCGACTGAACTGAGCTGAAGGTTCACATGTCTTATTTTCTGAGCTGGAAGTGTTATATTTGAGCCATGACTTGATCAATCATAAATAAATATATCATTTCTCAAATTAAAATAATAATACCTCAGAAGCAATGCTGTGAATATCAATTATTACTTATAAAATGATCTATAAAATATTAGTTTTTCTTGAAATAGTTGATTTTTAAGTTATGACTTTTCTCACACGGGATCTGAGTAACAAAAGCCATTAATTAACCACTTATCAGGTTCAGATAAACCTTTTTAGTGTTTTAAAATTATCCTATTTGGTTCTCACAGTAATCTTATGAAAAAGGTTTTATTATGATTCTTACTTTACTGATAAGAAAAACTTGAAGGATAAAAATTTTACTTAGTGCTACATGGAGTAGACTATCTCATTACTTCATTAATATTTGAGTCATCTTCCTTAAGAAAAATTATATATCTTCTTCTTAAATTTAGAGATAGTAATGATACTTGGCTTATGTAATACAATGTAAGTACAAGTACCTGTCAATTCTGGGCTTAAGCTTTCAGAACCAGAACAAAACCCATCATATTTTCTTTAACCTACTTTTATTATCTTAGAGGATGAGCCAAGCAGAAGCCTTCATCAATGAATATGTAGAGAATACCCTTGTAAACACTTGAAGATAAAATAGCTGTGAATGAGAAATTAACTTTAATTGTCTTAAACCAAGAAAAAATTGACATGTGTCTGTTATCACAGCCAAAGTTACCCTGTCCTGACTGATGCACAGCCATTGATGTGAGAAGCTAAGATCAGAATCAAACGGTCTGGTTGTCAAGCCTGAACTTGTAACTACTCTTCATTGTTACCTTTCTTGATTTTACAAATGATCGGTTTGTGGGTTTTTTTTTTTCTTTTCTTTCTTTTTTTCAATTCTTTTCACTAGCCTCTTAAGCATTCTCAAGAAACCTTACACTGTTCTCTTGAGAGGATAACACCGACTTTGCTACTAGTTTTCAGAGAACAGTGGTTGGATATAAGCTTGTGAAAGTTCCCTAAAAGGCTATCTGAATTTCAGGATAACTTCTAACACAAGAATGAGAAATCTACTAGTAGTGCTAAAAGTAGCCATGCAAAGTTAATTAAGAAAGATTTAAAAACAATAAATTTGTAGCATATCCTGTCTGTAGAACCTCTACTCTTAAATTAACACTGCCTTATTAAAAATAATTAAAACTTAGAAAACCTTTAGTACATAAAATTTTCTGAAAAGTTTTTGCAAGAGTACTTGTATGAATTTTTTCTACTTGTACTTTGCCAAATTACTGAAAGAACTGAGCTGATAAACAAGATCCTTTTTCCTGAACTAAAGTGTCTAAAAATTCATTTGATGATGAGGATGACAACAATGATGATAATGATGATGATGATGATAAAGCTGACATTTATCAAGGGCTTACTGTGCACTAGGTGATTTGCTAAGTTATTTTCCTTTAGCAAATTTATCTGGTGAGTGTGATTACAACCTCCATTATATTGAAGGAAAGCTAGCTTAAAGGAAGTGCGCTGATACTGGACCCAAGTAAACTGTCCTCTGAGCTCTCTTAACTACTCTAGTATATTTGCACTGTGCAATCCAGATGAAACCTGCTTCTTCTCAGGCAAGGTTTTTTATGATGCTGTCTTAGAGACAGAAGTTCTTCATCAGGATCTCATTTCTGTCATTTCTGATAAAGACAAGCAAATATGCAGTTAACAATGGGCAGAGTTAGATGGTTCTCTAGTGAGGGGAGGACGTAAAATAGAAGGTAAACTGTCTTCACTTCAAGGGCTGAACACATTTATATTTGAAGCAAAAATTCTATGTTTTTAATTTGTGTACTATTGCTTTATTTCATTTATAAGCTAAGAATATTATAGTGTTCAATATATAGCTGTCTCCAAAGTTTTCATATAATATAGAATAGAATCCTCCCAAAATAAGCTGATTTTTACTACTATTGTATCAGAAATCATCCTTATATAAGACAGAGGCTGAATGGAGCAAGATACTGCTTTAAGTAAGTTATAGCAGAAAGAAAAAAGGCTTGAGAGATAGGAGAAGCATTCTGTAAAATCCTATATCTGATATAGTTCCTTTGTTAGTTTTAGTTTTTGAAGTGTGAGTTTAAGCTCAATTAAACATTTGTTTAATTGTGCAGAGAAATAACTAATGCAATCCCAAGCTTTAGTTAATCGACGTTTAAATACTTATTTTATTATTATACAGAACTTTTTGTGTGCAACATGTATTTCCATTGGGAAGTAAATAACATCAACTGTAATTGCATTTATTCATAGTTTTCTTTTCTTTTCTTTTCTTTTTTAGAAATTACTTGTAAAAACAGAGTATTATGTAAGACTAATGTATGCCTTTGTTTTTCTTTTTTCTTCCACCAGTCTTTGAGGGGGTGTGATTATCTTTCAAAGAGAAGTATTAATTAAAAAAAAAAAAGNAACTTTTTGTGTGCAACATGTATTTCCATTGGGAAGTAAATAACATCAACTGTAATTGCATTTATTCATAGCTTTCTTTTCTTTTCTTTTTTAGAAATTACTTGTAAAAACAGAGTATTATGTAAGACTAATGTATGCCTTTGTTTTTCTTTTTTCTTCCACCAGTCTTTGAGGGGGTGTGATTATCTTTCAAAGAGAAGTATTAATTAAAAAAAAAAAAGTCTACACAGATTGATTTGAAAGCTTTAATTTAGGTAAATCAGAAAAATGCAAATATAGTATTTGTCCTAGCGGCAGAGTGGCTTAGCTTTGCTCTCTGATGCCTTTCACATGTTTCTAGTTGCCATGGCTTCCTGTCTATCACATTCATGACAAGCATTCAAAGCAGAAACACTGTAGGAGGACTGCTTGTCTGAGAACACACATAATACCTAAGCCTTTGTTTCTGGCTCACTGACACTGTTCACCCAAACATAAAGAGTGAATGGTCAAACAAGCAACACTTATCTTTACTCTTGTTTCGTCAGTGTCAAAACCTTTTAACCCAGCATTTTTATTTTATAGAGTGGCTTTGTTTTCCATGTTCTTAATGCGTTATCAAATCAGTGCCTCCTAGTGGTCCGTAAGGGTTATAACACCATCTTTTACAGGGTCAGAGTAAAGTACTTTTAGAGAACCTTCCAATGCAATAATTTAGATCTACAGTAGTTAATTGAGAACTCACAGAATTTTACTAACTTAATACCTCCTTCAATATGAGTCAATTTTCTGTATCCATTGAAATTATAATGTCTACACAGAAATCACCTATAAATGTGCAGTCTGATACAGAGTCACTAGTAACGTGAATTTGTTAATAAAAATTATATTAAATTAAAGCTAGAATAAACAGAAAGTTCTATTGCAGCATGTTGCTTTTCAAGACAAAGATAAACTTTGTAGATAATATTAACTAGATAATTTAAGGTTTTTAATTTAACATATCATATTATTTCAAATATACCTTAAAATAATTTTTGTTGCTTATAAACATATTTTTAACTTTGAAAACCCCATGTTATATTTTAGAATTCTGGTCACTAGAGATAAATAGATTTAATTTCACACACTTTCTCCTGAAGGCATCTAATATTTTGAACAGGAAATAGCAAGTAGAGAGAATAGTAAATAATTTTTTATTATCAAACCTTGCATCATAATCCATTATGATGAAAATAATCTCATTCATGTATCTCTGAAGGCATTTCTAGAATACATATCATATAAGATATTTTAATTCTGCATATATTTATTATCTTCAGGACCACACTTTTTCTTTGAATCTTATATATGCATACATGTATATCATATCTATTATACATTTTCCTTTTTTATTATTTATTTATTTTATTGAAGGATAATTGCTTTACAGAATTTTGTTGTTTTCTATAAAAGCTTAACATGAATCAGCCATAGATATACATATATCCCCTTCATTTTGTACCTCCCTCCCATCTCTCTTGATCCCATCCCTCTAGGTTGATACAGAGGCCCTGTTCCAGTTTCCTGACCCATACAGCAAATTCCTGCTGGATATATATTTTACATATGGTAATGTAAGTTTCCATGTTATTGTTCCATACATCTCACCCTCTCCTCTCTTCTCCCCATGTCCATAAGTTTATTCCCTATGTCTGTCGTTCCATTGTGGGCATGTAAATAAATTCTTCAGTACCATTTTCTTAGATTCTGTATATATACATTCAGTTCAGTTCAGTTCAGTCGCTCAGTAGTGTCCGACTCTTTGCAACCCCATGAATCGCAGCACGCCAGGCCTCCCTGTCCATCACCATCTCCCGGAGTTCACTCAGACTCACGTCCATCGAGTCCATGATGCCATCCAGCCATCTCATCCTCGGTCGTCCCCTTCTCCTCCCGCCCCCAATCCCTTCCAGCATCAGAGTCTTTTCCAATGAGTCAACTCTTCGCATGAGGTGGCCAAAGTACTGGAGTTTCAGCTTTAGCATCATTCCTTCCAAAGAAATCCCAGGGTTGATCTCCTTCAGAATGGACGGATTGGATCTCCTTGCAGTCCAAGGGACTCTCAAGAGTCTTC